>CM076066.1:14877500-15095000 GCA_038088235.1 Zacco platypus
CTGTGATGTCATCCAAGGTTAGTACTCCATCTGTTTTCCCTCTTACTGAACCCCTTCTGGAACACGAGATTATGTGTATGTGGTACCTAGGTAGGCGAAGCACACCAAACAAAATAATTAGAAAATCTTTCTTAAAGCAGAATAAAAAAACATAGAAATCAAAAGAGATTGTATATGTGCAGCGGTGATTATGGAACAGAAAAGATGGAAGTGCACCGCTTAGGCCGCGGGGGAGCGGGCGCCAACACTATTGCAATTACGAGAGAGAATGAGAGTGTAGAAATGTGCTGCGATTCTGTGTGTGCATGAGCACGTCAGGGCGAAAGGGTTGTGTATGCTTGTTGTTGTGTGTGTGTGTGTGAGGGAATGTGTCTCTGTGTGTCTCGTAGCAGTAATTGTAATGGGACTCAAGGGGTCTGGTTTTGGCTGCCTCGGCGGCCCTCCACTTTCATTCTACACCTTCCCCCCATAATTAGGATCCAAGAAGGCCTGGTAATGTCCAGCCTCCTGGGGCCGTCTCACTCGCTCTGTCTCAGATAAGAGCCCTCGCTCTGGGCGCGCAGGTCAGCGCGTAGCCCTCGGAGAGGCCCGGAAACACGTTCAGCCGGGTCGAGTCATCCGACCGAGCACCTGGCCGCTACACACACTGATTTCCGTGTATCCAAGAGCAAACAGCAAATGAGTAAAAACGATTTCTCCCACATTCCACATCTCATCATCGTTAAAACGCTGGTTATTGACCATAAATTTGATCAGGCCATTGCCACATAAGAGATGTACTTCTGATTGGCTATAAAGAGATCTCATTAGTACAAAGGCGTGATCAGATATAAACCCAGCCTGATAGGCTAATAAACGCAGACATGGGGCGCGCTGCCAGTAATGTGTTTCTGCTCGTAATTTTTATGGGGATGTTTGGGAAGGCATTAACAGGAAAGATGGGCGCTTGCTGTGCATAACGGCGCTGTGATAGGAGGTACAAGGTTGTGTGAACGCAGATGTGTTCACACTTAACCAAATCTTGGAAGCACGGAGAGGGAACCATTGGCAACCGTAGAGGAGATCGAATCAGTGGTGTTATCTGAGTTTTGGCACGACTGCTGGCAGAACGTTGGCAAGGTCTCGTTCGTAAGCTGCAGAGGGGTTTCGATCACTCGCTTGTGGCAGTAGAAAGGTATAAATGATTGACTGAAGAAAACTGAAAATGACAAGGTAAACAGTTCTGTTTCCACCGAGGAAGAATTGCTGAGCCAGATTTTTGACTATTGGCATAAAGTCTGGTCTACATTGGAGCTGGTTCTGGACAAGAATGGCCACTTAAGCCTGAGGTGTGCTTTGTTTTTCTGAGTCTTTTTGAGTACACTCCAACTTGTAGGGACAGGTTTGACACATGCACACTACGATGTCTTGTTTGACTGATACTTCACCTGACCTGCATCTGACAATACAATCTTCTTTACACAGAAACGGAAACTTCCTCTACACGCAAATTCACAATTCCTCAACTTATATAGTCCATTTGAGGGAGCGAATAAAAACGAGTAAGCGAATTCCGACACGGAAGGACTGTGGACACCATCTTCTGGCGAGAAATGGGAATGAACTTGGTGCAACCTTCACATGGGGATTATTTAGCGCAGAGGTGCTTCCGGAGACCCACTGTCCTAGAGAGTTTACCCTAATCAAACACACCTGAACCAGCTAATCAAGGTCTTCAGGATTGCTGGAAAATCACAGGCAGGTGTGTTAAAGGATGAGGGGTTGAAGGGTTGAAGACTCTTTATTGAGGTGCATTATGTGTGCACTCAATGTACACTATGGTTTTAGACACCACTGCAAATGGCTGGCCCATCAAATAGTACACTATATAAGGTTTTGGGCAATTTTGGACACCGCCAATGTCTTGTGGATTACTGGAAATTTAGTTTGATCAGGGTTGGAGCTAAACTCTGCTGGACTCTAGACCTCAGGGCCAGAGTTGAGTTGAACCCATCAATCAGTGCAGTCGATTCCAGGCACGTGCACAGATGACACATTTAGTAGGAAGTACAACAGCACATCATGAAATCTGTGCATAGGAACAAACGAAGCAAATTTTTGGCCTGAGACATTCAATTCTGCACATTCCGATGGGGCATTGACTCTTCCCCCGCTGGAGTATTATTTTTAAGTTGCCAGTTAGTACCTGCATTTTTGATATTTTTAAATTTTTCATGGCCCCACAGAATTTAATTGTTTATATTTTTTATGAATATGTAAACAGTGCGTATATCAAAATAAAAAATCTGTTTGTGGGTATCTGCAAGTTTTTTAAAATCAGATTAAAGACCTGCACAAATAAAATTAATACTGAATTAGGAGGATCATTTTTTATTAAACCATCCTAAAGCATAAAATGACTGTAAAAACTTTTATCAACTTATGTATAATATTCCATATTTATTATTCTACACTTCTTGAATGCATATTAGATTCTCATCAATCCTCTGATTAACATTTACAACACCGCATTAAGCCGTTTCAAAAAATATGGGTCGATCTTCGCGTTGGTCTGAACAAAAACGGCCGATGCGCTGAATGAAAATGCAAATTCAATCTCTGACAGTAGATGGCGCTTATGGAACAGCATAAATGTATCACTTTCTCTGGTTACCTCTGTAAACATAGCAACGCTGCACTTATAAACACTTCTTTATTAGGATTTATTAGGACCTGTGTTTCATTCATTCTTTTTTTAATCAGTACTTGAATGTGGGGAGGTTTCATCAATAAAACAACATTTCAAACGATAAGCTGAGAAAATCAGTTTTGTCAAAGACTTTGTCCGGATTGAATCCAGAAAGATGATCAAAAGATGAATGATCATAGATCGCTTCTCTTGATTTTCGATCCTGAGTTGCTGTACTATTTCAGAAGATTTGTAACAGCGCCCCCTACCATATAACAGTGAGAACACGTATCGTTGGGAACAACCGGTGGTCAAGTCAAAGTCAGCTTTATTGTCAATTCTGCCATATATACAGCACATACATATAGAGAATTGAAATTCCGTTACTTTCAGACCCTAGTTACAGGTAACATAACAATACAACAACATTACAATAACAACATAAAACATAACACTACAAGAAATCATTTGTCAATCTGGTCTGTGTACATGTGTATGATTTGTGAATGCCCGATGAATGTCTTTGGCTTTTGCATCACATCTTGCCGTTAATTTTCAGTGTCTCACATCAAATTGTAATGTTTTTAGATGCTGTTTTGAGTTGAAAGTAATTAAACTTGTAAAATTTCATTCCCTTCATTCGGAGCACAAATATATACCCTAAAGCAACTAACAACATTTATTTTATTTATTCATTCTTACATTCAGTAAATCTGAAATCAGTGATATCTGTGAGAATAAAGTGGAATTTAGGTGAGCCCAAGGATATTAAGTGCCTCAAAATAAACCCCTCTTGAATGTCTTTCAAAAACTGGATGCTGCAAACACCGTCAACCTGGCAACCAGTTTTAACCTGGGAATTTGTACGACTTTCCTGCGCAACTTGAACCTAACTCATGCGTAAAGTCATCTAATCATTGAAACTTGATATTTTTGAGAGTTATATGCATCTGACAGCTGGAAAACTGTCCTTGGACGTGCTGTCAGAGACTATCGCCAAGGTCGTTTTACACGTGGGTATCTCTCACACATACAAATGTGTTTCAATCATTTCAAGTGCTCAGCAATAACAATTATTATGATGATTCTGATGCTAATGATGATGATGATGATGACCCCTGGGGATGAAGACAGCAAGAGCTCCCCAGGCTGCTGCAGAGTTATGGGGGAGAAGGCGGAAGAAGTGGGGAGAAGACAGGAAGATGAGAAAGTATTTTGCTAAAGTTTGTTGATGAGGTTGGCCATGCGTAGCTGATACAGTCATATCAGTACAACATTAAGCCAGCGTAACCACGGAAACACACATGGGGATTATATCAAAGAGAGAAAAACACAGAAGAGCAGAGAAGCAGAAATTAAAAGAGTAAAAATATGGCAGGGTGTTGCCTAGATTCCAGCTGTGCGTGTGTGTGAGTGTGCGCATGCAGCCTGCTCATTAGTGCTTAGAGACGACAGGAAACAGACATACTTGTCTTCCTGTGGAAACAGAAAAAAAGGGAAAGTTTACGCTCTAAAAAAATATACCACCACACACACACACACACACACACACACACACGGCCTAAGCTCAGTCACCTGACTTTAATCACACCTTAGACTCCACTTAACCAGCAAAAGACACACACACACACACACACATTTCCGACTTTCACTTAAGTCTCAGTTTTAAACAGAAAGACAAGTAAAAATAGTTCCGTTACTGATCTCAATCCGCCTTTTTACAAAAGCACCTAATCACAATTATTTGAGATAACTGCAAGCACATATTACCCCCTAAATAAGTTTTGTTTTTGTTTTTTTTGGTGAATATAGATGTGCCATGAAGTGCAGGCATTATTATAGGACCATTGGTCTGTTCACTTATCATCTGTTCTAGTTTATTATACTTGTATACAAGTAAGTTATACATTTTTGGTATCTAAAAAAAAAACAAAAAAAAAACAACAACTCTAGAAAGTGGACTAAGTCGACCGAATTGAGATTTTTATTTATTTATATATTTTAAGTAATTAAAATTAAAAAAAGTAATTATATTATTAATGAATTAATATTTTAAATAATATAAAAAATAAATAATATTAAATATTACCTCTGTGCAATATGTTTACCAAGGAAATCACACATTAAGTGTTTTTATGTCACTGCAAATGGCATAAACAAAACATTAATCACAATTATTTGAATTACAATTAACTGGCAGTAAAATTTTCTGATCTACTCTTACATGTGATACGCCAGCTTAACCTATAAGAATATACATAAACACAAACACACGTCACATGTCTCTCTCTCTCTCTCTCTCTCTCTCTCTCCCTCTCTCTCTCTCTCTCACACACACACACACAGGTTTGTTTTGCTATCTTAGTGAGGACATACTATAGGCGTAATGGTTTTTATACTGTACAAACTGTACTTTCTCTCCCCTTACACTAACCCTACTCTTAAATCTACCCATCACAGAAAACATTCAGCATTTTTACATCTTTAATAAAACATTGTTTAGTATGTTTTTAAAGCTCTTTTAATATAAGGACTCAAGGAACATCCTCATAAAACATGCTTACATCGTAATACCAGTGTAAACCCCATGTCATTATACAAATTTGTGTTCTCATAAATCATGAAAACAAGCACAAACACACGCACGCGCATCACGCGTCGTACACACACACAAAACTAGCCTCTGGCATGGGACCACATGCTGGATTTTTATCTCCAGGGACTGAAAGTCACTGGGCCATACCAGGGGACGATGTGTGTGTGTGCGTGTGTGTGTGTGTGTGTGTGTGTGTGTGTGTGTGATCTCTTTAACAAGCGTAAGGCCCGTTTTTCTCTCAGCAGTGGAGTGAAACATAAGACACAGTACAGACAGACAGCTACAATTAAGATTAAACACACACACAACACAGCTGGAGTCAAGAACTTCCTGTGTGAGCGCTAGCTAATGTAAAAGTGCACACACACATCCACACACACACACACATCCACAAAATGTGTGTTCTCAGCTGGGGTTAAGGGATAGAGGAGTTTGCAGACAGCCAGCGAGGCAGAACAACGAAGGATAAAAGGAAAGAAAAAGAGACAAGAGAGGAAAAAATACTAGATGCTAGCATGTTTAGCTTAGCTCAGCTATCACAGTGTCAGCCAAAAGAAGAAGAAAACGCTTGAGGTAAAACGCGAACTCAAAGCGATATCCGTGTCCAAACGCCAGCACACAAACTTCAGAAACTGTCTGATCATTTCACGAGGTCTTAAAAGATTTAAGACCTAACCTAATTGTCATTTCCTGTCAGACATTATTTAAAAACAACAACAACACCACACGTTATAGGCCGACATAAGCACAAGTATAAATTCATTGCCAGTTCTCCAGCGCTCTGTAATGGAAATGTATTTGTCTTGTTTAATAATTACAATCTCATTCACATTTAACATGTCAACATGCGCGTGCCACAGTAAAATGGAGGTCATCCTCTTCCCACAAATGTGCCTCATCCCACAAACCCTTTTAAACTGTGCCGTAAAATCCTAACAAATGATATCAGCGTGTGGCCAAAGAGAGAGATTGTTTCCCTCTTGCGTGTATGTGCCATCTCTCTCTCCCAAAGCAAAGCATCTGGAAAGACACTTCGTTCTTTTTAATAAAGGAGTGCAGTGAACATGAGGAGTGTTTCTCTGTAAATATGCATGAGGCTGCAGAATCCAGGCAGTTCAACAATAATCCTGCTCTACTGTTGACTGAGAATTTCATAAAGCAACACACACTCACATATAAACAACATGTGTGTTCATACGCAGCCAAGAATGCCAAAATATATTTCCCCCAGTGCATTTATAATGTAATATTCAGAGTTCCCAGATGCTACATGCTAAACTAAAAATAAGCATTTAATTCAAACTTTCAAGAGTTCAAGAGTGTTAGAATACAGTATTAGGAACAGTCTGTCTTTGTGTAGACGCAGCTTATAATATGTGCCTTATTTTTTAGATTGTTTAGCAAAACTCTTAATTAACATTATCTGCTACCGAGTATAGTGGGAAGGTGTATGCGGGACTCGAGCAAACAGTATGAATACCATAAATTAATCTCATGAGACTTCAGCAATTATAACCTAGACAAAACCACAAAACACCCTTATGTTTTTACACAAATAACTAACAGCTAGTGATATCTTGCTAGCTTTTTAGCCTTTTTGACAAAACATTTTCTGCTACCAAGTTTAGCGGGAAGGTTATACGAGACATATCTGATAAGATATCTTGCTAAATCTGACTAAATACATTTAGGAGTGTCCTCAGTTCATAAATAAAATAACATATAGTTTATCAAATAATAATAATAAAAATCTTTAGCAGTTTGGTTCATGTTTTGCGCGTGAACGTTTGTGAGAAGAGAATGTGCTACTTTTGACAGCAAGGTGAAATCCGGTTGCTAGTTACATTGGTTGTGTGTGTGTGTGAGTGTGTGAAAGCTCTATGAATGGTTCCTGAAGTGCTCTCCTCAAACATAGCTGCAGCACATTCTCCTCTCTCAGAGCTAGCGTAGGAGGAAACCAGCACTGATATGCCTCTCTGGATTTCAACCTTATCATAGAAAACTGCCTACACACACAGAATGAGAGAGAGAGGGAAAGAGAGGGAGAGAGATGACAATAGGCTCTGTCTCTCTCTCAGACAGTCAGACGTTCAGGCCGGTTTTAATCACGGACATTCAGCGCGGCCTGAAAAGAGTCTCTGTCCTGAGCCCTGCACTCTCCTACGGCTTAAACAATGCACTGCACACACGCACACACACAGATTCTCATTAAAATCCTGTGACCATTTCCCAATTGCCTCAACCAGCCAAATGTGGGGAGGGGGAAGGGGGGGGGGGCTGTTTCTGTGTCTCACACAAACATACATACTCGCATAAAATTCAGAATAACTAGAAATACGAAAGCATCATATCATGAAACACCAGTCAATTTTACGTCTCAAATGTTTCTCCTAAAAGTCTATGAGAAATAAAAAAAGACGTACAGAAAGAGTATCGAAATCAGAGCTTAGATCTTCAAAAGCTTAGTTTTTTTTGTTTTGTTTGCTTGTTTTTCATCGTATCTGGTGATTAAACTCAACATATGTAAGATACTGACTGAGAGTTTCAATCCGCTCTCCATTGAATTTTTGAGAAACTATTGAGACATTAAAGAGATTTTTCTTTAGTGCAGGAAATGTAAGGAGATTCGGTTAGTCACGGACAGTATTTTTCGGCCCACAGGAAGTACAACCAGCAGGTCTATAAAAAAAGTGATACGATTCCGTCTCCATCCATCTCCTCTCGACTTTTATCTCTCGCGGTCTCATTCTTCTGAGCACCTATTGTTCTGCCTGCATTCATTTCCCTGTCTCTCTCTCTCTCTCCTTCAGCTGTAATTGTGATGGGTGAGCTGATAATTGTAATTACGTTCTCTAGGTAGAGTGTGTGTGTGTGTATGTGTGAGGGGTGGGGGTTTAACTTCAAAAGGTACAGACCCATCTGGGTAGCTCACGTAGCCTCCCAAAATGTCAGACTGAGGAACAATATTGGTAACACACACAGACACACACAAACACACACACACAGACAGCATAATGGCTACACTGACTAGACGGCGGAGGGCAGTGCATCGCCACACTGACTCGAGCCAATAATCCAGAACTCTAGAGGAGAGCAGCGGATCCAACGCACACACTCATCAAATGTTGTCTTCACCTTCAGCCTCCACTGCCACATCGCTTCCTCCAGCACTTCCTCATTACTCTGAGCTTTCACAAGACCAGAGTACACGAGTAACTAACTGAAAACAACAAATACACACTCGCAGGAACATATTATTAATTGATTTTATATTTAAAATGACATGTCTATCTATCTGTATATCTATCCGTCTCTCTATCGATCTTTCTGTCTGTCTAATCAGACTGTTCATCTGTCTCTCTGTATGTGTGACTACATGCCAGTCTAGACAGACAGACAGACAGATAGACAGACAGGTTATTTATTCTAGACGTGTTTACTCAGTTAAGGATCTAATCCTTTTGGTTGCCGCGCGGTTGCCCAGACCTGTTGGGTAGGAGTGACGCGCACGGCCGTGTGCATCTGAGGCTGGTACAGGTGCAGAGATCAGCATGGAATGCCGTTCATCTGCGCCGCCCGTCTGTGCGCCACTGTCTGCAGCCAGCCGCTAATGCCGGGGATAAGGGACAGGCTAACGGCATGAGCCACCCACCCACACACGCGCGCGCACAGAAAAGCCACTCAGCCAGATAATTACGGATGCGTCCTGGGCAGAGGCTTAAACACACACTCGGAGCCGTTGCTGCTAACAGCGTTCATTAAAACCAACACTGCAAAGGTCAGAGGTCACCCACTGCTAAAGACGGATGCTTGCCACTCCATTGCCTCTCTACCAGCTCTACTCTCTCTCTCCGGCCTAAAAACAATTTGATTTCTCGCTTTACTAAAACGGGAGAGAGATAGAATGATGTAAAAAGACAACAAGAAAGCGAGTTTACCTGCCATCGGGCGCAAGAACACCAAGTGTCGTGTTTAAATATGCCTCTAATCAAATCATCTCCCCCGCCTGCCTCTCCACTAATTCAATAAAGGCAACAACTTGTCATTGTTATTTAAAGTAATTTTCAATGTAATCAAGTGGTATTAATAAGCATGCTGCCTCTCATTACCGACTCAACCTGCCTTCCGAAGCGCGCGGAGCGCAGTGTGTGCGTGTCAGCGTGACAGAGAGGCTGTTGTGTGCCTGCATGTGTGTGTTAGAACATTATGCATGTGCTTGTGACTCATTGTGTGTGTGTGTCTGTGTGGGCGGACATGAGTTCCATGGTATTTTTGTTCTAGTTGCTTGCAGTGACAGAACCGAGTTGCATCTCTTGGCTTCGTTTTTTCGCAAGACGTTCGCACGAAAGTTGGAGTAATGTAAAAAGTTGAGGAGGTGAACACATGGCAACACTTTCTCATATTATTTTAGATAGAATAGATAGAACGATAGATAGATAGAACGATAGATAGATGGATGGAGGATGGATGGATGGATGGATGGATGGATGGATGGATGGATGATAGATAGATAGATAGATAGATAGATAGATAGATAGATAGATAGATAGAATGATATATAGAACAATAGATAGATGGATAGATTGGATAGATGATGGATGGATGGATGGATGGATGATAGATAGATAGATAGATAGATAGATAGATAGATAGATAGATAGATAGATAGATGGATGGATGGATGGATGGATGGATGGATGGATGGATGATAGATGGATGGATGATAGATGGATGGATGGATGATAGATAGATAAATGGAACACTTTGTTCTTTGACATTTGCATGTATCAAAATTGCATCAATTCACCAATTTCTAATGGAAAAACGCATTTAATGCAATAGAAAGTGAAATAAATCTGCAAGTCTATTGTTCAAACGAAATCTGTGTTAAAAATGCATCAAGCTCTTCTGAAGGAAAAGTGGGATCATGACAGAGTGATCCTGCAGAGAGCGGAGCCCTAAAAAGAAATGAAGCACGTCGGAAATTTCCACTGCACGGATCATAAGAAAAATGCGTTATTGTTACGATGCGTCATATTCAGACGCAATCCAAGATGATGTATTTGAACCAGGCAGAAATGATTGCAAGCGGGCGGCGAGATGTTCAGAGGTCTTCGGTAGAAACTTGAGGAAACGCTGGAGATGTTTCTGTTTTTGCGCAGCACGTCAAAGTTGCACCCGGAAAAATCAACTTAATAGATAGCAAAGTTATTTCTAGATGCATTTTATCTGCTCTCTCTCCTAGACCTTTACTCAAATAAAGGATGACAGAAGAAAGGGGTTTGAACTAAAGGAGAGATAATGAGAAAGTTAATCGGATGCAACACAAACACATGAGTGTGTGCTCATTAGATAACAGTGTTCTGGGTTGTCTGGTGGCTTCATTAGGCTGTAAAGAATGCCACCGAGTACCCTAGAGCCACATAAGAAAGAGAGAACCACAAAAGAAAGACAGGAAAACTTAAGCTGGTCTTTATTAAGGCGGTCCAGCGGCTGCTCCTCTGGCTAATCTAGAGCCTCTACACTAATAAAGAAGAAAAAGACAAATAGCGATCCATCACACATCCCCCCCTATCAGCCCCTTCTCTCCAGCTCTGAACAGAAGATTATGCCCTGAACGGCTCTGGGGTGGAACCGTGATTGTGAGTGTCAGTCAGTGAGAAAGAAAAGGAACATACTGACTAATAGTGCTCCATCGATCGGGAAATGTCTACTTAAATGCAGCAGTAGTCTGTCACTTACACAGTAAAGGCTATTAAAACACGACTGTACATGTACGTCTGTGTTCTAGTATCAGTACAGGATTTGCACGTAAAAAAAAAAAAAACTGCGTTTTTGATGTACACATTTGAGGATGTGCATTTTGCTGCATTCCGAGCCATGACCTGCTTATCGGAATAAATAATTGACCGAAAATATCACTTCTCAGAGAGCACAGCGTGTCATCTTTATACCCTTGATCTATTTTCATAATTCAGTGTGGAATACAGCGGCGCCCCAATTTACAACAACCCAGAATCCTGAACTATATATGAAGATCCAGAGTATTTATAGTTCGCTCTTCATACCCTCATTACAAATATGTTCATGGACGCTTTTAAAGTGACATTAGAAATCCTTCATTTGTTTAAAACATCAGGACTGGAGATTACGAATTCAACAACTGACTAAAATAACTTCATTCTAATCTTGTTTTTGAGTCATATGCTGCCTTCTAAAAGTGTGCAGGCTTCCGAGAACTAAAGCGGAACAATTTGACATCATGACATGCTTTCTGTGGTTTCAGTTACCCTTCTATACTTCCTCAAAAACTCAGGGAACTGAGTTACACAATACCTGTCTCAAATACTAGTCAACTGCCTATTTCACCTTTTGGGCAGTTTGACAGCAGGTATGATGCCAAAAAAAATAAAAATAAAATGCCAATACATGTCCATAATAAAGGTTAGGGTTAGGGTCAGCTGTCTATAATGCCCAGTCCTGGTAGCTGAGTTTTGAGAAGCACTTGATAAATGAGTGTTTAACTCAAGAAACCGATTTTAAAGACACGCGTTTGTTTGCGCAACAGCTGGTGATGCGCAACACCATGTCATATCAAGATCCTAAGGGGGTCTTTACAAAAAAAAAAAAAGAAAAAGAAAAGAGAGTGAACTGCCCGAAATGTCAAGTCGGTTGGCTTAAAGTGCATAAATGAACTACTCTTCCCAAATCTGGAAGCGATGCCCACGGCATCCTCTCAGCATCAGTACCATCATCCCTCATCACAGATGAGATGAGATGAGACGCGCCCGGTCTGATGAGCCTCCTCATTCCCGGTGTGTTCGGGGGAGGGCTCGGTCCCTCAAAGGGTTAATAAGACACTCCATGCGTCAGACACATGACAGTGTATGTGCGAACTCAAGGAAAAAAAAGTCCCACACACACTTTTTCGAGTCGAAATGGCACACGCAGCCGTGCGTAATTCTCACAACATTTGTGTTGGAGTCGAGCGGAGCGGAAGAGCGCGTCCTCAGCGCGGGCAGATGGAGACACTCGGCGCTCTCCGCATGCATGTTCGGGTCGGGTCTTACCTTAACACGTTCCAGCTCTTGAGAGGGTCCAGGTCTGAGATTATAGAGACCATGCTTGAGGCTCGGGCAGCTCGGGCTTTGCTCGGACAGAATGCGGTTGACTGAGTGAGTGAGTGAGTGAGTGAGCGCTGTTACTCCGACTGTCTCTCTGCACTGCTCTGAGTGTGATAAGCGCTGAGAACAGGCTCGCTTTCCTCCGCCCCTCACAATCACTCCAGCTCTCTCTCTCTCTCTCTCTCTCTCTCTCTCTCTCTCTCTCTCTCTCTCTCTTTCTGCCTCATCTCTACGAACCTCTGTGTAATATGCGACTCAACGTATGCAACCTTTTCCGTACATAGGCCTACATAAGAATGAATGCCTGGAAATTTTATGCTTCTTGTAAATTTTTAAAAGAGAATTTTATAGAGACAGATTTCTATAACTCTGTGTTACGAGACTAAGTGCCAACGAAACTAAAATGTCATTCTGTTCTCCACTTTAATATCTAAATGCCAGAGTCAAAGTGAGTAAGTAGGCTTAGGTGTACTTAAATACTTATATTAGGTGTACTTAACTTACAATTTAAAGCATTTGATACAGTGTTCTTAATAAGAACAAACTGTACTGTTCTGCATTATATATATATATGTATTTATGTATGTATATACGCACATACACACATATACACAACGTAACAAAATATTTTCCTGATTTGTTAACATTTTTTATTTTGTCAAACCCACTTCAATAATTAATTAATGTGGTCCAGATAACACAATATTTTGAGTTTGTGTTGATTAAACCAATCGCCTTCATTATATTAACTCAAAATTTTAATTCCAATGAACTCAATTTTAAGGCAACCCAGTAACTTACTTTTTTAAGTTAAACCAACAATTCTTTTTTTACAGTATATACTGTATAGAAATTACATATTATTTACATTGTTATGCATTCGTTAGATTGTTCATTAGGCTACATACCAGATGTAGACACTTTAAAATGTGTACTAAATGTGTGCCAAACAAACTGAACTGCTATTTTCCCACTAAATGTTTAGTCAAAATAAAAATGTTTTGTAATAAGTGTACTAATAACTCTTATTAAAGTTCTGACAATTGTTCATTATGTCTTTAATACTGTCTACTGCTGTAGAAGCCCAGGTCTCTGTCATTAAAAAGCATATTGAAGGACAGTTCAGTAATTTATTACACAATTAGTTCATCTTAAAACATTTTGTTGCAAACTGTAACAATGGTCAAGAACAGTTATTTGCATAACATGGTTTTTGGAACATTTTCATCTTAAAATGTTCATTTTAAAATGGAAATGTTGCTTTGTCATAAACTATAACAAGAAGAAGAAGAAAAACGGTTAGGTCTGTGAGTCAAATGAGAAGACATTCCACGTGACATTATTGTATCTAACAAGCGTTACTTCCTGTTTGAGGCATCGCCACATCCTGTTTTAGGGCTACCACTTTGTCTGCGCTTTAACTGCGGATAAACTAACACACATAAACTATGCTAATTCAGATTAATAAAGGTAAAACTACTTGAAGTGTTTGTTTTAATGTAAACGCTGGTTAGTTTTCTTATATATTGTGTGTAGGCTATGTGAATGAAAGAGTGAAATGAAGAACATTAACACATGCACGAAGCTCGAGTTTCCTGTGTGTCTCTTGCTCAATATCATCAGGTCAGAGTTCTCCTACTGGCTTGTTTTTACTGTAGAAGGGAAAGAAAGGCAACAATCTATCCTCTCTAAAAAAAAATATCAGTTCTTTTCACATTAATGTGAATGTTTGTAAGAGTTGTATATATATATATATAGTTGTGTAGCGCAAAGCAATAGAGACATAAGTAGTATCAGTTCCACAGTATAAGACCACAGCTTAAAAAAGTCTATCCTTTATTATCACTTGAATGTTGGTTAGTTTCATTAAAAAAGCATTTCGATCAAATAGCTGAGAAAATTGCATTTTTGTCAAAGACTTTGTCTGTATTGGGTTCAGAACGATGATCAAAACATGAGTTATTGTAGATCTAGTCCATCAACACCCCCAAACCCCGAAATAAATGTTCATTTTTATGCTGTTGAATCATTTTTGATCATATTCACAAATCTATAGCCTATGCTATATAGGCTGCATATAGGCTATTTCTGCAATGCACAAAATTGTGGGACTTTTTTTTTTCTTTCAATTTTTGCAGCCCAAAATGACTGACTCATGCATTATGTTTTTATTTTAGGCATTGTACATTGACAACACAACAATAATCATTATGTTAGCTACTAATGTAAGTAGTGATAGGGAGAGACAGTGAGAGAACAATTATCTATTAATATTTTTTGTGCATGTTTACCAAAATCAATTGACGCTCTGACCCCCTCTACACAAGGCAATGGCCATATTTAATAAATTATAAAGGTAACATATCTCCACCAGAACGCCTTCCATATTCAACTTAGGAAGAATACGGAAGGAGTAGGACGTAAGCATAAGTGTTTTGAACTGTGAGAGGCGTTACACTTTCTTCCTACGTTGAAAATGGAAGGCAGTCTGGCAGTAGCTAAATGTTTTACTTTGTAACGTTTTAAAGATGGATATTTTTCTAAAGACAAATGCATCACTTCACTTCAGAGGGCCTTTATTAACTCCCCCCCGGAGACGTGTGGAGTATGTTTATAATGAATGGATGCACTTTCTTGAGTTTCATACCCGTTGGTCCCGTTCACTGCCATTATAAAGCTTGGATGGATCAGGATATTTATTAATATAACTCTGATTGTGTTCATCAGAAAGAGGAAATACACCTAGTATGGCTTGAGGGTGAATAAAGCTTGGGGTAATTTTCATTTTAAAGTGAACTAATCCTTTAATGTTTGAAAGTAATATTGTTTTTTAGTATTTAACAGTTATATTATTGTCTACTGTTTTCATCCAGTAAAATAATGGGTGAAATTTCAATGGGTGAAATCATAATGCGGACTAGCAAATCCATTACTTTGATATCTTCATTTGCTTTAACTGCAACACCACAAAATCCTGAAGTGACTGAATGGAATTCGTAACTAAAAATGTGATGCTTTTGTTTGATGCTACATCCACGTTGTTATGTTTGAATGTTAGTTTGCTAAAACAATGCTACTGGTACATTATGCATTAGTCACATTGCAAGGTAGCAGAAAAGCAAAGCATACATATGAAATCATTGTTTTTCTTCGGATTAGTAGTGTAAATTAGCAGAATTTTGTGGTAAAAACCACCTGCGAAATCTGTACGGGGAAATCTTTCGCATGTAATTCTTGATTGTATGGATTCCTAGTGAAATTACTGGATTTTGCCTAAAACAAATAGCTGAACACTAATAAATGTGACTTTACTCTACAGACCCCCGCATGCAGGACATGAAGGAAAAAAACAGTTGGCTAAATAGTGTGCACGCTTTACTAAGTCGTTCCCTCGATGTATAAATCATGCGCACGGTTTATCGTATTAATTCGGATTTAGTAAATCGAGGGAACGAAGTAGTAAATCGTGCACACGCACGATTTTTTTTCCCCTAGTAGTCATGCGCGTGGCTCCGTATAACTCTTTCCCCATTGACGGAATTTTCCGTCATATATGAGACAAGCTTCCCCGCCATTGACAAATTTTTCTGGCTTTCCGTCTTTTCACAGTTTTACGGTAGGGGGCGCCATTATGCAACTTCTGAAAAAGTACAGAATCTCCGAATCAAAACACAGAAACAAGTGATAAAAGCATCGCTTATGCAAACTGTAGTCTTTCACACAAAAAATGCCATTTTCTCAGCTTTTTGTTCAAAATGTTACTTTTTTTTTTAAATAAAATTTACCCACATTCAAATGTTTATAAAAAAAGGACACATGAAGCTAAAATGAAGTGTTTTGGTTTGTTTGTTTGTTTGTTTAAAAGCAGAGACTTCCTAATATATAGCATGTTGAGATATTCATACAACAAAACATTCTGGGCGCCATGAGAATTTTGTGAAAATTACTAAATCAAAAATGCTAATGCTAGCAACAACGACAACAAACGCTGGTGGGGAATGAGTTAATGTGCACAAATTAACTGTGCACGATAAAATCAGGTGCGTGAAAGAAAACAAGTTAATTTAAGTGGCTAAATTAAAATCTACACTAACACTACTAGCATTTACGCAACATTTGCTTCATAATTCAAGCCTTCACAAAGCAAGCCTACTTCTACGACATCCCTATAAATGACCCAAAAAGCCACATGTCCACTACTTTGGCTGACACTCTTTGGCTACAAGCCCTAAGCTAATAAACATTGCAACCACACCAACCAAATCTCGCTAAATAATGAACAAAAAGGACTGTTTAACAAACCCACAAACCAGCAGAATCCTGGTTTCTGGAAAGCAGTGGGTTTGTGTGGGTTTGAGAGTGTTATTCTTAAACATAGCTTCTTAAAACATGAGCAACATGTTCCCTTTCTACCCATCATCCACTCACTCGTGGCCTGTAATCTTGTTAGCGACCATATTTATATACATTCACACACACATACACACCACTTGGGCTCCTTTTCAATGCGCGGAGATGTAAGAGAGACAGACGTAGATGGAAAACGAGAAACTGGCACTTTCTTCTCCACCACAATAAGAAACACTGACCCGAGACGTCAGCCATAATTCACAGCCCATATCATCTGCAAGTCTAATCTAAAAAAAAGTATAACATCATCCTTTCGAAGTCTATTCCTCCCTCTCTTCCTCTGTCAGCATCTATTCAGCCTAAATAAAAAGAAAAAAGGACATAAGAAAATGAGGAAAGGCGCAAAATGACGGCGTGCACACCAGCGCGAGGATGAAATAACTATGAGGGGATTATTTCATAAACGACGATATTTCCTTTCTTCTGAAATCCATTTGATGCTGTCAAATAAGCCCAAAGCCATACGCCCACGTGCACATTGTCTTAAAAAGAGCGATTTGATGAGGATCTATTCTGCCTAACCAGGCGGAAATAAAGTGCTGCCTCTGTTCACAGTCAAAGCTTCATAAAGCCGCCCGTCCAAGGAGGACAGGAACAACGGAAAGATTGGAGAGCTTTTGAATGCAACAATGAAATGTATGTGTCCTTGTCTCTTTCGCAGCATGATGAAGATCAATGTAAATGCCGTTAAACATACGTGGATGAGGTGTGGATGGGTGACCTTGCCTGTACTCAACATGGATCATCTAGAAAAGCACAAAAGAATGACCTGTTAGGTAATTTCGGAATTAATTTCCGGCATACTGTTCACGCTGTGCATGTTGTATCAAATTAAAAACAACCATTTTTTTATGATGTTTAACACCCTTCCCTCCAAATGCCTGCCTGGTTTTTATAGTGTAATGCCCACTTTTCATAATCCAGTCAATTTCTGATGAAAACAAAGTCTGTTTCACTCAGATGATGGAACTAAAAGGTGATAAAGCAGACAATTTACTTGAAGAATTCATTTTAAGAAATCAATTAATGGCACCAACACCCGAAAACCGTGCTGAAAACACTTTAAATGGCACAATTTACGATTTTGTAAGGCATTTCTGAGGATCCGGCAGACTACAGCAATCTGTCATACTTCACTGGGACTGTACGGTATAAATTTAGCGCATATAATATACACTGAAAGTTTGCTCAAATGCATGAGACAATGATGATCATTTGCTAGCATGACCAACAGAAAAGGTGGGCGGAAGTAATGAGACGTAAATTGTGATTTTAAAAAGCCTAAAACACTAAGACAGAATGACAGCTAGGGTTACTTTTCTTGCAAATTTAGCAGCTAGTTTGCTACTGGATTGTGGGTGGCTAGTAAATAACAAGTATGTTGTTGCGCACAAAAGTGGAGAAATCGGTGAATTCACCCCTTCTTCCCTTCATGCGAAAACAAAAACAGTGTCTAGGTGTGTCAGCTGCTAGTTTGTCGTAATTAGGCTAATAATAATTAACGCCACATTGCGCTTGAGATTTATGTTCGATACAATACAAGATAATGAGAAACACACAGAGAAGAAGAGAGAGTGTTTTGGCCTCGCGGGTAAGCATATGTAAATGTAACATTAGAATGGTAGAGGAGCAGCGTGTGCCGTTATTGGCTACATTCATCACGCTAAGCTAACAGGTCGGTTACTGTGTCTGTAAAGAACAAAACAGGACGGAGAAAACAATGAGACAAAAGGTGACAGAGTGACTAAACTGCCTGTAAAATTAGTTTACGTTTGAAAAAGTGGCTTTAGAGGGTATATTGCACTTTCTTTGTTTTTGTCCTTTTTTAGCATCCTGTGCGCTGCTATCAACAACAGTTGCTGCCTTCAAGTCATGTCTGTAGGATCATATTTACATGATGAGGACACATGAATGCCACGATGTTGTAATTACCAGTGGGAAGCTCAGGATTTTCTTTGAGCCCAGACTTTCAAAGTGGGATTCGAGTCAAATAAAGCATCATGTTGGTGGCTAATTGATAAGGCTAATAGATCATTTTCATTGTGCAAGTCTATTGGTTTCATTAGTCGATCACAAGTTGGTTCTGGTGTAGAAGAAAAATGATAAAGCTTATTGTAGTCCGTTTCAGAAGTGACAGTCTTTTAGTGTGATATATTTCTCAATATTCTATGTGACTGAACATAAATGATAAAACACACTGAGTAGCATTAGCTACACAGCTAATGCACAACCTTTGTTTTTCATTTTGCTTTCTAGTCAGCTGCTTATCTACCTACGTAAGCTATCTGAAATAGAAGTGTTTGAGACGCTCTAGATGGGAAGAAACACATATGACGATCCTCACATGAAGTGTTTAGGAAACTCGACTTATTTGGTTCGTTTGCTAAGCTAACAATGCAAAATTTGCATTTTTACAATGAACTCTGGGATTGTTTTCAATGTAAAGGGTATAAATGCACTGGAATCTCTATGTTTTGGTACAGCGTTTGTGTCGAGAACAAACTAATGATTTTCAAATGCTTTCTAGGTCAGTGTTATTTTAGTAATATTTATTCATAATTTTGAATTAGCATTTATTTTAACTTTTCATTTTAATTTTAGTTCAAGTTTTAGTAATTTGTTATGTGACTGTCATTTGTATCAGTTTTTTTTTTAAACATTTTATTGTAGCTTTATTTTTTTTTAGTAATTCTAGTACTTCAATTTCAACTTATTTCAGTTAGTTGCCAAGGCAAATAACATTTATCATTTTCATTTTCATCAAATATTTTGGTAACACTTTCTAAGGTTCATTAGTGAACAACATTAGTTGTTAATTTCAACATTTACTAATACAGTAATCTTGTTAACATTAGTTAATACACTAACATGAACAACTGTATTTTCATTAACTAATGATAATGAAGATTAACAACAGTAACGCATGTCTTGCTCATGGTTAGTTTAGTACATTAACTAATTTTAACTAATGAACCTTATTGTAAAGTGTTACCAGCATTTTTTTTATTTAATTTCATTTTTTTTCTCAATTAATGAAACATTATTTTAATAGTTTTGGTTAACAATAACTGATTTTGTAAGTTAACTGTATAATCCACTTGTTATCACACCAAGTTTATACATTTAAAATCTAAAGTAATAATGATGAAAAACTTCATTTTTTTGCTTATCTCATCAAATCTTCCTCACAGACACATCAAACAAAGGCAGATGTAACTCGACTGCTGTAATACTGAGCTGACTAAGTCTGGCTTTCCAGTTCAGAGAATAGTCAATATCTGCGTGTCTCCAGCTAAATAACTTTTGTGGGTTGTGTGATCTGTATTTATACTAATTCATATTGCAAGTTTTATTGCCTTTATTATATAATGTCTGAGCCATGTGTCTTGTTTTAAACAGAAAAACACACATAGATTGAAAAACATGAGACGGATGCCTCTTGGGCATGTGCAAGCTTAACAGCTGAGCATTTTGTTGACAGTAAGACACTTCACCAGTCATTCCTTTGCCAAAAATCATCCTCCCTCAGTTCTTTCTCTGTGTAATCACCGTTATTGATCATTTGGAGGTCTAATGTTCTTGTGTTAAGCCAATTGTAGGGAAATTAGAGTTTATGGAACACATTGAGAAAATAATCAATAACTGAGCTGGCCAAAGTGAGGAAGAGAATGAATTGCATTTTTATTACCATTATTACAAACTAATTAAGTACACAAACTACATCAGACTAATACAAGCAAACAAATAAACAACAGGGGTGGGATTCCTGTAATATTTTATCAAGACTATTATTTATTCTTATAGTTCTGAACTAGTTTTGATCCAGATTTTAGACTGGAAACCCAACAGAGTATTAAAGTTGTAGTAATCCAACCTAAAATCAAATATTGAGATTATTTTGTATTATTGACCGAATGTACCACATCATCATTTTTATCCATCATTTTTAAAGTCGACAGCATCGATTGAATTTATCATTATAACAGACCTGTGATTCATTTGTAAATTTAAAGATTTCAATTAAATTCTACTTTACTAACATCATAGTTATAATGAAATAATACAATTATATTTATGATACACATCTTGTGCCCACGCTCTCAAAGAAAATTTTTGTTTCCGCTAAAATGAAACTACCCACATATCCCTTTCAAATATTCCCTGGCCTCAAAGGAAATGTATTAACGGAATGCATAAATAATAAAGACTGGCAAAAAAGAGAGAAATATCATTTCCCAGAGTGCATAGTATCTTGTAAACTTCCATCGCCCACAGACATGAATGACAGTTTTGATTGGCAGAGGATGTACTGATATTAAAAGTTGATTACTGCTGTTTCAGATTATTGTTTGTATTGTGAATATCAATATCAGCCACTGTGTGCTTAATAACGATCATAGCTGAAATGAAGATGAATGAACAAAGGAAACCATCAAGAGAAGGAAGGCATTTTTTGAAGAAGGAGTGATGAAAAAGAGCTTAAGACAAAGATAGATGGTGTAACAACATTCTCTGAAGTATTATGTGACAAATTAATGAAAAAAAAGTTTTCTGATCTACATAACCGAATAAAAAGGAGATCCAAGGAGTGAAAGACTGTATAACAGATGTACGAAATAGGAATTTGATACTCTATTGTCTCTGTGGGCTTTATGCACCCAACTGTCTCCTGAGCAGGAAGTGAAATTTTTTCTCACTTCCTGTTTTGGAGAGAAATAATTTGTCTGTCTTAGCTCATCTCACCCTCAGCAGGGAAGTTTCATATCATGTCGTTTCAGCCCCCTGAACTCATGTTATTGCCCTCTATGAAATGGATTGTGGAAGTTTGCAATCTGATAAAACATACTGCTTAAATAAAACTCTCACCATATGAAACACTTTTGCTGCAAACTGGGACATGGTTACAGAGCTGATTGCTGGTCATTAGAAAGTTCATTAATATATTTAATCATGTGTATACACATTTCCAACTTTTTCATTGATTTACATTGTTTTTAGAGTGAAATATATATTCTTATAGTGTTTTTTTGTTTCTTTTTTGTTTGTTTGATTTTTTTAGATTCACCCACTTTATAGGATGGATAGTATACAATAGGGCATCTACATTGCTTGAGGGACAGAAGTTCACTGGGGATTGTTCAATGTGTCATTATTAAACCAGTTAAGATGCCCTGTAAAAGCCCTAAACAGAAAACACTTGAGTCACCATACAAGATGTCTACGCCTCAGGTGTTGCACATATACAACACCAACGTTTACTCACACACAAACAATAAGACATGCCAACACTGTGTGTGTGTGGCAAATATCCTCTGCCCTATCACTCCAGGGCATCACAAGCAATAATAACAATCTCATATCTTTCAAAATGATCCAACACATACACACAAAGAATACACACACATGTTTGTGGAGGTCAGAGGTTAAGGTTTGGAGGTAAACCTCTATCTTCTGCAATGGGAGAAATGGGATGTTTTAGCTGTAATGGAAAAGTGGAATGGATATATTTGATATGGTGTGTCATCACTGTTTTTTTTCCTCCCTTAGGTCATGTTCACAAAGCTCTCCTCTCAATGGTTTTTATACAGTAAAGCCATTTCAGTGTGTAATTCCCTCAGAGAGATAGAGAGACAGACAAAAAATCGAGAGTGAGATAGGAGTAAAATATTTTAAGGCCTAAAATATTAATTTTAAAGCTAATTAAAAAAAAAAAAAAACATATATATATATATTAGGGGTGGCACGGTTCATAAAACCCACGGTTCGGTTCGTATCACGGTTTTCGGTTCTGTACGGTTCTTGTTGTTATTTTTTCTTTTAATCTTTAACACTCCAGAAATTTCCTTCAGCATATGATATATAGCTTATTAGCTTAATTATCCACAATTTAGGATACAGTATTAACATTTCTGTAATGTAATCATGCACTAACTGAATTTGACTTGACTTTAACCACATTATTGGGACCATCTCTGAGTAAAAGCTGGGTGAGATTTTGATACAGCAAGACAATTTCCGTTGTCATTGTAAGTAACATGAAATCCAAAATGTTCCCAAACACCGGATTTGAAGACACGGGCGCATCCGCCAACTCCGGGCAGCCTTCATTAGGGGCCGTTCACATATCGCGCCTAAAAAAAGCGTGGAAAGCGCGGCCGCGTTGCTTCCAGTTTGAGCGCGCTTTCCGCGCGCCTACATAGGAAATAATGAATATGCGCGTGCAAAAGACGCGATATGTGAACGGCCCCTTACTCCACTTTTACTGTCTATATGTATGTTCGCGCAAAATCGTCTGAATACGGGGCTACATTGTGCATGCGTCGAACCGTTGAACCGTGCGACGCACACACGAACCGAACTGAGACAAGCGAACCGAACGGTTCGAACGGTTTTTCTTGTACCGTGCCACCCCTAATATATATATATATTTTTGTGTTACTTTTTCTCACGTTGGCTGGGCTTGCTTGTTTGTTTTTTTTAATAACAAGGTTAAGGTATTTTAAGGTAAACCAAACAAAATGTAAACCACAACAAAAGTGAAATTTACACCTGTACAGTAGAGAGCGCAGCTCAAACAAACCTTTCAGCTGTGCTCCCATTCTGGATTAAAGAAGAACAGGATACAGGAGAAGGAAGTTCAACACTCTTATTTGTAAATCTAAAGTAATTTTTGCTTATTAGTATGCTTGAATTGGATCATTGAAGGTCAACAGCAAAGACATTGGTTAATAAAGGGAGATTAAATACATAAAGTATATTTGTGTAACAGTTAATTATTTAATTAATTATAGTTAAAATAGAATATTGAAAGTTTTCACGCAAGTCAGATAAGTAAATGTGTTCACATTTAGTCAATAACCATCATGTTCACACAGCACACACAATGCCTCTGAACTTTATATATTCACTATTCACACATTATGTCAGTCAATAAATGTGAAAAAGTAATGTGCATTACTTATTTGAAAAAAAAGTAACTTGGATATTTTGTTATAAATTGAAAAAGTAATGGGTTACTTCACTGGTTACTTGAAAAAAGTAATCTGATTAGGTAACTCAAGTAATGCATTACCCCCAATACTGATCAGAATGAACAATTGTTAACAAACAGTTTTAATTAACAATAAATTAAATTAATATTAAATTTAAATATGAAATGATCTTTACTGTAATAATATTATTTACCATTAAACAATAAACAGCTTATATTTAATACAGAATGTTGCTCTTTGTGCATTTCACAGATGCTTCAAACATTGTTCATGCAGTCGAATTTAGAATAGGAAATATCAGTTTTCTATCCTATCCAGCTATGATGACAACAAAAAATCCACAATCAGTTCCTTCTTATTCTTCTCAGGTTGCGATGGAACCTTGATGTTGTTTCATAATTGTATATTAAACAATTAAATTAATCAAAAGTGACAGAGACACTTCTTGTGACAAAAAAAATGTAAGTAGCACAACTGTTTTCAGAATGGATAATGTTAAAAAGAAAAAAAAGAAATTGGATTTGAATTCAAATTCGAATTCAGACGTCTAAAGTAATTATAATTAGTTTTAAATAAAAACAATACAAGTCTTTGGTATGCAATCATTTAGATTGCAAGGTAAAAGGGTGGGTGGGTGGATAGGAGTTTGTGTGGGAGTAAGTCAACCTTGCTCACATGCTGAGGGCTGTAAAAACTTGTATGTTTGCATTTGAACCTTGAACTCTTGTGCTAGCTTTGCTGTGCGCAGAACATCTTCTCTACTGTCATTCTGCTCTTATATAGTGTTTTAAAATGAGAGAGACAGACTGAGAGAGAGCAATGCATAGAGAATGGAAGATGACTAACACACGCTTTAATCAAAACACTCAGAGAGAAATAATATGCTTGTATAGGTACTTAAATCAAGCCATAGTAACCTAAAACACACCACCAAATACTTCAAAACATGTTCGCTCTCTCTCTCTCTCTCTCTCTGTCTCTCTCTATCTCTCTCTCTCTGTGTGTGTGTGTGTGTGTGTGTGAAACAGGAACTGTTCCAAATGCTCACAAGCTCAGAAAAGACGATGGGAAGGATTCCACGCTGTAATGAGAAACAGATGACCACTTACATCAGTGTGTGTGTTTTGGCTTAGTTCTCACACATCATTATTATGGTCATTTTATTGTACTGAAAAATGTGTAACTGAATGTACTCGCAGCTATTCTACCCTTCTCGGTCCCCCCTCCATGTTTCTTGTCTTCCCCCCCACCCTCACCACCCCCCCTCCTCCCACCTTCTGTCTCTTGTCTGGCCTCAGATTGAACTTACATAAGCTTAAAGAGTGTTTTGTGTCTTTCTCTCACTCTACACAATCAGTTTAGTCTTCCTTAGGCCTGAAACATGTATGCAAACACTAACGTTTCTAGCTTTTGTCCAGTTTGTGTTGTTGTTTTTGTTACACATGCTGCCGTGTGCAATTAAGTTTAATGGCATTCATTGTTAATACCATTAGCACATTTATTTAATTTGACATAATTGTCTAATTTGCAACATTTCAGGAGTAACTGTCACAGATTGAAATGGTTGTGAATAAAACATAAAACTCATGCTGATTAAAGCAACAAGGTACTCAAAACTGTGTGTTACAGTGATTTTACCACTGATTATGGGTATTCTTAGATATAACGTGACTTAAAAAAAATCATCTTTACGAAAAAATAAATAAAATCCTCATCTGCAACTGGTTGAGTGAAAATATAATCCCGCCCCAAACTAATGTTACACATCAGTTGATCAAATTTTTTTGATTTATGTTCCCAATGTTAAGTAAGCAGAACTGTCAGTTTTTAAGTTTGTAGTACTTATGCATGTTAATTGCTCCTAACTCGAAGTACTAAGTGTTACAACACTTATATTATATTATATAACACTTCATTTTGGAATTTACTCTCCCTTACGAGTGCCATGGGCAAACCATGCAGGGAAATGAAAAATCCCAGCCCAGTTTCATTTAAACTTAAGTTCATCTAAATTAAAAGAACTTAGTTCATACAACTCAAAACAAGGAAACAGTTCAGTTTACTTGAAATATGTCAGTGCTGAGAACTCCAATGGAAAGGAGAGTTCTAAATACTCATAACAGTTAATTTAATTGAACTAATTTGATTAATTGTCCTACTCAAACCAATTAAGTATTTCGAGCGTTAGGGTTTACAGTGTAAAATTGATGTTATATAGTCACAGTTAAAGAGTGTTTCATATTTTTGTGCCTGCAACTCTATGAGATTTTATGATTCATAAGGATGTTTTAGACACTTTGATTCATGTCTAAAAACATCCTCCACCCTTTAAAATCTCCATAAAGCCTTGTTTCAAGTGATTTATTGCTCAGATCAACATAGAAAATACAGTGTTACGTTAATTCAAATATGTGTAGCATGTCATAAACCTAACAAGTCTAGATTCAAGAAGGATAAAACAAGATTTTAAAGTTTATGTTCTATAAATGGTACTCCGAGTCCACTGAGCTGCCAGTTCAGCTATTAAAACAACTTAACGTGGCGCCCTATTTCAGGAGATAAGAGGAAGAGAAAAGGAGAGAGAGAGAGGTCAGTGCTCTGTGTGGTTTTGTTTAGAGTTGGGTTTTGGAATTGGAATCATGTTCCGTCATGTTCCCTTTAGGAAGGATTAGAAGTGAGATTGAGGTTACGGTAAACTTCACCCTAACCCCATCTCTCTCATTCTTACCTCACACACACACACGTACACACGGCTGTCTCACAGGAATCCTATTAAGGATATGTTTACCTGTGGAGCTGGTTTAGTGGAAGGTGCTATGATACATATCTTCACATTCTAATGACAGACTCCAACAATCACTGATCTGATCCACCACACACACACACACACACACACACACACACACACACACACACTTGACCAGTCACTCCCACCCTCATAAAACTTTGATCTAAAACTTAGCTGGAGGAAACCTCACACCAGATCTCTGGAGAAATATCCTGCTAACCAAAACAAAGCACGAAACATCACGATAGAAAGAAACAACACGAGGCAAACCCCAAATCAATCTTGACAAAATTGTACAGGGCCAAATCGGCACATCAGCATCTGGAGTGAAGGCATTTGCAACCGAAAGCTCAAATAAGTAACCTTGTAAAGCTAGTTGTGTGTTCCTAGATAGTCGTCAAAATGGTGCATGATAAGTAAAGCATCACATTTGAAGGATCTATTTTCCATTGTATAACATATTGTTGTGAAGGCATCAGAGTCAAGGAAAAACTATTAAAGGTCTTCTGTCATGTGCATGCTTTTAACTGACTTAAATTTCATTACAGGGGAAGAGGATAAAGCAAAAGAAAAAGAAATGTCAGGGTCGTACAATTGCCTTGATATTATAATAAGGAAAGAAAAAAAAGTTGTATTAGAAGAAATATTTGAAAATAAAACTTTTTTTAACTAAGTAGTTTTGCATAATATTTTATTTATTCTTTATAAAAAAAACAGTTAATGAGTTTTAAGTCATGTCATGCAACAAAAAACACAAAACAAAACACAACAAAAGGCAACAAAACAACAAAACATAACAAAAAACAAAAAAACACAAAACAAAAAGACTTCATGGCAAAATTAGTTTAGTTTGTAAAATGTCACATTATTATTATAATATCATTAATTTGTAAATAAATAAATAAGTACTGTTAAATGCAAGACCGCTGACAGAAGAAATATGCCGGACATTGAAAAATTCCATTATATATTTGGTACGGGTTAGTGGTATAAGGAAGCGGATAATGTAGGAATTCCTTGAAGACAACGTTTAATGTGATCAACACATCCAAACAGGAGAAATAACTAACAAACCAAGCCCCTAAAAAAATATTAACGCAAGACCAGGACTAGACAGAAACTGAGGGCTTAAATACTGAAGGAACAGCGGAGCAAAGGATTATAATTAATTACACACAGCTGGAACAAATGAACTAATAATGACAGTAACCATAGTAACAAAGGAGTGGCGGGAAAATCAAACAAAGGAACACTGACTGAAGAAAAGCAAAGTCCAAAACGCACAGACATCTAACAATATTAGAATTATATTATATGACATTTATGACTTAAATTGTGTGAATTTGCACTGTGGTTTATGGGGACGCTCCATAGATGTGATGGTTTTTATACTGTACAAACTGTATATTCTTTCTAAACCTATTCTTGAACATTGAACAAAACAAACAAACAAAACAACAACAACAACAAACAGTTTTGTATGTTTTTTAGGCCATTTGGTTTACAAGGACACAGGAAGTGTTACATCGTGTCCTTATAAACCATATATACAAGAACACACACACACATACAAAGTTAGCTCTCCAGCAGCAGGAACAATTAACCTTGGATGAGAGGGAAGGAAAATACTTGGAGGAGAAAAAAAAAAAGAAATTTATTAATGCATCCAGTATTTTCAGAAAACATAACGACGTCACATCACAGATTTTTAAGTGTGTTGACAGCTTAATTGCAGATTTTTAGGAGGGCTGAGATAAAAGAAAGGGGTCTAGCACTGCAGTTCACATGTGGAAATCTGCTTCAGATTCTCTTCTCAGCTAATGGACTTTATAAAAGCTCTGATTTTCCAACTAACCTCTCTCTGTGTCTCTCATTGCTTAGAGTGTGCTGTTGGCCAGGTGAGCACACTTCTGCGCACTGCACTTCAGACGTGCTTTACACTGATGAACAAAGTGAGGGCTGTGAGTCACACACGCTTTCAGCTTGTTAACACACAGGCATACACACTGTATTTCACCTCTCACAAAGAACTACCACATAACTGCTCTTATTGTCTATCTCACTTCTATGTTTTAAATCTATCCCACCTCACCATCTTTGTCTGAAAACTGGAATTCAGTCATCAGCCATCTGTTAGTGTGTAACATTACAAAATGCCGCTCTATCGGGTGTGAAATCTTGACAAGTTTTGTTACCAAACACCAATCAAGTGAATTTCACAGGGAAACATCCAGATCACGTCACTTTAAAAAAGTATGAAAATTATATAGAATGAACAATGAAATCAACTTTTTTGTGAAAATTATTTTCTCTCCAAAACCATAATTTTTTTTAAGTTTTAAATGATCAAAATAACATTAATTCAGAATTCATGACTAAATAAAAATGTATAATTTCATGCAAAAATGCATAAATATTAATATTCTTAAATGTTATTTTTCTCTAATGATTTTCATGTGAAAAAAAAAATCATGTATGTTTTGTCATAGTTACCCAAACATTCTATAAAAAACAGTTGTGCCACTTTCAACACATTTTCCAAGCCACAGCTCAAATGTTTGGTGTTTTACTTTCAGTTAAATTGAAGTTCGTCTAAATTAAAATAAATTAGTTCATACAACTCAAAACAATGAAACAGTTCAGCAGTTTACTTGAAATATGTCAGTGCTGTGAACACAAAAGAAAAAGTCATAAGTACTCATAACAGTTAATTTAACTGAACTAATTTGATTAATTTAAGTTTGTCCTACTCAAACCAATTCAGTATTTTGAGCGTTAGAGTTTACAGTGTAATATTGATGTTATATAGTCACAGTAAAAGAGTGTTTCATATTTTTGTCCCTGCAACTCTATGAGCTTCTATGATTTATGAGGATGTTTTAGACACTTTTTCCAAAATCATTTAAATTTTTAAATGACCAAAATATCATTAATTAAGAATGCATGACTAAATAAAAATTTATTTCTTGCAAAAATGCATAAATAAATATAATTTATTTTTCTTAAATCTTATGAAATGATTTTCATGTAAAAAACAAAACAAAACAAAAAAAAAAAGTTTTGTCAGTTTTGTCATATTTACCCAAACATTCTATTAAACACAGTTTAATAGCCACGTGTCACTTTCAACACATTTTCCAAGCCACAGTTCAAATGTTTGATGTTTTATATGCTTTTTCATTGCACTTATCCAAAATAGTGTGCACATAAAGTTAAAAAATAATGTATTTACCACATTTCTGCTGTTCAAATGTTCCAGTCAATAAACCCCACTCATGTAACTGTTCATTTCATTTTCATTCACTGTTATTTCATTGTGGCCTTTTTTATTGGCATACTTTTTTATTTTTATTTTAATGGCAGTTTATTTTCACATATTGTTCTCACAACTCTGTGCTCCAATCTATATAATCAGCAAAAACTCTTCCCACAAAGCAATAAACCATGTATAATGCCCCCTAGCTGCCAGAGGAATAAACTTTACCATCAAGTACAGTTAAAGCTGAAGTGTAAAGCCCAACTAGTGTCATCAAACGGAATTGCAAAAATAATGAGCATTTAAGACGGTTTCTCTGAGCACGGCCTCCGTCTGCCATTGGTTGGACAAACTCATAGGCCCGCCCAAAATTCACACCATTGGTGTGAGTCACCGTTGCAGTGTCAGGCAGATTTGATTGTGAAAAGCAAACAGAGCTTTGAAAGTGCCAAAGAGCTACAGTTTTTGAGGTAATCAACTTACAAGTGGTTTACTTTAGCTATGCATACCATGCTAAGACAAAATAAAGATTTTAACATCCCCACACTTCACCTTTAAAGAGCACTGACTGCAATAAAACTGCAATAGCACCAATTAAAAAAAGTATTTTTCTGCAGAAAAACAGATCACGTGTAATTTTTTTCCGATCCAAGTAACCTTTAAGTAAAGCAGCCTGCTGTTGTTCGCTTCGAGAGAGGAGATAGGTAACCTTTTCTGATATCCTAATCTGATATTTGAGGATGGATGAACGTAATACTTTGTCTACTACAAATAAAGTTCACGCTCCTTCCTTTGAGAATATCCTGCTGATAAAATGACAGCAGTCGCTCTATAATGCTCACACACACATTTCTGTACAAAAGCAACACGCTTAGGTGTGAGGATTCGACTTATGAAGACGATGAGGCGTGGAAGCATTAATGTCTGTGTGTGTGTGTGTGTGTGTGTGTTGCTGTAGGCTGCGTGTATGAGGCTCAGCTGGTGAGATGCTGACAGGAGCAGCGCAGGCAAGAAGAGGGTGACCCAGAAAGCAGAAAAAAGAGGTAGAAAGACAGAGTGATATTTTTAGATACCAGGATAATGATGAGAATTCTTCTGAGAGAATGATAGAGACCCGTGTACCAAACGATCACCTGATTGTAATATTCATACCTTACAGGTCCAATTTTTCATTCATATTTTCTTTAATCATCTAGTCAGCTATACAATAGTGCTGTTCAGTCAAGCCGGCTAATTTGCTGATGGCTAAGCTAACCATTTGAAAGTGAAAAGATTAACATGCTATTTGATGTGTTGAATCAACTCCACAGCAGTTGCATAAATGTATCCACTGACCATTCAGAAACGTCCAGTTTCATTATAAAAGTTGTAACTTCTTCCTGAGTCTCTCCATCAGTGTTTGATCACCGTTACTGACAATCGTCATTTTGGCTGTGTGAGATTCTCCAGCTTTGTTGTTGTTGAGCAACCGAAGCGTACGGTGGTCGGGAAGTGCAAAACAATATTACAAAGTGTGAAACACTTTTACGAAGTTCGAGACAAATTTACATTTTGGAAAACATTTTTACCTATCATAAAACACAATTACATAGGGAAAACACTTTTACCAAGGACGAAACTAATTTACATTTTAGAAAACAAATTAACAAGAAGCAAAACACTTTTACCAGTCCCGAAACAAATTTACAATGACAGATTCTTCACGGAAAGGGAATGTACCACACACCGGAAGTGACGCGGTGAAAGGTGTTGTTGTTGTTGGTGAGCGCGGTAAATTCGTGTTGTAGTTGTGGAGTAAATGGCGTAAATAAAGTTTATGGTGACCGAACATGGACTGCGGCCGACGGATGTTTTGCCCGTTTTTGTTGCAAACACATGAGCAGCTTAACGCGGTTTTGCCTTACGTGTGGTCAGTGTTTGGAGTTTTTAAAACACGCGGACCAGCAGGGGACGTCTCGACAGCCGGACAGTGCTAAGCAAAGTAAGTTACACTTCCGGTGTGTGGTACATTCCCTTTCCGTGAAGAATCTGTCATTATAAATTTGTTTCGGGACTGGTAAAAGTGTTTTGCGTCTTGTTAATTTGTTTTCTAAAATGTAAATTTGTTTTGTCCTTGGTAAAAGTGTTTTCTCCATGTAATTGTGTTTTATGATAGGTAAAAATGTTTTCCAAAATGTAAATTTGTCTCAAGCTTCGTAAAAGTGTTTCAAACTTTGTAATATTGTTTTGCACTTCCCGGCCACCGTAGAAGTGTGAGCTGTTAAAGCTCCGTCCTCTTCTGGAAAGTGGCCGGGAATAGCTGCTCATTACCCGAACTCACACCTAAGTGGGGACACCAGAGAGTTTTATTGTATCTTTATAGGTTCCCTTTAACATTCCTTGAAGAATGTGTTTGTCCTGTTTTGTTTTGTTCTACAACATAAATTACATACTGTTGTACATCATATGTGAATTTTGAAGTTGTTTGCTAACAATTTTCTACAAATTAACTGCAACTCCCACAAGTGTGTGAATTAATGCCGTGTTCACGTCCTGTAGTAATTGCCGTAGGCTTGTGATGACAACACGCGACGTTCTATCCTTGGACTGGGATATTGTAATTCTATGGCGACACTATCAACACCTAAATGAATCTGCAGCAGTCAGGTGGTCAGAAAAGTCCCATCTTACAAGCTGTAATTATGAGGTCTACAAGGATGTGAATGCTTATTGAAATCTCGAAATTAAGGTCGACACGGCGTGAACGCACAATAACATACCCGATGAAACGGACAACCATTGTAGTGCTTGTGTAGCAAAATTCTAGCAACTTACATTTTTAAAGCACAGATCAATTTTCAGGTTTAAGGTGTGCTGTCATCTGTGATCTGTTTGTCCCTGGACTTTATTTTACTCCCTGACTTAAGTGCCATGTTGTAGTGCTTTGTAGTTTTTTTCCCCCCTTAATTGTCTTTTGGTGAGTCTTGTTAACTCGTTATCTTGTTAAGCTTGTTTACTCCTGGGTATATAAAGCTCTGGTCTTTCTCTTTTTGCTTTGTCAACAGTTGAATGTAATGGTTGTCGTTCTCCTCATGATTTTATGTCCTTTGGTCCTTGTGTTCTTTGTTTACTTCGATACTTTATTAAAAAAAAACAAAAAACGTGCATTTAATTTCTTGCCTCTGTCTGCTTTCTCCTGCTTCCACACATTACAGAACAACTGACCAGCATAATGGATCTTGCAGGGGTTTGTTTTCTCCTTCTTCGCCAGGACAAGCGCTCCCTCGAGGACCACACCTGAGAGTTTATTGACAGCATAAACAGCATGAGCTTTTTTCCGGACAGTTCACACATTGTTTTTATCACACTGGACTTAATGAACCATTACGCACAACTTTCCCATGATGGTCCTCTAGGGACATTTTGTCTTTTTGTAGAGTGAGCGCCTCTATTGAGATGATCTCTCCTTTCACTGTGGGAGAGGTGGAGGAGTATCCCACTGTGATCGCTCAAGACCCCCCCCCACCCTTTTTTTGGGTGGTGGTTGGGGAGCTATGCTCCTCAAACTTCAGCGGCCACAGATCTTGAGCCACTTTAGTGCTCCCTAACCCAGCGGTCTCAAGTCCAGTGGTCTTCCGTGGAGGTCTCCTGTTCCACTGTGGTGGTCAAGAGCTTCGTCGGCGCCACCTTCTCTGCCTGCTCTAGCCTGGCTCCCTACTCTGCTTCGGTCTCCAGGCCCTCTTCCACTCCATGGTCCTGACCCTCCACCCTCCACCCTCCACCCTCTAGTCGTTTGTAGTTTTTTTATGTCGATTGTCTTCCCCACGTGTGTCTTGTTAACTCATTATCTTGTTAAGCTTTTTTACCCCTCTGTATATAAAGCCCTTGTGTTTCTCTCGTTCTTGTGTCAGTTGTTAAATGTAATGTTTGTGTAATGTTGACTATAAGTAGCGTTGCACCTCTTTGTTAACTAACTCTCATTAGTGAATTAGAGTATTAGCTGACTATCTGCTTTATATCTCCTAACAATTTATTTTGATGGTCCACAACAGACATTATACTGACTATAAGTAACTTTGCAAGTACATGTCAGATTATTCCACTAACCCAAACTCTACCCCTAACAGTTTACTAATACTCTACTAATACTCTATTGAGAGTTAGCTGAGTTAGTACTAACAGTCAACATAATGTCTAAAGGAGACCATCAAAAATGAATAAACCAGACATTTTTTTTTTGCACTCCATTGACTTTCATTGCATGGACAAAATTTTTTTCTCGTCGTCCGCAGAAAGTCATAAAGAATTGGAATGACACGAGAGTGAGAAAAAATTACACAATTTTCATTTTTGGATGAACTTTCACCAAGTCCTTCGAACAAGTTCATGTCCTAAGCTTAAATTCCAAGTCAATTTAAACGGCAAAAAGGGGTTTATTACCATAGGGGTCAGTTCACAGTAGCATCCGCTCTGTCCACCCCTCAACACGCTGCCTGGTCCTTCTAAAGCCAAGTCTTGTAAGGCAGTGGACCACGCCAACATCTGACAGCACAGGGGTGCTCTGCCAGAGCGGATGAGTCAGTCGGGCTGAACCTTGGGGGAAAAAAAAAAAAAACAGAGTTACATAGAGGGAGAGTATGTTGGGGTCTGGGCCAAGCCCAGCTGGAGGACATAAAAAATGTAGGGAAAAAGAGAAAAGGGAAAAGTAGAAACGGAGGGTAACCAAGAAAAAAAGAGGCCAATTGAAAGATAGCCCCCCTTCCACCTAAAATCGGAGTTTAACAAGCAGCACGAGGTGAAGAATGCGAATCGGACTGCTGCATGGAATGCTAGGCTTGCGTCATACGTTCGCTCAGACAAACCCAAGAAAGCTCTCTTGAGCTCGACCAACCCACCAATCAAAAGCCTCCATTGTTAACCAGCATATCAACCGGCAATGGCCATGCTAACGTCAGCGCACTCACTTCGGCATATCACCACAGGGGTCAAAGCTGAGCTAGCGGATGAATGGATGGATAGAGGATGAAGTGTTTTCTTTCATCCAACTGTTTTGGGGAGCAGATGCATTCAGATGTGTGCAGTTGATGGCTCACAAGGCCAAGTGAGCGAGTGTGTGCGTAGATCTTTATTCCCATGAGTTCAGCCGATGTGCATAAATTTAACATATCCCTGAAGTCAGCAACAACAGACTGGAAGAATGATAGGAGCAAGAAAAGAAAAGGAATGACGGACTGATAGATGGAGGAACAAAGGGCAAAATTTCATCTGAGATCTGCAGAGGGGAGGAATAGTGATGGACTTGTGAGAGACTGACAAAGCACACATTTAGAGAGAGAGAGAGAGAGAGAGAGAGAGAGGGAGAGGGAGAAAGAGAGAGAGAGAGAGAGAGAGGGAGAGGGAGAAAGAGAGAGAGAGAGAGAGAGAGAGAGAGAGAGAGAGAGAGAGATCATATTCATGTTCAAAGAAGAGGAAAAGAAAAGGAAAATAAAAAAGAGACAAACATTGTTTAGTATGTTTTTAAAGTTCTTAAATATAAGGACTTCATGTTGTCATAACACCAGTGTAATACCCATGTCATCCTTATAAATCACAAAAACGTACACACACACACAAACACACACTGTTCAAGAGGTTACGACAACTCACAAATGATCCATGAGAGAAACGTTCAAAAGACACGCAGAGAAAGCACTAAAAGTCTTTGCGCTATACAGCTAGCCCCTATAGAGCTGATGTACAAGGGTAAGGACACTAAATAAATGAAAAACTCATCCTTTCTCTGCCTTTTATTCCAAATTTCTCTGTGTTATTTTTAAACCTCTGATGTAAAATTTCCGTTTCAGCCCATTCAAGCCTGAATCGCTGTTCTTAAGCGTGTGTCCACATGCGCGCGCACACACACACCTCTACCTTTAATCCAATCATTTTCACTATCACAGTGAAATTGACTTCAAGAGAGACAGATGTATAAAGGCAGTCCTCCTACACACAGGGATCCGTATGAACATACGCACACAAATACGCACACATGCGCGGAGAGACCTGTTTAACAACAGGCCTCATTATCCCGTGGTGACAGCCATTTCAGATGCTGCGCTCCCATGCAGAAAACCAGCGGTTTGTGAGAGGCTGTGTATTCTTGCAGTGGGTAGTTCTCTGAGCATGCTTACACACACACGCTAGCACACACAAACACACAAGTACACACTTGACAGCAGCTGTTTTCTGTTCAGGTTTTGGCAACCCTGGAAACATTCCTTTGTGGGCTATGCTGGCACACCATCGCACACAAGCAAACAAGAGTGGGCAGGGATGCACATGTGTGCACACACAAACACACATATAATAATATTCCATCTCCCTCACGTATCGTCAGTACATGCTATGCCCTTATAATCGCCATTGTGAGGTTTGAACCACACATGAGACACACACACACACACATACAATTAAACAGGGATTACCAGCTAAAGCTCCTGAATACTACACACATTTAATTAACATTCACACAATAGCCAGGGCAAACAACACTGCACCTGTGACAGAAACCATAGACTCTCTAAAATCAGTCAATTCATGCTGCGTCTCTCGGTTAACACACACACAGATAATTTTCTAGCTAATTAATGCATGTATAAAAGCTATTCTGCTGAAATATGTAGGACGGATGAATGTAAAAGTAAATATGCAAATGCTAAAAAAAAGCCAATATAAATGTGCTATAAAATTTAAATAAAATGTTGATTTCCTAAAGAGGGCTGCTTTTTTTTCCCTACATGTCAACTTGACCTAAACAATGACAGATGGTGTAAATGTTGTGGAATTTGGTGTTGATATTGGCAAAAAATAAACAATAAATAAAATAATACGTATATAAATTAAGTTGTTATGAAAGCTAAATGTTTAAAATATCACATACAGTACCAGTGAAACACTGTGATGACCTGATGATGGTAGAAATGTTAGTATTTCTTTCATTAAAGTTGGAATTTATAAATTACTTAACCATGATTTATTTTTCACTAAATAAAACAGCTGTTCCAAAGTTACTTTTCCATATTTTAGTAATAAACAAGAGCCCGAGCAATTGACCATTCGCAAAGCCCCGCCCCCTTTAGTTACTGTTGCTATGTCCGACAAGCCATGTGCTCTCACGCCACACATCATGTTCTCACGGAGTGAAAAATACATCCTGGAGCAAAGAGGACACTGACAACGTGTCGACAGTCATATGAAACAGTGTCATATTTAAAATATTGTAATTTTTTAAAGAAGTTTAATCAATAAATAGCGTATAGTGTCTTTTTAATGTGTCGTGACAGATCGCTGTAGCTCCTCGTGAACCGATCATCTCTTCATACTAGTTCATTTATAGCATCAAATAAACATGAATGAACATCAGAAGGAATGTTGTTTCAAGACGTGAGTACACACAATTTTTCAAGTTTAAGTTCACCAACATTAATCTACTAACTCCCATGGTTATGATTGGTTAAATCGGCTGTCAATCAAACTGCTGGAGAAGGGTCAATTAATTGGTAACTGAGTGTCAATACTGTCATGACGCTTTACTGCTAATGCTAATCCTATAGTTTCTTAATTCTTAATAAAAAATTAAAATACACATTTTAAAATATCAGAATTCTGTCCATTCAAAGGTTCAAAAACCTTTTTACAGCTATAACTCAGCAGAATGGATCTAGTTAACATGTTAATAAGTGCCTCAAACCCAGTGACCTGGAAAACTGAAACCCAGTGATTAGTTCTTCCTACTAAGTGCTCATTTTATCCACCTGGTACCTTGTAAACATGACTTGGTTTCCAGGCGAGATTGCCAGATTGTGAAAGTACTCTCCAGTTTTGTGTTTCAGACAGTTAGTGAACGGACTGTGGGCGGTTGGTGGGCGTGCCGTCGGAGGCTGAGACTGGCACATGCACTTGACATGGCAACCCACTGCTGTGAGCTGTTAGTCAGAAATGGTTAATAAACCCAACCAGAAATGTTACATGATGAATATCAGAGGAGCCATAGATCATTTCCGCAAACATCCGATACCTGTGGATTGGATGTGAGAAGGCAGAATCTCATCTGGAAACAATTAGATCTTATTTCAAACTCAAAAACAAATACATTAATTTAAATTATGATGTTCGTGGTCAACTTTTACACTGTAAAGAAAAAACCAAAATCCTGTTTTTACAAGAAAAAAAGGCTGTGGTTGCCAGAATAATTCTGCAAAATACAGTAAAAATGTTAAATTATTTACAGAACAACATGTAAATTTTATAATTTAAAACAGTAATTTACATAAATAAATAACTAATTTAATAAACTGATAAAACCAACAGACCTTTAAAATTTATTTTGCACCTTTAACATACTGACAACCACCCTAATAATAATGGTGATAAAGAGAAAGACACCATAAATCAAAAGTTCAAAATCAAAGTTCATCACTAGCAGCTTCGACACTATAAAATAATGCAATAAACATTCATTTAACAACAAAAATCTGTAATGTAAAACAATGTACATAACTGATAAATATATATATATATATATATATATATATATATATATATATATATAGATAGATAGATAGATAGATAGATAGATAGATAGATAGATAGATAGATAGATAGATAGATAGATAGATAGATAGATATAGAATAAACAATTATTCAAATGAAAAACATGATTTGTTCTTTTTTACTTTGTACATTTAACGGTATTTTACTGTAAAATTACACGAAAGGATAGGTCAGACCAATTACAGCTTTGGTACAGCTCGTATTTAATAAAAGAACTTACTGTTTACCAATTAACAGATCTTTCCTGTCACATTTTTACAGTCTATTAAAGTTATTATTATTATTTTTTTTTACAATGTACTGCACATCTTGTAGGAAGAGTTTATTGTAGATTATCAAATAGATTTCAGTCTCTTAGTTGGAGTTCTGCTGTAATGCCCTTAAGCTAAACACTTAACCAAAGAGTGCTCAGAGGATGCTGGGTCAGATCACCCTCTTCCCTGATCTGTCTCGAGGAGGATTTTGTCAGTGAGATACTGCTTGCAGTTCTTATTTCCTGCTGTTTAGTAAAACAATTAGATCAGCACAGATGGGTTGAGATTATTGGATGCCAATCAAGAAGATTTACTTAAACGTGCCAATGGAATATATCATAATTATATAGAATGTTGACAGGAAGATGATTTCTCTTGCTTAAAAAAGGTCAAATGCAGGTTTATGCAACAAATGTGTTTGATTGACACATTTTAGCGGAGGCTTCTTGGTGCACGGTTGCAAAAAAAAATTTCATGGGGTTAAAGTGGATCCATATTGGCCAGAGTGGTCTGACTTTTCACCTCTGTCAATATATTTCAAACAACATGAAACCAGTTGTGGATGAAGTACAGAAATCCTGCACTCCTGCAAAAATAGTCTCAATGTTGTCCTACATAGAACCCTAGGGATCTTTACTCAATTGTACATTTTTTGCCTTGAAATAAGGAAAACTGTCTTAAATGACTGAATAAGACTTTTTAATTGGTTTAATAGGTTATTTCAATTTTTCTAGTGATAAATTATGTTTATGAGCTGTTCAATACATAAAATGTGATTAAATTAAAAATGAATGAAATCAATTGACCCTTCACAAAGACCCGCCCCCTTTAGTTACTGTTGCTATGTCCGACAAGCCATGCGCTCTCACGCCACACATCATGTTCTCACGCAGTGAAAAATACATCCTGGAGCAAAGAGGACATTGACAATGCATCGACAGACATATGAGAAAGTTTCATTTTTAAATTATTGTAATTTTTTAAAGAAGTTTAAACAATAAATAGCGTATAGTGTCTCTTTAATGTGTCGTGACAGATCGCTGTAGCTCCTTCAAGCGGCTCGTGAACCGATCATCTCTTCCTACTAGTTCATTTATAGCATCAAATAAACATGAATGAACATCAGAAGGAATGTTGTTTCAAGCGCAGAAAGACGTGAGTACACACTATTTTTCAAGTTCAAGTTCACCAACGTTAATCTACTAACTCCCATGACTGCTTTGTCGGACAAAATGGCGGATTCAGGGTTATGATTGGTTAGATCGCCTGTCAATCAAACTGCGAAGGGTCAATTAAAATCCATAACATGATTCATAATTATAAGATTATGAATAACCTCTAAAAGATTATATGTATGAAGTGCCTGACAGAATCCTTTAAGATTCCATATAGATCCCTTTCTTTTAAAGTGCGTATTTGAGCTGAAATACAGATATTGTGATGACATATCACTCCAGTAAAAGTATAAGTACCAGTGTTTTTATTGTAAACTAAAACTATTATACATTGTCTTTGTTTTTTTTAAATATACTGTCACGTCTGTTTTAGGTTTTGGTTATGATTATGCTTTTATGTCTTTTATTTTGATATCTGTCACAGTTTTGTAATATATTATGCACTGAAATGTTGGTTCTTGTTTAAAAATGAAATCATGAAAGCTTTTGAGTATCCAAACTAGTGGATAACAATTCTCAGAACAAAGGGGTAGAAACTTAGTGTTGTGACACTCTAATAGGGTTTGAGTAGAGAAAACTTTTCTTTCTTTAACTTTAATGGCAGACACATTTGTGGCCACCTAAGGTTTTCTTGGGACTGTGAGTGTTCTGGCAGTAAGCTACTGAGAGATAAAAAATCTGTGAAAATACACAAAATCAAACTTCAAGACTTTTTGAAACACTGAGTGTGTTTACATTGTGGTTGGATGAGTGAAGACAGAAACATAAGGCATGTCATTAGGCCGCAGCTATTATTTTAAATAAAAGGAAAACAGAGAAAATCACTCAGACAAGTCAACTGTTTTATTGAAAAGATCCAACTGAAAAGTTTGGATTTGTTTATGAATCAGACATCGCTACTTCTTCAACAAATTTGTCAGAATACCCTAAGCCCGGCTAGGATGGATGTCAAGAACTTAAATATCAATGTTTCTCAAGCTTATATACAATTTGTAAGTACTTTGGTGCTATAATGTATAGTCTGTATACAGGGTTTGGGAGTAACGAAATACAAGTAACTTAGTCACGTATTTAAAATACAAAATTTGAGTAACTGTATTTGATTACAGTTACATTTTAAATGGGTGGTAATCAGATTACAGTTACATCTGAAAAGAATTTTAGATTACCAAAGTGATTACTTTGAATTTTAGTGTCATTTAATTGGTGATTCTCTGACTCTGACTCTGACAGTCTGAAAAAGCGGAGTTAAGTTTCATCAACATTTTAATACTTTTAAGAGGGATCATAAATTTTTATTTTTTTTTATTTAGTACTGTCCTGAACAAGACAAAATGACTGAATTTATAAAAAAAAAATGGCAACTGTCAACTTAACTGTCCTGTCATGACCTGGATGATCCACGACTGTTTTCATGTTTTGTGATAGTTGTTTGTGAGTCATTTTATAATTCACTAGTCACTGCAGCTTTTTCTCACAATTTGTTTTTTCCCTTCACAATTGTGAGTTTGCATTTCACAATTCTGACTTCTTTTTCTCAGAATTGCGAGATTTAAACTCACAATTGCAAGTTATAAAGTCAGAATTGGGAGATATGAACTTGCAATACTGACTTTTTTTCTTGCAATTGTGAATTTAGTATGTTAGTTTATATCTCCTAATTCTGATTTTTCTCAATATTGTGAGTTTATATCTCCTAATTCTGATTTTTCTCAATATTGTGAGTTTATATCTCATAATTCTGACTTTATAACTCACAATTGCAACTTTATATCACGCAATTCTGAGGGAAAAAGTCAGATTTACTCACTGTCATGGCATTTAATGGGTTTGGAAGCCTGTTTCTTTAAGAGTCAGAGAGTGTTATTACATGGAAAAAACTTGACCTGAGCATTCATGTCGTCCCTTCACTTAAAGTAAAAGGCCATTAATGTCATTAATGTCCCTTTTACGGGGGTCTGACGAGATTCCACACTATAACTCACAGTCTATACATGTCCATGGCAATAAAATGATGCTTGGCTTTCAGAGGTGTGCTTTCGCATGGGGCTCTTAAAAGCACTGACATTAAGAAAATGCAGTTGTTAATGGAGATGACCTTTCATATTTCAGTTGGTTCAGACGCATGCGGAAAAACACGACGCGCACTGATGACACGGAATTCACAAGTTAGCTTTAAGGCACATAATGATGAGGTCATTATCTGATATCTGATTACTTGACCCGGCATTAAAATAAAATTCTCACTATAGCATATGTTTATCTGTGTATTTCCTGTATCCTATTTGTTATTTCTCACCTCTCAGTATCTTATGCAGTCTTAGAGAAGCTAATTTAAGTAAAATTAAATGTTATTTATGATTTAAAGTAGTTGAACTGAAAAACTAGTATCATGGATTTCATAAAAAAGATGAAAAATGTTTAAAATTGATAATAATCATAAATGTTTCTTGAGCAGCAAATCAGCATATTAAAATGATTTCTGAAGGATCACGTGACACTGAAGACTGGAGTAATGATGCTGAAAATTCAGATTTGCCAACATAGAAATAATTGCATTTTAAAATATATTAAAATGTAAATTAGTCGTTTTAAATTCTAATGACAATTGGACTGTTTTTACTGTATTTTTGATCAAATAAAAGCAGCCTTGGTGGGCATAGGAGACTTTTCAAAAACATAAAAAAAACTTACTGTTGTTTATCTGCCTGCCTTTTTGACCTTTGCCTGGATTCTTTACTACGAGCTTGCCTTTTCCCTGTTACTACTGTTTGCTGTTGAGTTGACCGTTGCCTGTATGACTACGTTTTGGAAATAAAGCTGCACTTGGATTTCAACCTGCTGACTCTGTGTTACACCAGGTTGGAATTTCCTTTTCCTATTGCATATCAGCATATTGCATATTGCATATATAATCTCCGATTATATTAAATAAAAATATTCAAAAAGTGGAAATAAAGTGCCAAACGGGTATTTAGTAGTGGGAATGAAGTGTTTAAATGGTAGGGTTAAGGGTAGGTGTGAGAAAATGTCAAGTGTACAAGTAATGTCCCAATAAAGCAGCATCCATTTATGATTTTATATATACTTTGATCATATATGCTGCATATGTTGTTATTATTGCATACTGTTTTATAATATACCACAATACACTGAGGTGCAAAGAGTATCTGTACCTATTTGCACTAAGTATGAATAGCATCTAACTGTGTACACTTAGTTCAAAGAAAATACTTTTTGTTTCCATTTACACTTGTCAAAACCAATACCTTAATATCTCATAAACTCATGGTTTATATTCTGTACTTCTTCAGCCAAGAGAAGGTGGGAAACCTTACCTGCAGGCATCACTTTGTAGTTGGAAAATTGCAGGGTCTGCACTTAAATATCTTGCAACTCCTCACATTTTTCCTCCCAGTCATCATGACAATCTCAATGAGGGATCGCGAAATCAACAGCCTTGTAAATAAAGGCCTATGATTTCACAAAATGAAACAATTGCATGTACTCAAATGCATGAGTCAGGTATGAAATCTCTCAGATTGGTTTATAGGTGATAGTTGTCTGTATTCAGTAGAAAATCACTTGAGAGAATTGCTGTTTCCAGAGCCTAAGAATTAGGGCCCTAGTCTGTATTGATTCTCTGCTCATTTTTGAATAGTAACAATTTACTTTAAAGTGATATTGACACTTTGATTCACCCTCTTTCTTTCACATTGCTCGCATTTCTTGCTCTTAGCTCACACATGTAATGTAATGGTTAGTGTAGGCCCCTGAAGCATACTGATAGGCAAAGTTTATAATTGAACTTTTTTATGATACCTTAAATATCGCTATATCGCAGAGTTGGAATGAGCAGAACAGACCGTAGCCTCTGGCAATTGAATGGCATGTATTCAATGGGAAATGAGGTGTAACATTAAAAGTAACTGCTGCCATGCTCCTTTTTTTCCTTTTCTTTTTTTTTCCTGCATGGTTTCAGTAAATTGACACTTGAAACAATTAACCTTGTCTTGCTTTGCGTTTCATACTGCTTATACTTTACCCAGGGTTAACAATTAATTGAACAATTATTTAACACAATACTGTCCTAAACCCTGGGTTACAGTTCTTATTTGCGGTGTCAACGTCACTGATTGGATGAATGCAGCTTACAACCTGATTATATAAAGGTTCTAGCATCATATGTCCTCATATTATACACTGCTGACTGTACTATCAAGTTTATCCTGAATGGACTTTTCGCACTATAAAGCTATGCCGTTATTTGATGCGTTTACCACCACCATTTGACATTTTCCCCATCAAACATTGAAACGATGGCTCAACACGTGGCCATGAGCCTAGGGTAGTTGTGGCCTAATGGTGAGGGAGTCGGGTTTGCAACCTGAAGGTTGCTGGTTCGATTCCCATGCCGGTGGGGATTGTGAATGAGCAGCACTCGCTCCACCTTCGATACCATGACTAAGGTGCCCTTGAGCAAGACATGAAACCCCTAATTGCTCCCCTTGTAAGATAAAAGCATCTGCCAAATGAATAAATGTAAATGTGAGCCACGTGATTGGCTGTTGTTTGCAAAGCATCTAGCATTCATAACACTATCAACACTATGATTATTTCATAACCCTTGGTATAAAGCGTTGTAACTCCCACTTCTGAACTACAAATGTTTCTTGAAATGTTCGATTTTACCAATCACAACATGTTCCTGGATGAACATTTTGTGTTGATCCTGGAATAACATTTCAATCAGCCAATCAGATCTGAGGGACAAGTTTACAGTTTAAATCAAATTTTGGCTCACAAACAGGGTTAGATGGTTCTACATCAGCGTTATTCACCTGTCATGAGTAGGGTTAGGGCTAAATTTTCAGACTGTAATGTTGTTCCAGGATCAGCAAAATATGTTGATCCAGAACATGTCTTACTTGGCAAATATACAGTGACCATGATAACCCAGGGTCAAACGCTGTGAAAAGCCCTATTGATTTGAGAACCGCAAGATATATTCAGAGGCTTATTAGGTGCATAATCTTCTGAGATAAAGTACTTGACAGTTGCAACGGATTACAAAATATTATGGAATTCGTGATCATGCTGCAGAGTTGCACAATGTTGGGGATATTGCTGTCTTAAAGTGTGTAAAGCTACAATCCATGATATTTTTGGTAACATTGGTAGGTTCAGGGTTAGTGATTTTTGGAGTGTTCGGACTGCCACAAGAACTTTCCCAACGTATGCTAAACCAGATATTTGATCGTCTTTACAACTTTTATTGAAAAGCTACTGTAAGAACTAAATGCCTTCCAAAATTTCTCGGAGCAACTGCTACAATGTTCTAATATTTCAGTTAGAGTCAATTATTTGGGCATATTTTGGGTGATTACTGTGTCTGCTTGACAGAAGTGTTAACCTAACCTTGTGCTAGTTCCAAAATCAACTGGAAACTCAAAGCATATTTTCTCTTTTCACACATTTTTAGTGTAAAATAAAGGATTATCTTTACAATAATGCTATCATCAAAATTGATACTAATAAACATATTCTTGTTTTTTCACGAGTAAATGTGATTGTGAAAACTATTTTTAATTTTCCTAAAATTAATTTAATTCAAGTGTAAATGATTTTTTTTTTGTTATTTTTGTTTTGTTTTAAAATGTCTATAGTTTTTATACATTTTATTTCAATTTTAAAGGGAGAGTTCACACAAAAATGAAAATTTACTCCCAAACAAACATTCTTCCAAATATCCTCCTTTGTGTTCAGCAGAACAAAGACATTTATACAGGTTTGGAACAACTTGGGGGGAGTAAATGATGACAGAATTTTCTTTTTTGGGTAAACGATCCCTTTAGTTTGAGTTATTTTAGTTCTTTTAAGTTAATGGAAATGGGAAATGCTGCTTTGGAAACTATATATCTAAAAAGTTTTTTTTAATATTTTATTTCAGTTAACTATAGTAACCCTGATATCAGGATCAGTGTTGGCAATAGAAAAGACCGTATAGGTTAAACTCTTGATCAGTGATTCATGATGGGTTTGGATGATTTTGAATGGTCATGAATGAGGAAACAAGCATGTCTATGAATGTCATTTGGACAGACATGAATTATTTTATAGCATAAGTTAGTTATGAATGATGGTTTTAGCAGGATGGAACAGAAGGTTATGTTGCTATCTGAACTGCATATTTTGATATGGATATTAATATTCAGAGATAAGACTCTCTTGATTTCCTGCTGTAGTGAATGTGCATCTCTGCACATTAGCATCTCAGCTGGACAAGATAGAATGACGGGCAGGATTTGAAAATGAACGTGTGTTTCTCTTCTGCTCTGCTGACCTGACCGATATTGCAGCGTAAACCCATGAATAAAAAGTAGCCATATGCATTCCCGCCACAAACCATCCTATTTTTTTCTCCGTTTCAATTGCATTGATGTTTTCTTTTCTTTTTTTCCAGTTCGTCTGTGATGAGTTTGTTGATGGCCTCCGATTGGTAAACGGCACGATGCAGTGCCACCTGTCAGTCAAATTGGGTGTTATCGTCATGGAGATGCCACGGCTCACACGCTCATCCACAATCCATCAATTTATATTTGCGCTCCAATCGTGGACCTGATTACTGCATGGGGCACCAAGCTATCTGTGTGTGTGTGTGTGTGTGTGTGTGTGTGTGTGTGTGCGTGTGTGCGTGCGTGTGTGTTTGAGCACTTAAAAAATTGAAAAAAAAAAAAAAAAATGTGTGATGAGTGTTCCAAACCCTATCCATACACAAATTCAATCTAATTCACTGTACGCTGACATAACAATCACAAATAAACAAACCCTGGCAGAAAGAAAGACAGACAGTAAGAAAGAAAGAAAGAAAGAAAGGAAGAAAGAAAGAAAGACAGAAAGAAAGAAAGAAAGAAAGAAAGAGAGAAAGGAAGGAAGAAAGGAAGAAAGAAAGAAAGAAAGAAAGAAAGGAAGGAAGAAAGAAAGACAGAAAGAAAGAAAGAAAGAGAGAAAGGAAGGAAGAAAGGAAGAAAGAAAGACAGAAAGAAAGAAAGAAAAACAGAAAGAAAGAAAAAGAAAGACAGAAAGAAAGAAAGAAAAACAGAAAAAAGAAAGAAAGAAAGGAAGGACGGAAGGAAGGAAGGAAGGAAGAAAGACAGAAAGAAAGAAAGAAAGAAAGAAAGAGAGAAAGGAAGAAAGGAAGGAATAAAGGAAGAAAGAAAGACAGAAAGAAAGAAAGAAAAACAGAAAGAAAGAAAAAGAAAGACAGAAAGAAAGAAAGAAAGAAAGAAAGAAAGAAAGAAAGGAAGGAAGGAAGGAAGGAAGAAAGACAGAAAGAAAGAAAGAAAAAGAAAGACAGAAAGAAAGAAAGAAAGAAAAACAGGAAGACAGAAAGAAAGGAAGGAAGGAAGGAAGGAAGGAAGGAAGGAAGAAAGACAGACAGAAAGAAAGAAAGAAAGAAAGAGAGAGAGAAAGAAAGAAAGGAAGGAAGAAAGAAAGAAAAACAGGAAGACAGAAAAAAGAAAAAGAAAGACAGAAAGAAAGAAAGAAAGAAAGGAAGAAAGAAAGAGAGAAATAAAGAGAGGAAGAAAGAAAGAAAGAGAGAAAGAAAGAAAGAAAGGAAGAAAGAAAGAAAAACAGGAAGACAGAAAAAAAGAAAAAGAAAGACAGAATGAAAGAAAGAAAGAAAGGAAGGAAGGAAGGAAGGAAGGAAAGAAGGAAGGAAGGAAGGAAGGAAAGAAGGAAAGAAGGAAGGAAGGAAGGAAGGAAGGAAGGAAGGAAGAAAGAAAGAAAGAAAGAAAGAAAGAAAGAAAGAAAGAAAGAAAGAAAGAAAGAAAGAAAGAAAGAAAGAAAGAAAGAAAGAAAGAAAGAAAGAAAGAAAGAGAGGAAGAAAGAAAGAAAGAAAGAAAGAGAGGAAGAAAGAAAGAAAGAAAGAAAGAAATGACTTCCACATATTATTCCCTTTTATACTGTATTTGTAAAATGATCATTATTTGCTGTTTATTAGAATATGTATAAACCGAATCTTAAAAACACTTAAAACTCACTTTTGCTTTTATGAACTTTTTATTTCTATAATCTAGGATTCAAATTGTGTTTTAAATATAAAGTTATATTCATTCAAATCTCTTCCTATTCTAACTTTAAATATTGCAAGCCATGTTATTTAAGAGGAGGTGTGTCCTAAACTTCAGTAAAAATTTCAGGTTTTTTTAATTATTAATAATTATTAGTTTATTAGCTATTAATAATTAGTTTCTCATTGCAAGCAAATTAAAAATAATAATTTATTATTATCTCTTTATTTTTAAATATTATTCACCATTTACTTTATTAAACTATTTAAAAGGTATTTGTTGTTTAATTAGATGCCTTCATGAATTAATACATAAATAGATGATTGTTTATTTTTTTGTTTTATCCATAACTTCAAGTGCACCAGAATATATATATATATATATATATATTTATAAAGTTTAAGGTCAAATCCAGCCATCTGCAGCACTGAGATCTGTACAGTACATAAAGAGCAACAGCAAATGGCAAATGAACTCATTTAGAAGTCACTCTGTGCCATCACCTGCTTCACTTGCTATGATAAATAATGTATTCATTGTTTAAGGTTATATAACCCTTACTTCTCATTCTGCATTCTCTTACACTTGATCATCTCTCTTTCTCTCTCTCCATGGACAGCATTAGAGAACAAAACTTTGACTAGACTAAAAAGTTTTTTTTTTTTTTTACATCTGGATAGACACTGAAACATGCAAGGCCAACAGATGTACAGCTTTCAAACCGTAAACCCTTTTACATGTACAACTATGTATCATAACTATGAATCCTTCATCCTCTTTCTAAAGTCGGGGCTGGAACTGGAATTCTTAGAACCCGATGTTGACACTTCTAACACAAATTGAGTCATTTGCATAATCACTGAAGCTCAACAAGGATGAAATATTAAAATATAAATGAAACACAGGCAATGCAAGCATTTTAATGTCAAATCATGTTAATGATTTGAAGTCTGTTAAAGGTAAATACATTAAATATATTGTATTAATTTATTATAAATGTATATAAATGTCCATAAATGTACAAAATAAAAATAATTAAGTAAATAAATCTGTTTGATATGGAAATGTTCTGTTAAATGAGGCCATTTACATTTACTAATTCCATTTATAATTAATGGCCTTTTCAAAATGTAGGAGGGCAAAGCAGAACACGGTTTTATCTAAATAAATGTAACATACATATTTAAGTTCAAAAGCACAGACAAATGTAGATCTTCACCACTCAGTCAGAAAACAGACTTTCATGTGATCCACTTCATCCTTGCAAAACAGAAAAATACTAGAGCACAAAAATTTTAGGGTTAATAGAGGCCCCAACAGCATTATTCAACTCACTTATATAATACTTGAGTAGCGACACTGAACATATTGTATGCTATGAGAATGAACACTCTGCTATACACACACTGCTGACTTCCCTTAAGAGCTGTCATCAGTATAATAGATAGTTTTATCTCTGGCAAACTGTGTAATGATCATTACCCACAATCCTTTCCCTCCCCACAGTGTGTCAGTCCGTGGGGTAAGATGCATGTGGTACGTTCAAAAGCCTGACTAGATCAAACATACCGTGTCCTTATACACTGCGTATACACTAAAACGATATACATTGTTTGTTTCTCTTCAGATAAATCTCATTGACATGATGTTTCAATCTGCTTGATGGGTGTGCTCACAAGTGCACAGACATATTCAATAAGAAAAGATAATTAAAACTGCAGCTGGAAGCCTCTCAAACTGAAAACATGCAGTTTACAATTGAAATACGTACATTTCTGAGTCTCAAACAATAAAGCATGGTGCTAGCAATGCCAAAGTCATGGGTTCGATTGATGCACTGATAAAAATGTATACCTTGAATGCAATGTGTTAATTTGGATAACAATGCATTTATGCAAATGCAAGGTTTGTATTTACGTATTTACACTATATGTGATAATATAGAAGTGTAATTAATGCTGCATTTCAACACATTGCTTATGTCCATTTCAAAACTTTCTCAGAATTAAATCTCATAAATAAATAATGCTAACAGTAATAATCATGCCTAAATTTGCTTTATAAAATTAAGTTTTGCCATTTCAATTTAAAAGCCCGACCATTAGAGCTACTAAGTAAGATGCTGGTGCTGCCATCTTTAGAATGTCTGCAAATGTTAGTCTCTCTCAAACAGTTTCATATCATTAATCCTCCGCATTGGCTTTTGGTATCTGGGTGTGTGTTTATTCAATAACGCATGTTGTTCCTAGAGATAGGAACGTCTCAAATTAATTACATTCTAGACAGCCTGCCCGTCAGATAGACGGAGAGAAAGAAAAAGACAACGAGAGGAAACAAATGAAGTTGTTCAGTTAGATGAGTGATATCACACACAGCTGCCCTCAAGCATCAGATGCCCAAAAGTTTAGACTTTTTATTCAAATATGAATGTTCAAAAAATGACAATGAATAAAAAAATCTATGAAAGTGAATGGTGACCAGGGGCGGTCAATCTCCAAAAATGACAAAAACAATATACCATAATAGCAGTCCATATGACTCGTAGTTAGGGGTGTCGCAGTCTACAAGTAAATATTGATATTGTGTTAATACTACACATATGATAATATCATAAAAATAAAGCAAAACTCCAACATGCTGATTGCCACTTCACGAGTTCACACTTACAAATTATCAGAGAGTAATAAGTATGCATATTTGGCGTGCTGTCCGAGGAGAGGGCTCCAAACTCGGTATTTGGCCCGACCCTGGAGTACTCCCCCCGTATTCTGGTTTAGGAAGTAACCAGGCAAGTGTGAGGAGACGGGGTGGTGGAGGGATGCCGAAACTGTCCAAAAACACAGGTGAGTCGACCGCGTCAATATAGACTCACCTAAAGGATTGTTAGGAACACCTGTTCAATTTCTCATTAATGCAATTATCTAATCAACCAATCACATGGCAGTTGCTTCAATGCATTTAGGGGTGTGGTCCTGGTCAAGACAATCTCCTGAACTCCAAACTGAATGTCAGAATGGGAAAGAAAGGTGATTTAAGCAATTTTGAGCGTGGGATGGTTATTGGTGCCAGACGGGCCGGTCTGAGTATTTCACAATCTGCTCATTTACTGGGATTTTCACACACAACCATTTCTAGGGTTTACAAAGAATGGTGTGAAAAGGGAAGAACATCCAGTATGCGGCAGTCCTGTGGGCGAAAATGCCTTGTTGATGCTAGAGGTCAGAGGAGAATGGGCCGACTGATTCAAGCTGATAGAAGAGCAACTTTGACTGAAATAACCACTCGTTACAACCGAGGTATGCAGCAAAGCATTTGTGAAGCCACAATACGCACAACCTTGAGGTGGATGGGCTACAACAGCAGAAGACCCCACCGGGTACCACTCATCTCCACTACAACTAGGAAAAAGAGGCTACAATTTGCACGAGCTCACCAAAATTGGACAGTTGAAGACTGGAAAAATGTTGCCTGGTCTGATGAGTCTCGATCTCTGTTGAGACATTCAGATGGTAGAGTCAGAATTTGGCGTAAACAGAATGAGAACATGGGTCCATCATGCCTTGTTACCACTGTGCAGGCTGGTGGTGGTGGTGTAATGGTGTGGGGGATGTTTTCTTGGCTCACTTTAGGCCCCTTAGTGCCAATTGGGCATCGTTTAAATGCCACGGCCTACCTGAGCATTGTTTCTGACCATGTCCATCCCTTCATGACCACCATGTACCCATCCTCTGATGGCTACTTCCAGCAGGATAATGCACCATGTCACAAAGCTCAAATCATTTCAAATTGGTTTCTTGAACATCTGGTCTCACCAGATCTCAACCCAATAGAGCATCTTTGGGATGTGGTGGAACGGGAGCTTCGTGCCCTGGATGTGCATCCCACAAATCTCCATCAACTGCAAGATGCTATCCTATCAATATTGGCCAACATTTCTAAACAATGCTTTTAGCACCTTGTTGAATCAATGCCACGTAGAATTAAGGCAGTTCTGAATGCGAAACACAGTATTAGTATGGTGCTCCTAATAATCCTTTAGGTGAGTGAAAATAGGTCTCCGCTCTTGCTGATTGCTGATTGGGTAGACATGTTGATTGCTGATTAATGACTGCTGGTTGGAGTGATGATTAGTTAGATCATTTGAATGTGTTCCTCCCGAACTTTGTTAATAAAACATCATTTGTCATAAAAGACGCAAAAGACGATGAAGCAGTGTGTAGCTACTACTGAATGATCATGTCGGAGGAGCTATGGCTATAGTTTCACAAAAAATATTTATAAACCATATTCACAAATTCTTAAATTGTGCCCAGAGATTAATAAACCATACCCACAAATTTCTAATCCTCAGATTTGTAAACTGTACATTTGGTTGTTCAATCTGTACTTCATAATCAGTGCACACGCTTTATTCATTCCCACAGTACTCGATGACTTGTGGGCCGGATTTGTGGATTGTTTTCCCCTCCGTCACAGCTCTCAAAGCTCATTGTGAGAAAGGTATATGCTAATTTAGGTCAAGTTTTGTGACGCGCTCGAGAAAGAAGTTCTCGGAGATGTCAGAAAGCTCTTCTTGTTTTTTTTATGTGTGTACACAAATAAAAGTAGTTTATTTTTAAAAAAAATTCTTACTATTATCTGTATGACCAAACTTACGGCATAATCTAAATCTTTTTGCTGTTCAAAGGGAAAAAAATGTAAGTAATCGAGTTGACGCATCTGTTAGGGTTAAAGGGTTAGTTCGCACAAAAATGAACATTCTGTCATCATTTACTCAACCTCAGGTTGTTCTAAACCTGCATGATGTTCTTTCCTCTGTTACACATAAAGGAGGATGTTTGAAGAATGTTTGAAACGGAACAGTTGCTGGACCCCAGTGACTTCCATAGTGAAGAAAATAAATACTATGGACGTCACTGGGGACCAGCAACTGTTCTGTCTCAAACATTCTTCAAAATATCTGCTTTTGTGAAAGAAAGAAATTAATACAGGTTTGGAACAACTTGAGGGTGAGTATGACAGCATTTTCATTTCTGTGTGAACTAACCCTTTAACCCTGACAGATGTGCCAACTTGAGCACTTTTTTTTTTCCCTTTTAACAGCAGAAAGTTTTTCGAAATGCAGCAATATTGTTTTTTTTTTTTTCATTTGTAAGACATTGCTGCAATTAATGAAAATATTAGTTGGTTGGTTTTGTTTTGGTGTAATAATTGGCATGTTTCTGTTAACTGTGTTTATCTTGCAATGATACATCTGGGAAAATGTATCCATAATTGTGAATCCTCATAGCTGTTCATACAGACACAATGTCTTATAATGCCAAAAGTTGTTTAAAGGAAAAGTACAATAATTGAGTCCTTTTAAAGATTTTTTGAGGGAATACATTTCCTTTTTCTTTCTTTCTTTTTTTAAGGATATTTGGAGGAGGAGCTCTTTCTGTCACTTCTGGTGCAGAATCATGGACCTTTTGTTGTATGTTTTTGATTTTAATTAGTACACTTATGTAGAATTCTGAAATAAAAGACAATTATGTTTGACCACATGTATTATCAGAGCTAAACGGAGGCCACAGCGGTCAGTCAAATATTGAGGAAAACAATATAAAACTGATTTGGAAAACACAAGCTAAAATACAAAGCTAACAGCAAACGGCACAATTTGTTCCTTTCTCCATCTGTTTCAAAAGTAATATCATGATCTCACCATGATAGTAACCTCAACTTATAAGATAGAAATGCTATTTTTATTTTTCCAATTCCTCCTGGGGGTTCTGAAGAACTGTTTGTGAATAATTTGTTTGTATAAATTTACATCTGAATAATGAAAGAATCAATAGAGGTGTGAAAGAGTCACAATCTTGCAGATGTGTCAGTTTTGCATGTCTTCAGTTTGATGTTGAGAGTATTTAATTTAACGTTGTAACTGTTCTACTGTTAACTGGTACAGTATTTTAAATGTTAGATGCATTTCATTTAAAATGTTCTGTATTTCTTCAATAACTAAATTATGAAAGTTTTATACAGTATTAGTACATATGTTGCATTTTGTCTCCCAAAATAAAACTGTTAACTTAGAATCTTCAACACTTAAAGATTTCTTATTGTAATAATCTGTAAAATAACGGCATTTCTCTTGAGCGTGAGTAAACGATGACAGAATTTTCATTTTTGGGTGAACTTTCCCTTTAATTACGGCCACAATGTGAGATGTGTCACAGCAGGTTTAACATTAAAAATGCCACAATTTCTTCACAAGAAGCTTTCAAATTGACTTCAGAAAATGAAAAGTTTAGGCCAGATGACTTTTTTCATTTTTGAAGCTTGATTGCACTCTGTCACCTTTCATATTCACTACACGGAAAAGAGCAGCATGAACATTCTGCTGAACGTCTTCTTTTGCGTTCCACATATGCAAGTGTTTGGCGACATAAGGGTGAATAGATGATGAGAATTTTCATTTTTTTGCTCCAAAAATTCATTCCTGCGTGATCACCAGAAGCACAGTGACAGTGACGGAGGAGGTGTTTGGTGCCCTGTGTGCGTATAATCAGCCCCGTCTCTCCTCTTTAATAGGGGCAGGATGGGGCTATGCAACAGCTGCTGTCAAAACCAAATTATCCAGCCAGAAAGATGACCGACCCTGCCCTCTCAATCAACCCCCACACCGGCTCTCTGCTCTGGGTCGCGCTCGGCCCGGCGCCTCCCTCTCCTCTCTAGAGTGTTGGGGGTTCGTAGCTCACCTCTCCTCCCCTCCGTCTGTCACTTCATTTTCGAGAGTAATTCATTTTTCACACGGCTAAATTGTTCCACGTCGGAAGCTGACCCAGCTCTGTTCTAATCTACCAGGTTGACCCACGCTAACTCTGAGAGAGCAACTAAACAAAGATGCCAACTCATGTATGCGTGGGCACACCCTAATGTCTGGGCACAAGTGTGAGCGTGTGTGAATGCAAATGGATGTTTACTAGACAATTTGGTGTACGCATTAACAATGTGCACACTCGTTCAACACAATCGCTCACGCAATTGCTCGGTTGACGTGTGTTCAATTGCTCAATTACTCGCTAACTGACTTGTACGATAGACTGAGTTTCTTTCACGCCGGTCTCTTGTGTCAGTGGTTTTCACGAGGAATTATGAAGTGGAGGGATGCTGAATGTAGAAAACTATTCTCAAGAGAAGGAGAGTGTGACAGAGAGATATGAGTAGGGTCTATTTCTGGTTAAGAACAGCCCACTTAGACAGGGAAAGACCATCTGACTGACATGTAAAGTGAGTAACCTGAGTTCGGTTTGTTTTTAGAGGCGGGTTTATCTGAAATAGATTCTACCATAAAAAATAAACTAGCCTGGACATAAATTCATTCAAATAATCCTACGGCTGTCACAAGGAATAGCTGTGGGATGGAATAAACTGAAAAAATAGTGGAAAACCCGAATACGCTTCAGGCTTCAAATTTATCGTCTGTCCAGAAGTAATAAGTACTGATTATTTCACAGACATAACTCAGAAAACAAAGAAGAATATACAATTCTGTTTGTCTAGTTGACTTGTCACCAAGTGTTAGCATAGGCGAAATAGTCAAAGTCTGGTGAAGCTGGTTAACTAAGGACATATTGCTAGATAAGACATGACACCAATTGCCTAGAGACCAACATCCAAAACATACATTTGTGATGGGCTGTGTTAGTCTTCTCAGCAGGGTCATATATGTAGCGAGTTATGAAATACGTAACAAAGTTTAATACTTACGGTATGTTAAATTATATTAATGATTAAAGGTTTTGATTTTAACAGAAAAAAAAAAGAGAGAGGCAGTCAGATAATCGGATGTGCCAGCATGTAATTATCCTGAGATGGTTTTGAGGTTCATACGCTAATGGGTCAGGCATTAATGTGGACCTGAAAGAAATAAAACATCCGAACGCATGTCGAGACTATGATATGTGAGTGGAGTGGAGAAATAGCAATTTCCCTTCCCCTGTTAACGCATTCAGTGATCACTCCTCTTCAAATTCACTCCGGGTTTTACATTTCCCTTGTTTCACTCGCTCCCTGTTCGCTGATGAGAAAAAATCAGCTTAAACATTAACATGGAAATGCACAAAAAGTTGTTTGTCATGAGGGGAAAAAACAACTATAAAAAGATTATTCAAACTCAAACTCAAATAAAAAATGTTACTTTAGAGAACCAAAAAATTGCTAATTTATGCCATAGATGCAAAAACAACTGAAAAAGTTGTGCTTTTATGTTGCGTGATATTGCAAACTGGTCTTTGTTATCACATTTTGACTTATTATTGTTCATAATCGTAACATAATTGTATCATAAATGCACTGGTTTTAATGCAAATTGTTTTACAGTTTAGTGCACATTCAATCTTGTAGTTATTTATCTATAGCGTCGAATTCTCGCACATTAAAAGGAAATAGCTAACTTCTGTACTGAAAAATAAAGTGGATTAATGCCGCGGACACAAAACTATCGTAATATGACGTCAAACTATGCAAACTATACTCTGATCTAGGCAGGCACTTTGATTAGTCTGTAAAACTGTGAATTTTGGCCGTGTAACATAAATTATACGTGCTTTGACAGAGCGGTTAAGAGAATGTCTATATTCTATGGCCTGACACCCTAATTTTATTCCCCACACACCTGCTTCATTTCTGAGGTTATCACTTGACAAGTTGTAAATCAGATAATCACTTTAAACTTTTCAAAATTCTAGAGTTTTTCTCTGGATGATTCCAACAGACACACATACACAGAGATAAAAGTGAGTGGCGTGTGAGTGGACCCAGGTTAATTACGGTTCATGATAGAAATCTTTAATGGTTGTCTATTAAAAGGTAATTAGAGGTTGTGAGTGTGTCTGATAACTTATCTCGGCACCTTCGTCTGCCCCAGTCTCGCTCTCTCACACACACTCACATAAATGATCAGACTATGAAAAGAGGTGAAAAGCAGTGGGGGAAAAAAAAAATAATAACCTGAATGTTTTTGACAGGACAGTAAAACCTGCCATTTTCATGCAAATATACAAAGGTAATGTTACAGAAACAATTTTGTCTTTCATTCTTTCTCTTTCTCTCATATGAATTTTTTATCTGCTCACTGGGGCTCATGTTTTATTGAGGCTCTCTGTGTCATCCACCAGGATGTTCAACATTATGAACCATCTTTTATATATGACGGACAATCAATGGCCTAACTCACTACATTACACAAACTACAGAATAACAGAGACAGTCCCTCCGGGTTAGTATCTCTGTCAAAACAGGCTGGAAAGTAGGATAAAATGGCCAACTTACATTTTTGTTACATTTTCATTCAAAATAAAAGGGCGTTAAAGACAAAAATAGTGATGCTTTGAACATGTATTTTAGCTCATTGTCTTTAAAAAGTTGACACAAAGAAAAATATACAATTTTAGGTTGTAAGAAAGGGAAACAGCTGCAAAACCACAAAAGGACCCAAAACAAACGATATTCAGATCATCTCCTTTCTGGGTCATCTCCTTTTGGTCAATCGGATCACAAGTACAAGAGAGACGTTTACACGTGGTATTTTAATCTGTGTCTTTTGTCCACTTTCAACCACTTCTGTCCTGATTTCTTCAAGGGGAGGGTCTATCAGCAGGTAAATCTATGTTTTTTTTTTTCCAGATCTTTTGGTTTAATGGACAAAATAAGCTTGAAATCAGCAACGGTGAGAGAACATTGTGCTTGGTACATTTTTCATCTTCAAACCAAGTTTTTTCATCTTCAAACCAAGAAAGTCTTCAGCAGACAAAGTTTGAATCCCATGCATTAGACGAATAGGCGGTCTTTTGTAGCTGTTCGAATGCTTTCGACCACATGAGCGTCTTCATTAAAAAAGCGATCAGGTGGAATAAGTTTTACCTCTGGAAGTGGTCAAAATTGGATGAACTCAAAACGTTTTAGACTCTTTTTACACCTGTATTTAGCACCATCCACTTGTTATCTAATCGACCAAAACACCGTCTTTATATAAGGTGTAAATAGCGCCTTATATCTTGAGACCACTTGGATCGTTTTTAAAGCAAACTAGGTGTGAAAATGCGCTTAAATTTACAGCCTGCCTCTTTCTTCATCCCCTGCCGAAGGGTATGTAAAATGTTGTCCAAAAAAAGCTTTCTAGAATAAGACTTTACCTTCTCCCTTGTGCCACACGTGACCAATTACCATGTAGAAAATCATGATTTTGCCAAACTGGTCTTTAATTTGCCATTAAAAAATAAAAATTAAAATTGACAGCACATTAGCTATAAACTTTTAATTAAAAATACATCACGATAGGAAACAGAAATGCTTTGCAGCATGCAGGTAGCCATGTCAAGCATATTTTTTGATCCTTGTTTCGGAGAAAAGAATCATCTTCTACATTATTTCCTTTTAAATGTATTTAATGTCAAAGTTCACGAGTTTCTTCTTTATTATGTTGCATCCAGTAAACGAGCCTCAGGGTGAACATTTGACTCGGACTACTGACATACCCTGACTGGCCATCATGGCGTGGGCAGTATGGTGGACAGGATATGTGATTTGCTGGCTGTAAAATCTGCAAATTAACTGACCCTTGGAAACCTTCATGCCCCTGGCGCCACTACTCTTCATTAGGTGCCCCTCAATTGGCCTGGATGTTGCCATAAATTATTAGGTGGTTGGCTGTAAGTCCATCAAGTGTCACAAATCCATCGTGATAGATGATGTGATGCATTACCCCTTTACTGAAGCCAAATCTAATGCTGCGATATCACTGCAATGTTGTGGAAACAAGAGTGGATACTGACCAGGCTTCTTCCAGACCACTACACACCTATACCACAGCATATATGGGCTTATGGATGTCATATCATATTGTTTTGTGAGATGGGATAGACTCGGAATTACTGCTCCCATACATCCTGTTTAGGATTCAAGAAGTACCTGAGAAACTCCACAGGATTTGCTATGATCAAGGGTATCTGAAAAGTGTTCAGTGCTAAAGAGACCTAAAGACAACAAGCTCTTCTCAACCGATCCATGACTGAACATGTTTGGGATTGTCATGGGACAAATCAAGTGGGTTATGGCCTTGGTGGAAATAAAAAAATGGTCTTCCATGATGACAGGGTTTATTCAGGTGGTGTATATTCTTGGTAAAAATTCAGAATATTATTTTTGAGCCTTTGACTCTTGCTGAGACCCAACGGCTGTCAAACAGGCCAGCAGAAAACTATGCAAATCTAAAGAGGAAATGGACTGAGCCATCAACAACCTATCCAGTCCATTAGCCAGGCAATGAAGGCCTAGGTAAACATCTAGATAGTAGAACAGCTCTCATCCTCTCTTAAAAAAAATATCTTGCAGATATCTCAGTGGGTCACTAGATCTATAATATGACATCATCAAAACACCAAGAGTCAGTATCAGACAGAAGCCCTGCCATGTACCAGGAGCTTACAGTCAGGTAGAAACAAGAAAACTGTAAGACTGAAATAGCTGGACATCAGAGGCCGAAACCACTCTCTTCTTGAATTTTGAAAGGTACTGGAAGAGCTCCATATGCCTGGAATTACTGCCATCCCAAAAGAGGTGCCACCTCACATCATCAGAACCACTATCTGGGGGCCTCGGCTAATGCAGCCTGACAACAAGAAACTTGAACAAGCTTCTCTGGTTGGCAGGTTATTAGTAGTGATTGTGCCCAGTTTCCACTCTGTATCATGTCCTCTTTCACATGTGGTAAGATGATATGAAAGGACAGCTGGAAAAATAGTCTCCACACCTGAGGTGGTCCATGGATTCTGAACCTTGAAGACAGCCCTCACTAGGGCTCTATTTTCCAGTGGGATCAAAGTTTGGCTTATTAGCTTTGTCAGTTAATCCCTGCAGGTAGAAACTGTAACCACACCATTAAGAGTGTCAATGAGGCAACCTCCCAGGTTAGGGTTAGGGTTAGACTTTCGGATTGGATCATCAAAAATACATTATATACTTGTGACTACAGCACCCCCCTTTTCCCTGGACTGGAGAAGCAGTTCCCTTGGGAAGGAACTGACATGTGGTGACGCAACATCTACATACAGACATACCACTTCATCTCATACCCCAAGAACACCGACGATAAACCTCCTCATGAACTTTCCACTTTTGTTCCACTTTGAAAATTATTGTAAAAAATAAAACCCAGTCCAAACTTCTTCATTTGAAAATCATAACAGCAAACAAAAAAGCTAAAGAGATAACGAGCTCATCTTGGCACTATATATGTGCAAATAAATGTGTTTGTCTGCTGAAAACTACATTTTTAAGAAAGGACAAAACAATGGAGTTGTGGCTTAGAAGTAGAAAATGTGGGTTCCTTCAACTGGCTGTATAAAAAAAGTAAAGCAAACAAACAAAACCAACAACAACAACAACAAAAATGCATGTAATTACAGTCCTTTTTCCTTTTGATGTCTTTTTTTTGTTTGTTTTCAGTAGTGCTTAAGGTTGATTTGTTGCTGTCATATTGCAACATTTATTTTTAGCTACTTCATAGAAATATTGGCCTAGAAAGCATCAAGACTATTTTCTGCATTTGTGAATTTTGATTGTCCTATAAGTACCTTACGTGACGCTCAGCTACACACAATAAACAGAGAATATATTTTCAATCAAGTGCACACGCACACGTACACACACACACAACCGTTCCTCACCCCCTGTATTCATTGATTTCCTGATACTAAGATAACTATAATCAGACGTATACATCAGACGTGTTTCCACAGTGCCATAATAAAGAAGGGGAATTATGGGTTGTCAGTGGATTTGGCCTATGTTAATGCTTATATCATTGCCTCCATGAGTGTGTGTGTGTGTGTGTGTGTGTGTGTGTGTGGGGGGAAAACTACATATGGTGGTTACTGAATAGATATCTACTACTTTGACTTTGTTATTCTGTAATTGACATCTCTCCTATTATTCAATATTTGAGTAAGTTATTTGGAGTCATACAAATAATCCATTTTATATATCAGCGTAATAAACATGCATTCGCAACTAGCAGCAGTGAGAGTCATAATAAATAATAATACTATCTATTTCTTGTTACATCTTTAAAGGACTTTAGTAAAGTGGATTATAATTACAGCTGTCCATCTAACTAAACATTTAATTCCAATTTATCTTTTTTATTTAGTTGATTACTTTGTTTGACAAGTTGTGTGCACAACACTCAATGAAATATATAACAGTTAATTATATCTATATAATAGCACTGGACAGATGTTGAAATGCAAACATGGAACGGCAAACGCATGCAATAATTTAAACGTTGCGTATAGTTTCCTTGAGTTGAATATGTAAATATATCATAACTTCTGTTTCATGTTGGTTCAATACAAACCATGCTGTGAATTGCTACTTAAAATACATTTTTCAAATTGAGGGATAGGTCAAAATTAAACAAAAAATGTGTACATGTGTCAAATGTGTCAACCTAATGCATTTTCATTAGAAGCGGAGGCAAGGCATTCTGGAGAGTTGTCTAAATCATTATGAGATTATTTCAAACGGTCATGAAGAATTTTAACAGGTATTAAACTGCGTAGTTTGCGTCTCTTACTGTGTTTTATCAGCGTCACATATTCATGGTGGAGTTGAAATGCTGGTAATAACTTTACAGAGAGAGGTTCGAAAGCAATTCGATGACTCAAGTCGACTATTTACGTTAGCTATACTTTGGAAACGGTGTGTATTTTACATGGTTTGCTTTCAACATTTTCTAATTCCAGGTGTATTTGAGTGCTTACTGTTTGAAACTCTTCCACCAGCTTTCTCTCTCTTTCTCTCTTGTAATGTCCTCTACATCCCACGGCTGCCACCGGTAGCAGTGTTACCATGGCAACTGTCTCCGTTGGTATGCCTCCTTCCTGGCGCTTGTACTGGAGTGGCGATAACAGGCTTGGCAAACTCTGTCCCACCAAACAACCGAGTTTATCAGCAAGCACAGAGGGCCGAGGAAAAAGCTTCTCCTTATGTAATCCAGATGCTTTAACGATGGAATCTATAAAGGGATATCGGTTACATAAAGCGGCGGATTTGTTTCTCGGAACAGGCCCACACACACACACACTAAATGGGGGCATGTCACTTCTATTGTTTTTATATGAAGCTAATTATAACGTGTGTACAGTGCAAGTGATTTTTTTCTGATTCAGAAATTATAAGTGGTTTCAGCCAATGGAATTGGAGTAACGGGTAACTAAATGGGTGGGCTAAATTTTTCAAACAGAAATTCATTCAAATTATCCATTAAAAGCACAAGGACATTTTGTCCCCAAGTAAACACACACATACAAACTCACACATCATCCTTCTAGCTGATATGTTGTCTTTTCTAGTTGTTTTTGACCCATCTGTGACTTTTTGCACCGTCTGCTTAACAGAAAGCCCCAGAGAGGGTATTAAAAGGTAACACCGAGTTACTGGTGGCACCGTCTCTCATCGTGACCCCTCATGGTAACCTCTGACAGCCATGTGATCCAAACATTGAGTCCTTTAAAACCTTCAAACCAAGCTAGGTCAAGACCACAACCCGAAGAACAACAGCAGGAGACAGAAACAGAAAGAAAGAAAGTGTAGACCTTAATTCTGAAATGCTAGACAGTGGGCGGAAGGTAAAAGCGTGTGCATGAAAGGTGTCGAAATGGAATTCACTATAACACAGTAGCCGCAGGGCCCATTAAAATCAGGTTTGAGTCACAAAACAAGACAGAGTGTCTTTTATATAAGAAATTCAACTGTGAGCTTTAGATGTGAGGCACAATGAATGAATCGGACGCACTTAAAGTCTTTTAAGACGTGATGACGTTGAGAACGCAAGTGTGGATTACTGAATCAAGTAAAAAAAAGTTCTGAAAGAGTGTGCTACACAAACTGACAAAATATAAATATACTTTTTGGAAATTCATTTACTCAACATTGGCATATTGGAGGCCTGAAAACTTCAACTTTTGAAAACGGCTATCAAAGTGCAAGATTTTTGAAAACAATACATTATCATATTTTGGGAAAACAGTGACATTTGTTCAGTTGATTTATTAACAAAGTGACATCGCCAACTACTGGCCTGATATGCATAACACAGTGCTTTTAATCTTTTTTGTGAACGGGGATTGTTTTGGCAACGTTGACATCTGATAAAAACTTTTCCGTACATTGTTGTCAAGTAAACTTAAGGCAGGAACACACCAAGCCATCGTCGGCCGACTAAGTTTTCTCAGTGTGTTCAGCACCGTTGGCTGAAGTTGGTCTTCGTCGGCTGTTTTTTGGCATGTTAAATTGCCGTCGGTGAGAGAGAGAACTCTAATTGTCTGTTCAGTATAGCAAACGAGTCAGTTCACGAGAATATAAGCAAAAGTTATGAAAGCAAGCAAAGAAGTCATGACGGCACAGACAGAAGGTTGTTCTAATTTTACATCGTCTCACCTGAGCACTCGAAAGCACAAATATTTTCATAATAACATGAGCGGAGTGGAAAAAAGAATGTGATCAGCATGATTGATATTCAAAACGGTAAGCAAGCGGCGCTTTGTTTATGTTTTGTACACATGCAGTCTTAGTTTCGCGTTCCCTTTTTGAATAACGATTATTGACAAATACATCTGCTTAAAAAGACGGTTATCTCATTTATACGTGTATGTCAAGCTTTGATTTGGTGTGTCAAGGCAACTTTGGACCCAGAAGCTGCCGACGTGAGCCAACCCCGCAGTCTGCTTTCGTTGCCACTAGTTCGTCGCCGACGGTTTGGTATGTTCCTGGCTTTAGTCTTGCCCCGTTTCCTGTTCAGTTCCCTGTGTTAGTTCATGTTTCCTTTGTCCTTGTTCATTAGTTGCCATGGTTTTTGATTTGCCCTCATGTGTTACACCTGTGTCTTGTTCATTATTTTCAGCTGTTCATTATTGTCTACGATTGCTGGTTGCTCTGTTCATGTTTTGAAAAAGTTCTGTGATACCTGTTTTGTTATTTTGATTTTGTTATTAATAAACATAGATCCTGCATTTTTCATCCTTTTCCTCAACCTCTGACACAAACATTCATGTCACAACGGATATTCGTTATTGTAGTGCTATTGAGCGCAACAAGATTGAATACTTGCACAAGTCAAGTATTCAAGTAAAAAAGTACTTAAAAATAATAATTAAAATATAAGTCCTACATTACACAAAATAAAAGTAAATTACATATCATACAATAAAAATTCTAAATTGCTAACGATGAGATGCAAATGTGAACATACAGAAAATATTTGTAATTACATTGGAACACAACATAAATTAGAGTAAGCCAGGCAAAAAAGATTGAGCGAAAACTAGACAGAAGAAGAGTTCAACTCAGGAAAAATTAATAAGGAAAAAAAAAGGTCAGAAAGAGATAGATAAATAAATAAAGACTGTAAGAGTATGTGAGTGAAAGGGAAGAGTGAAGAAAAGGGGAGAGGGATTTCTCATTCTCTCCATTTTTAATTGTGCACATTTGTGGCTGTCGTGTCCAAGTCTATAATTTGGAGCAATTCATCAAATGACCATAATCAGTTTTAATCTGGACCCCTGTAAAGCCAAATTACCTCTTCAGCTGCTCTGAAGAGCCATAGCAGTTAGCACACAGTCCACATCTCCCTCTGACACACACACTATTCTGCATGTACGTTATACTCATTGCCAGTAGAAAGATATCTTCAGAAGGGTCTGACTATATTTCAGTCCCTTTGTTTAACACTGTTAACATTCACCATTAAACAGACGCAATCAAATTAGACCCCTTTTCTGGAAAAATTGGCTCTGGAGTGGCCCCAAAAAGCCTGGAAGATGCCACAGGGCGGAGTAATGTCCAAACCAAGAACAGTTTTGAAAAAAACAACGCCAAATGCAGCGATGCAAAAGGCATTAAGTTGACATCACGTTCTGATAAACATCCTGTTGCACAGCAGCTCCAGCTACTTCATTTTCTCCATCAGTCTTAAACAAAATAAAATAATGTATAAATGTCATGTGTATGCACTGCAAAAACAACTTTTTAATGAGTTTTTAATTAGTCCAAAAATCCTTTAAGGAAGACAAATTTACTTTAGAAGCAACATTGTGTGAGATATTAAGACTAGTTATAGATTGCATCTTGAAAATAAATGTCAATGTCAATTTGTCAGTAGAGTAAGATTAATACAAAAGTACATTCTCTGAAAACAAGTCTTAATATATCTAGCATTGCTATCTTTAGCTGCTGGTGTTTCAAATATTTTTTTAGATAGATTGTAACATGACAATTAGATAAACATACTTAAGGAAAGGACATTTTTTGCTGTTTTAATTGATTGCTACGGAGCCCCTAAAGGGACATGGTGTTGAAAAAAAATTGAGATGGGAGGAGAAATGGGTAGTCGTGGCCTAGTGGTGAGGGAGTTGGGCTTGTAATCTGAAGGTTGCCGGTTCGATTCCCACGCCGGCAGGAATTGAAAGTGGGGATTGTGAATAAACAGCACTCTCTCCACCTTTGATACCATGACTAAAGTGCCCTTGAGCAAGGCACCTAACCCCTAATTGCTCCCCTTGTAAGTCGCTTTGGATAAAAGTGTCTGCTAAATGATGGAAAATGAGAAATATTTTTCAAAGCTTTTGCGTTCTCTCGCTAAAATTATGCGTTCCCTTGAGAAAATTGGCATTGTTATTTACATGTTATTGTGTTGTGTAATGTTTTGTTTTCAGAATTGTGGGGGAAAAATGATCTCTATTTAAAAAAGCATTTCTTTATATCTGAGTCTTCAAATATAAGTATATTTGAGTATATTTGAGAGTATATTTGAGTTCAAAATAAAACCACTCCATTGTGAACGTGAGCTATCTGAATGACTGCCAGCGAGGAATTAAACAGGAAGTATTTGTCAGATGTCACAACAGGCTTTGCGAGAGAATGCAAAAAGTTTTGCGAGGGAACGAAAATATCTTTGATAGGGAACGCAAAAGATTTGCAAGAGAATGCAAAAGCTTAAAAAAAAAAAATGTCATCCCAAATTTTTTCCATCATCGTGTGGGATCCGTAGATTGAAATAATTTGTGAAGTTATAACATTTCATCACTGCACGAATTGTTGCATAAATATTCTAAATAAATTGACTTTGTTAATATATATATATATATATATATATATATATATATATATATATATATATATATGCACAGTATTTGTACTGCTTCAGCACAAATAGCATAAAATTACCTGTAGCAGATCTATGCAGGTGGAGCTGGGGAAGGTGGAGGGGTTCAGAGGAACTTTGAAAGCTCGCTTCAAACTGCTATAGTTAACGATAACCAGCTATTTAAATGTTAAGCTTGTTTGAGGTGCATCAGCGCCATCACCGATCAGCATATGATATATAAGTACTGCGAGAGTGATTCAAAAGCAGGAGTCATCGCATGCTCTCCAAACGCTCTTGCGGTACTTTGATGTCATACGCCGATCGATCTGTGCAACGATGCATCTCAAACAAGCCTGTTGAGATCTCTTGAGATCTCCTCGCTTTTATCTAGAGTTCACATAGTCTTACATGTGTTTCCTCACCTGTTCCCCGCTATGCCACCTGATCCAACCAACTATTCAACGATAATTGTCTCTAAGTCTGGTATAATATATAAAACAAAGACACTATTATAAGCGGGATACCTAGTAGTCAGCTGCACAGCATTGTTATTGCTCATTAAATACAGTCCTTAGTACGGTTACATCCAAAAACGGTTCAGTTATTTGCGGGAGTGACAGCCGCATTCTTTAATTGAACTCAGGCCTGTAAATTTGCACAACTGCATTCTGGGAAACCCCTTGCCAAGTGAATGGAACCGGACTGGACAACTAGTTGTCTGTCACACGATAGAACTCCGTTCTGCACTGCAAAAACGCATGTCTACCATGTGTTAGACATGAGATGGAGATATGAACTGTCTAAGGATTTTAGATCTACACGTGGATTTGACGGATGAACGTGCGGCTCGATTGGAGTGACAAAAGTGACAAGCCATTTCAGTTTTATAGATGTCATCATCTTTAATATTATTTTGGTCACTTGTCGCTGTGGTTACTGGTAAAAGAATACAGGCTTGACTTCCGTTGCACGTTCACACAGACGTTACTGTAAGTCGATGTGTGAACGGGGCATTTCGAGACTCACACCTGTAAGTAAATGTAGTTGTCAATCCCCCCAAAAAATTACAGTGTGAATGCAGCCAGAGTGACTGAAAGCCATGACTTGAGTAAAATATTCTGGATGTATTCCTGTGGGTACAAACCTTGCTTTTAAGATAGAGGGAGGAAAATCATTCATCTTATTATAGCTGTTCAGCAGAATCAAGGTCATCCACTGAAAAAAAAGAAAAAGAAAAAGAAAAAAAAAGGTTGCCACAAAATGTGGTACATCTAACACCTAAATAAACAAACTTATTAGAAGTAAAACATATTATTTAATATCACTAAACCATTAACACAGTATGACTACATTAAGTTATACCAATGAAACTCAGTCTTGAGGGTCAGATCTGGTAGAGAATATGCTCTTCAATTTCACGTTTTACAGCGCATGCAAATTAAAGGCCCAATTTTTACCATCCAATCAATTTCTGATGGATAAATCCATTAACTGAAACCTCAATCAATTCCCAGCCCATTTTATTCCTGATTAAATATTCTAATTCTATCAGAAAATGTTACATTAAACATAATTACATGAATCTCAATATAATCGATACAGTTATAACTCTTCATAACTTTCCATTTACTAACTTATAATGGTCTCTTTCTAAATAACATTTACATCTTATTTATTGGTGTTATCATATTAATTATGTGCTGGTCAAGACAAAAATAAACGCCATCAAGAAGTGGATTCGCTTCAATGATTATTTATTTGTTCGACTGATGAAATCACTTCTAAAGTTCCTATAATAATGTGATGTGCCTTTGCTTTAGCTGTATCAGGATTGTAATTGCATATTTGCAAATACTTGTGTACATCTGGAATATGGTTTCTCGACCTTGTGAAAGCAGGATCGCGAGACGGGGCGTGTGGTACACAACCTGAGATGGCACTGGTGTGTGTGTGTGTGTGTTCTATTCATTATTAATACACTGAAATGGAGTTCTTTAATCAAAGTGAGCCGAGCCACCATTACTGAGAGAGAGAGAGAGAGAGAGAGAGAGAGAGAGAGAGAGAAGGAGAGAGAGAGAGAAGGAGAGAGAGAGAGAGGGAGAAAGAGAGAGAGAGAGGGAGAAAGAGACAGAGAGAGAGAGAGAGAGAGAGAGAAGGAGAGAGAGAGAGAGAGAGAGAGAGAGAAGGAGAGAGAGAGAGGGAGAAAGAGAAAGAGACAGAGAGAGAGAGAGAGAGAGAGAGAGAGAGAGTGAGAGAGAGAGAAAGAGAGAAAGAGAGAGAGAGAGGGGGGGGGGGCTCAGACAGCTCTGGAAACAATGAGCGCTACAGATAAAGCAGGTGGCTGTGGTAATTGCTTCCACAAAATAATGAATGAGCTACGGTCTGTCTGATGGAATAGGAAATCTCCTTCATTCGCGTCTTACCCCTTTCTCTGTCTGTCTCTTTATCCCTGATTTTCCTTTATCTCTTCCCCGATCTCAGCCTCCTGAACTGTCACATTGGTTTCTTCTCCAACTTTCACTTTTTCATCTTTTCCTACCTCCAGCATCAAATCGCAGCTCCCTCAAGAGTTCCAGCTCATTTTCTAACCGTTAATATTGGGATATTGTTCTCTAGTTTCTCTAAAGGTGAAGTGTGTGATTTCTACAACATTAGCAGCACTGTATGGAATTGTAAAACTAAGGAATGTTTTCAAACAAGTTTCCTGCACCCTGTCTTATTGGTTGGATACACACATAGCCCCACCCCAAACTCATGCTACTGGTTAAGCCAATGTTTCTATAACTGGCTGGATGAGAAGCTCTCATATAGAGACAGTGATGGAAGATGTACTTTATCTAAGAGGTCAAACTGGCCTCGTACACACTGTAACTTTCAGGAGTGACAACCGCATTTAAAAACGGAAGCTCTAGCGCAAGTTCTACCTGGAAGGCTCCAATGTCACGTCATTCATTACTCATAGATCTAGCCAATCATCATTCAACATCTGGAGTATATAAATTCTGTTCCTACCTATTATTTCGTTTGCAGATACTGGCCCTGACGTTCACCTCCAGGCTCCACCCCTGCCTTAACCTCCAGGCAGGAACTGCTGTATCTGCTACCCTTTGGATTTGGACTATGAACTTTATCATTTCATTTTTATGTTACCAATTTGCATACTAACTGTAAAATTAATCTTATTCAAATGTTCTCGATCTGTTAGTAGTGAGTCCCTTAAACCGAGACATGTATGTACGGAGCAAGACTCGCTCTCAAAACTCCAATGATTGGCAGCTTGGAAACCATAGCAACGTTCTGCCAACTTGTGTGTGTTTGGAGTCCGTTATTGCCACCAAACTAATATTACAAAATCCTCATTGTTTTCTGCGATTTTAGCCAAAGCAGAGTGGACGGAGGCTTTGTGTTTTGTTTATGCTTGTAAAGGATAGAGCGCACAAGAGTTTTTGAGCTTGTTGTTTAAGCTCGGCCCATACAGCGATCAAGTTCACAGAGTTATTAAAGAGAGCAGACGTGGCGGGACACAATATTTTGGTCTTCTTTTCAGCATAAAGCGTTTGGATTTATTTCAGTTTACAATGGGATTGTTCTAGAAAGATCTGGCAACACTTGTGACATCTCTGACGCACAATAATAATAAAAAAATGTCACCAACAGCTAGTTGTTCCATTCGGTTCTGCATAAAAGTTCTGTAAATGTGGGTGTCACTACCTGTATTTTTCGAGAGTCAGTTTGGTTGTAGAATTTGGTTGTCACTTCCGTATTTTACTGAACCGTGTGCACAGAACGTGATTAAGCACTAAAAGGTGAACTGACAACCAGATTAAGCAGCAGCGTGTATGTGGACACTGAAATATATTAAGCCTTTTTCTCTCTGTATTTTTTTAAGTGTATTTTGTCTTGTGGCACTGGAATTTGTTTCTGTTGTTTGCGTGTAGAACAAGTAAAAAGTCCCACAAGACAAAATACAGCTGTGGTCATTATTGGCACCATTATTGGCAAATATGAACAAGAAGAAGCCTGTGAAAATAAATCTGCACTGTAAATACTTTTGATGTTTTATTTAACAAAAATCACAACTTTTCATTAAAGTAAATGATTTGAAAATGTGGGAAATGTTTCTTTTTTTTTTTCTCCAATTCATATTGGCCACAATCCTTTTCTTCGGTATTTTTTATTCAACCTCCTTTATCTAATATAACAGCTCTGAGTCTTCTCCTATAATGTCTGATGAGTTTGGAGAACATTTGACGAGAGATCAGAGACCATTCCTTCATCCGGAATCTCTCCAGATCCTTCAGATTCCCAGCTCCATGTTGGTGCTTCTCATCTTCAGTTCACCCCACTCATTTTCTTTAGGGTTCAGGTCAGGGGACTGGGACGGCCTTGTGCTCCTTTTTGTATTGAGTTTGACATTTGTTTTGGAACATTGTCTTGATGGAAGATCCAACCACGGCCCACTATAAGATGCGGAAAAAAAATAGTCCCACAACAGATCCAGCAGTATATTTAACAGTGGGCATCTGTGAGTGCTTTTATCCATTTGGTAGGTTTGCAGGCAAAAAGCTCTTTTGTTGTTGTTGTTGTTAGTTAGTTTATATTTTTATTCTGACCATAGATGCCGGTCCCGTTTGAAGTTTCAGTCGCATCTGACCACTGAATAAGCTGGAGATTGTTTATGGAAGAGCAAGGAAGATTTTTCTTGAAACAACAAGTGGTGATGTAGGTGCTGTTTGATCATTTTTCTTAGGCTTTCTGACCCCAAAACTCAACTAATTGCCACTCAAGCTCTCCTCCTCACCGTACATCAGGACGATATAGACACACGTCCTCTTCTAGGCACATTTATAACATTTTAGTTGATAGGAACTTCTTAATTACTGCACTGATGTTGGAAATGGGAATTTTCAATGCTTTTGCTATTTTCTTACAGCCACTTTCTTTGTGAAGCGGAACAATCTTTTGCTGCACATCAGAACTATATTCTGTGGTTTTACTCATTGTGATGGATGATAAAGGGAATTTGGCCTTTGTGTTTAATAAAACTCATGTGGAAAAAGAAGTCATGGCTGGACAATTTCATGTTCCTAGTCCTTTTTTTTTTTTTTTTTTTTAAAGATGAATGGGAATATACTTCAGTGATAAAAAAAAAAAAAAAATTCTAGGGGTGCCAATAATCGTGGCCAATGTGCTTTGGAGAAAAACATTTATTCTACTACACCAAGCCACATTTTCAGAGACTCTCTTGAACACAAGTCTTGTTATTCCCATGGCATTTTTTATTTTTTACAAAAAAAAAAAAATTCATTTCTTTTTGCAGTGGAGAACTGTATTACTTCATCAATAGAAATAAAACACAGCAGGTGTCCATTGTGTGTATGTTTAGTGTGTGAATGCTCTTTTTATCTTCCCGCCCTGGCCTTCAAATCACTCAGGCTTCAGGCTTACAGGAGGTTATTAATTACCCATGCCATACCACACACACACACGGCGAACACACACGCTCTCCGCTCCGCCCTCCTCCCACATAAGAACTTTATTGTCAAACCCACAGCTGACAAGTAGGGTTGGCTCGAGGAGTCCATATTTAGGAAGCCCATTGTAATGAAGTCACTGAAAACAGATCATTTATTTGGGGTGACAGGCCCCTTTCAGCGATGTGCTAGTGCTTTGTTACCAAAAGATGGAAGAAAGAAGGTTTGAAGCAGGAGGAAGATAGTGTCAGTGTGTCCGTTCCTCGCCAGGCTCTGTCACAGAACTGATAGCCTTTTCTGTCAGAGCAAGAGAAGAAACGGGGCTTTTTCACCATACCGCAGTGTGCCCACAATGCTACAAACAATATCTGACATGTACCGAATTACACAAAAGAAAGAAATTTAATCATGTTGCCAGTTCCCAGCCCCTTCACATGACATGCTAAATTGACAGCTCCATCTAAAGCCAGGCTGAGGGAATTATGATTCGTCTTTAGCATGTACGAGAAAGGAGTTTGTGCATCTTTATCCCTAAGGGTGGATTAGCCAAGACAAAAGCAACAGCTATTTTTAAAGAATAGTTCCCCGAAAAATTAAAACTATCATTATTTACACTCTCTCAAGTTGAGGAACATGAAAGTAAACATTTTGAATGACATGAAAGAACAGAACAAAAACTGTCTGCAGTCACATTTTAGCTACATTGTTGCTAAATTCCAAACGTAAAAACAGTGCATTGTCAATAGTGTAGAGATATATGATATATTCTCACAGAGAAGTCACTTTCAAGCAGCTTTCCGTTGGTCAGCGCAGCAAAATTTGTGAAATTTTAAGCCTCACGTGAAACTCATGCAGATTCCTACTGAAATGACTGGATTTTGCCCTTAAAAGTTGTAGAGGAATGGTAATAAAGTCCTGTGATGTCACCGCTTACAGTTCAATGATTATCTCAGGTACTTGTGTGTTTTGAGCAATATTTAAATTTGGGTTTGAGTATCATTTTTGTGTTGCTTCAAATAACCATAATGAAAGCAACAATTAATAATTTCCCTCACATTTTGAAAATAGCATTAAACTGTGAACTCTATGTGAACAAACAAGCGTTTTCCATGACAAAGATTGTATCATTCACCAGATATGTATTTTAAATAATATTAATGAACTTATCCATGTCATTGTGGGTGCGAGACAGTGGTGGGCTTGAAGCGTCCAGTCCGCGTCCAATAGCCTCGTCGGATCTGATGTTGACAAGCATGTCGCTAGAATCTTATAGCAGCGAATCTGGTTAGGACAAGTGTTATGCGTTATATTCGTAGCAGACAACATAACCGCAGTGTTGCTTTCAACTGCTGAAGTAGAAAAGGTGAAGGTTTGACTGGACGTCAGAAAGAGATAAAAGTAGCTCAAGAGGTGTTCAGAGTCTCCAGTGTGCAAGGTTTGAGACAATAACATCCACACACTGAGTCTGCATCCCTGGGAGACCTTAAGAAATACGCCATATACTGACTCTCCAGTCCAGAGAGGAAATAGACAACAACAGTAACACCAGGTTCTGAGTTTCCAGCTGCCAGCTGCATGCTCCAGATTGCAAGGATCCTCTTGGTGCTACAAAAGTTCAGCATTCCCCAAACACGTCATGTGCTGAAATGAAATCCTGCTCCTTCCCAATCGTAACGTAACAAAGCACAACCGGTGGAAAAAATTACCTTCATGGGACTGATCATGCAAGGCTGTGGAACATGAACATTGCAAACCAAAAGAGTAACTCCATCCAATCTAGATTTGAATTGAATTGAGCAACTTTTTGGATCATTCTCGCACTGTTATGATGAAAGTCCTCAGTTGCCACCATGAGAAAAAATGAGGGAAGGGTAATCTGATCTATTTAGACACATACATCCCCACCTGTAGTCAATAATTTTATCCCTTGAAAGTCATCTTTGATCACCAAACTGACATATTTAAAAGTTTTTTCATGTGGAAAAAAAATAAAATAAAAAATTCTTCCGGCCTTGAAATAGCTCGAATGTAACTCTACACCCTTGCCTCATTTAGAACAACGCAGATCAATAAATATGCAAATTAGCCCCGCCTCCACTCATTCATGCCAGCTCAGAGATCCACTTGGTCAACTTACTGAGGTAAACGCTGCACAATGGTGTCACTCTTTACAACATCGGGCACATAACGGTAAATAATATGATTAACATTTTGCTTGACTATGTTATCAAACAACCAATAATGTGTTGCTAATGTTACATAAACCATGTTCCCATTTGTCATCTCAGAGTCAGACAGCTGCCTTTTAACAATCAATCATCCTTACAAACACTTTGAACAACTCGGAATATCGGTAGGGAAAGGCGTATAGTTCATCAGTTACATTGTAATATGCATGATATACACCCGCCATTTTGCTGAATCTACACGATTTTTCATATCAACAGATTAAATATAACCTGGCTTCTCTCGAGACTTCCCTGCTGTAAATGATATGCTAAGGCACATTGACTTGATTGGTTACAAGGTAGTTTGTAACATCACAGATACCAGCAATTTAAAAATAATCTTTTTTTTTACTGCAGTTTTGGGACGAAAATACTCAATGGTGTTGACATATGAATTTGCACATGGTTTGTCTTAAAGCATATTTTAAAAAGCACATAGAAATAAACAACATTAAAAACTTGATTTTTATACAACTTGTATACAACATCACTGCAATTTTGGTGCTTTGGGTCCTGATCAGAACAATTCCAAGTCTTCAGAAGCCAAACGGCAACCAAAATGTACACAAAGCAAATCAGAAATTGCGCATCAACATTATTGATGCTTAAACAAGCCAGTTTACGACAAGCATGTTTCCGAACATCTTATAATGAATAAGCAAATATTTTCTTGCATTCCACAAGGGGAACCCAAGGGAAAATGGTTTTGGCACGACATGAGGGTGAGTAAATAATGACAATCATCTTCGGATGAATTAACAGTAGGTGGTGGCAGAGCAGAGAACAGCCAGCTAATGTTCTCAGTACACCAACAAAGCGGAAGCAAAGTCAAAGAGGCCAAGAGTCAGAGATTCAAGTGCTTTGCGTTTCCGGCGGTACTTGCATAAGCAGCCCACACACACAAACACAGCTGAGAGCGAGGGCAGCCAACATTGGAGCAGGGTGCCAAACTGAATACATCAATAGAAAGAAGCTAAATTTTGTGGTTTTCAAAGGCTGCTATGTGAAACCGCTTATTATTTTTGTATTTGACCCAAAAGACTCAAAAGCAAGCCAAAAGTCTACTCTACAAGCTGTAGAACAGTTTTGTAACCTTTGCGAAACGCTTGCGGTCAGCGAATGGAGCTCCGGATGGTGTACGGTAAGCTTACTAGAGGTTGAGCTATCAGGTGGTGAAAGAAAGACGTTTGAATGAGTGTGGGCTGGATGAATGCCCCTCCCCACCTCCTCAGCACACCAGCTGAAATGAATCGGTCCGCAGCCACGCTCACCCTGTCTGTCACGCTGACATGGATCAGTGCATTTGGACCATGATGGGGGTCAGCGGGTAAATAAAGCATGAGCGAGTGAATGAAGGGCACAGATATTAGTTTCTCTGTGACATTGTGGCTTTGAACGTTGAGATGAGATGGACAGGTGGATTTATTGCAGGTCTTAATAGAGAACCCTGTAACCTGGAGATGCAAGCAGAGAACACTGAGAATATTCAGAGGGCTGAAAATGTTCCCGCTTTTGTCCAACGGGGATGCTTTCAAAAGAGTTTTCTGAATAACACCGTTTTATTCTACGCGTTTTAACACAGAGTAGAATAAACTGATTTCAAAACTACACTCAAAAAATGCGTTTTGCTGCTTGTTCAATCTTCTTAATTAAAATGACATAATGCTTTAGTAATTCTTAAACAATTTGTCACAATGCATTTTCATTGCATGGATACTTTTGGCCACTAAATATATCTCATTAGGTGTTTTTTCTTATGAGGAAAATGCAAAAATGAGAGAATCTTGATTATTGTCCTGTTATGTTTGGAAGTCAAAGTGTTCTCAGTATGTTAATACTCAATTTTAGCATATGGAACCACAGTCTACATTTGAATTAAATTCAGATTAAGACTTTTGTTGCATTTTAGTGTAGTCATGCACCATAAATGCAGCAAAATAGTAGCAATATAAACTACCCATCTAATGTATATATTTGAAATTGTAACGATTACCCAATTGTCATCATTAACTCACCAAACATGTGGTCGTATCCCTCTCCCCAGATCCCAATTATTTCACTGAAATGCTTCCCTTCTACTGTATCTGTCATTTTTATATATGACATGTATTCTAACTTCACAAGACATGTCGTAACTGGTAGCTTGCTGTATATGTGTCATGCCAGGTTTGACTTCCCATAGATTTGCATCACTACCATTCGAGCTTGTCAAAATGCATTGCACCAAGTTTGATTTCATTTTAATGTCTCGCTACTGATTCAGTAATGCCAAGTCTAAATATGCCCAGGACAAATGTGGTTTGACAGCTATGGTAGAGCGGAAGACTTTGGTGAACAATGACTTTAATTATAGTTTAATTCTCACACAAAGCTATCTTTGGTTTAAAATGCTTGGGTTAAGATGTTTTTACCTGTGTGAAAAAGAACAGCCAGGACAATCTGCTATATATGTCTGTTCGACCACATACAAAGAAAGAAAAAGAAAGTTATACAGGTTGGGATAGATATGAGAGTAAGTATATTGATGATAGAACTTTAATTTTAAAATGAACATTCCTATAATACTCGAAAAGGACAAGGAAGCAGTATTGACGCGTATTACAGTGATATTACAATGTAATAACAGTGTCATAAACTAAAACAGCTCTTTTCACCCTGGATTCAAAGAGACACAGTCACATGACTACAGCCATGTTCCCACTGCAGATCTAAAATGAAGTATCACAGCCAGTTCCAAAATCAATTAAGCCCCAATAAGAGTGGCGAAGTGTAGAAAATGTGACAGTGATCTGTTGATGTTATGTGTTTATGTGTGTGGGCTGATAGCGGACCACGACAGGCGCTCAATATTCATCACCTCTGGCAGTTCTGCGACGGCCAGCGTAACGAGAGAATGGACTTGTGGGTAACGTAATCATCCAATTAGAGATGATAATCTCACCAGCCAATCAGGGGCAGCGGTTTTCTCCCCTGAGGCCTCCTTTTGGCTGTAATAAATTTAGGGCCACTCAGATTGTATTAAGCCCCTTTACATTGCCACAATGTATCTGCTTGTCACTGTCTCAAGGCGGCAAACAAGGTCTCTCAAACAGATACTGGCTATCACTCACACAAAACAAAGAGCACTTCCACATGAGCTGCCATTTCAACCAATCTGCAACCATATATGGGAGGAAAATGCATCGGTACAGTATATGTGAATAATGTAATTTCATTACAAATGATATTATTGTTTTGGAAGGTCAAAAATAAATGGTCAGTTAACTTATACATATAGATACATGCAAATGAGGAGTATGTCACTGACACTTCATCTAAATCATATATGTAACAGCTGTCAGACCTGCATATAGAAATGGAATGAACGGAGTAATACTCCTCCATCATCTCTGCCTCCATCTCCCCTCCCCAAATAATCCACCTTGTTGCCCGTCTCATCCATCTATCCTGAGGGGAGGAGAGGAGCGATTGTCTGAGAGATTTTAAGATTTGATCCGATCTGCTGCTCAGTCAGGTGAATTCATCTTTAAGAATCTAGGGCTAGAAAAATCAATGCTCACTATGAATGCGTGCACACACACACACACACACACACAGAGAGAGAGAGAGAGAGAGAGAGAGAGAGAGAGAGAGAGAGAGAGAGAGAGAGAGAGAGAGAGAGAGAGAGAGAGAGAGAGAGAGAGAGAGAGAGAGAGAGAGAGAGAGAGAGAGAGAGAGAGAGAGAGAGAGAGATAGGCAGAATAAAAGTTATTTTGGAGCATATTTAATATTTGTGTCAAGTGAACTAATTCTCTTTCATACATTTATTTCTCTTGTCTCAGACATTCAACTCTTTTACATATGAAATTGACACTATGTTAAACCCAAACTTAAAAATGTTACTAATCATCCAGCGCTCTGACAGGCAGCGAGGTGGGCGACCCTTGGGAGATTTCAGACTTGTTGCCCTTTCTTATCTTTCTCCCCCTTTCTCTCTCCGTCCTATCGGTATAAAAAACTAAAAGGCAGGGGAAAAAAGAAGTTACTGACCAATCCAATCCAATAATATCAATCAATCTTGTTTTCTAATATGATAGATCTGCATGTTTGGATAGTGTTAAATGAAACATTATAACAGTGACACAAACTACTTAAATTGGAAACAAGCAGTATTTTCCTCTCAGTCCTTAAGTAAACCTTGAGAAGTTCATGCTGTGCATTAAATTTAGCCTTCATTCCCTTAATTAACATGTACAACTTCAATAAACATACTCTAAGCTATCAATATGTACAAATCAATATTTGAAAGAATTACTGTTAAGTTAATAACATTAATTAGTAACTTATTTACACATTGATTCAAGTCACAGTAGAGGCACTATTAACTAAAGGGTTTAAAGCACATATTTTCTTGTAAAAAATAAATATTCTGTCAGGATTTAGTTGCTAAGGTTGTTCCAAACCTACATTGTTTAATTTTGCAGTAACTGTAAAGGTCATTATATTCTATGCAATTATAATGAATGGGGACTGATGCTTTACAGCTTAAAAAAGATGCAGAATTACCATAAAAGTGGCTAAAATTACTTATCTGTTATATTAAAGACAGATGTCCTGAAGTCATACAATAGCTGTGTGGAGAAAAGACCAAAATTTAAGCAATGATATATTGTATGAAGAACACATCAAAATTCAAATTATTATTCATGTCGGCGCAGATAGCATCGTGGGCAGCCGACATATAACACCATTGCACTTCAGGCGACCCAAATTCGAGTCCTGGCTCGTGGACCTTTCCCGATTCCCTCCCCCTTTCTCGCTCCCACCTCGCTTCCTGTCCACTCTATACTATCCTAATACACACAATAAAGGCAAAAACTGCCAAAAAAAACTTTGTAATGTCCTACTTTTTCCAACCCAAGTAAGCACATCATCCATTAATTGTTCATCATCCATATCACCCATTTTACCACGTCTCTAATTCCTCCTTTTGAAACTTTGTGTGAAGATTGTGAGCAACAGTAGGATGAAGCTTATAGCAAAGGATCAATTCCTCCCCTTTTCCTTCTCATTCTCTTCTTGTCTCTCAGTATATTTCCTGTCTCCTTTTCACCTTTGAGGGAACATTCATGTTCTTTTCCACTCCTCCCTGACAGTGGGACTGAAGGCAAGCATCATCCTCTCAGGCTGGTGGGATAAGGTGAGATCGAGGCCCCTGCCAGCCCCTGTTTGGATCTCTGAGGCATCTCTGTGAGGAAAATGTCATTTAACTCTCCTCTTCGTCTTCCACTCAGCACACCGGTGTCACTGGGCCGATGCAATGTGACCAGGATACCAACAGGACGACTCATTAGTCAACCCTGGCACCGACAGCCACACACACACATATAAATGTGCTCCGCGGTTCAGGATTTAATTAAAAAGAGTTTGAGCACTGTGGGCGATTCTCATCATGACATCCTCTCCTCACCTCTGAGGTTAATATCGGTCTAATGCACTCTCCTCACACACGTGCACGCACCAGTACATTACACGAACAGGGATAAGTGTCACACAGAGATGCATGTGGTTCTTAAAAAACAAACTGGGAAAATTGCAGTAATTTGATAGTATATAAATTATGTTTTATTGCATTCCTAGAGCCATATCTCAACACTCCTACAGGGTCGTAGCTGAAGAATAGTTAGTAAAATTTCCATTCTGTCACCATACTGTCCCTCAAGACATTACGAACCATTACGACTATCTTTCTTCTGTAGAACCCAAAATAAGACGTTTAGCAGAATGTCAGAGCTGCTCATTTCTAAACAGTGATAGTGGAGGAAAAAAAAACAAAATGACAGACTTCTCCAATAATTCAGGCCTCCTAATCTTTCTTATACTCTTTCTTGCAAGCGGCTGCAAACTTATACTCAGATCTGTTTCCATACGGTCAACGATCGACAGAGAATCTAGTCCCTGTGCTACATTTTTTTCCGCTATCGATAAGTTTCTCACAGCTATATTACAATACAGAATAAAAGATCTGTCACTACTTTGGTTACTTCATACCTTAAACAGCACATGCACTGTAAACATGCGTTTAGTTATTAATTAGTCATGCCAATATATATTTTATGAGAAGTAAAGCTGCATCAGTTATGATAGTAAGTAAAATTTGTGACACAAAGTCACAATTATCTGTTATTTTATGTTAACTCAATGGCAAAAATAGGCTTCTATAATTTTAAGAAGAGACAACTTCAACTCTCAAAAGATTGTAAACTGACTAAACTTTCATAATTGTTTCAATGCAAATGACCTTTTTGACTCAACAGAGCAGAAACAGATTTCTGGTTTTCAAATACTTTTGAATCAAAGGTTTGACGGATTTACCTCTGGTTAGTTTGGATTATAGCTTAGAGGTATTTATTGAAGAATCCTCTGAAATTACTACATATGAGAAAGTGAGTGGAAAAGTACTTCCTGTTTCCATGTAAACACCTACTAAATAGTCGCATCGCATTCCTGCCATGTCCTTTATTAATATCCTTTTACATACTGAGTGAAAATAACAGTATTACTGTTTGTGAAATAAGTTAACTATAGGCTGGCAAGTGATATTATCAAATGCTAATGCCAACACATGAAATGCAAAGTTTTGTGGTTTCACTGTTAAAACAGTGTGACAGTTAATGGCATGCCACAGATACTGTACATATATTAGGTTGAAAATAACTTCTTTAAAAATTTATTCCAGTGGCATTATTCATTTAACATTCCTATTTCCTATTCCTACCTTCCTGTGTGTGTGTGCAAGATACACTAAATGGCTTGAGCTCCAAGAAACTAATGAAGATGCTACTATACAAGACAACCACCAATTAATTTGTTCAGGTTTCATGGCATATGGCGTTTGTGTATGTGTGTGAGAGAGAGAGTGTGTGTGCGCTCTATAGTTGTAGGAATGCATCTTGTGCAGTAATTAAGAATATGGTAGTGTTTTTTTCAGTGCACACTGAGTGTACATGTATGTTAAGCAGTAATTGTAAAAGTTTAAATGGAAAGGCTAATTAATTGCTAATCCTCAACAGTAGAACAAGCTTGAATTACACACACCAACACCATTAGTCTAACACAACAAGACGAAAAAAAAAAAAAAAAAATCCCCCAGTAATCGCAATCACAACAGATGTCGAGTGAATTGCACTTTTATATAAGGTATGATAGATACTTTCAAATAATAATGCTTAAGGAATATTTCCTGGATTTTATTTTTTTTAAATCGAAACCTTAGAAGGAGAGTTTCAACAGGTTCTCTTTTGAAGGAAGGAACTGGATGCCACGCCATGGTGTTATTTAGAGGAACCAGTGTCTGAAGCACATGTGCAAACGTGCCAAGTCTGTTGACTGAGGCAGACATATGAGGTCACATACCAGCATTACTTTAAAATTGAGCTTGCAATTAAACATCATCAGCTTCTTTGTCTTCAGGAAGTGCTATATATGTAAACATATGGAGTACTATTTATGGTTTGTCTGTCCCAAACTAATTAAATGAATAAGATGCCAAGAAAACAGAGATTTAGAAGGTGTGCACCATGTCCCCGCTTTATTACAGCCAACAATACACACAATCTCTATGCGATTTGTTTGGGAGCAGAGTACATGTGGTCAACTTTTGAGGGAGCTTCACGGTGAAGAAGCTCCGCTCCTGCCTGACTCTCTTTAAGGGGAAAGGAAGCCAGGTGACTGTACCACAAAGTTGAGGTCCCACGTCTGCTGAAGAAACATGGAGACTTTGATCATGGGAATCACAAGTGGAGTTAGCAGAGACATTCAAGATGGATTCATCCTTTTCATGAATTTCACCCATTAGCTCCAATCTGGATCTGGATGCCCACTCTGCGGCTTCTCCCGATGTGGTTGACAGCACGTTGTTGGCGATATCTAGCTCCGAGTAGTTAGATGTGGGAGGATAAATTAAAAAGGAAGGAGTGGTTGAAAGGTGGAGGTGGTTGAAAATCCCTCATTGTGATCCACTCTCTGATCAGATTTAACTAGCGGTTAGAGGCATGCGGTGATTCCCGGAAGGGGTATTGGGTATGAGACCAGGACTTAGACTCCTGGAGATCCATGAAGGGGCACATGAGTGACTAGTTGAGCAGAGATGAGCGGATCATTCTCTCGCTCCCCCTCATCAATTATGAAAGTTGGAGATGGTGGTGGCCCCCATGAGATCTATTTTGAGCAGGCACTTTCTTATAAAAAGTCAATTTATAGATTTATGGAAAGGTAGGTGCTGCATTACTGTGACCTGTAGTTCATCACCCCGTTCAGCTTGGGACAGCATGGGAACTAAGAAAAGGACAGAGACAATGTCTGTACACTCCTCTTGGGAAATGGGGTTCATCATAGACATCATAGGCATAGGCTTAAGCCCGGGGGATGGGTTTTTTGGGATCCCTGCATAAATTTGTTAGGAGGCGATGTGAACACTCTTGTGATGCAATGTGGGCAGTGCTTACAGAGTAGAAGATGGACTATATAGCCATAGGCGCCCCACTTTCTCATCTATTGCCTACTTCAATACATTAAGGTTTGGAGGTTAAAGTATGTCAACCCGCTTCCCCAAAGGTCTTCAAGGAAGGGGCAACTGGCAGACTACAAAAGTGGGCTTTAGTGCTATTAGCGTTCCACTTTTTCATCTGTTGGCCCCCCAGCATCTTCTTAAGCCTCAGGGAGGGGGTCGAGCAAATGGAAAAGCTCTCTCAAGGAAATAAAAGAGCGCAGGGAGATTTCACCGACCAGTGGCAAGTAGCAACCATCAGCCTAAGGGTTAAAAAGCTTTAAAGAGTGAATGACTAGATCATTATATGTGACCCATTTCCTCTATAGCTACTTCTGGTTTACGTAATCAGAGGTCAAAGCGAGGCAACGTGGTCCTCCAGTTTTGGAGTGAGACTGTTGCCTCAGTCCCAGTGGGTCTGCGAGGAATAATGACAGGAGCTTTCCAGGAGCTTTTTTGATGCTAGACGAATGTGAAGGCAAAATAGAAATGGTTGATCTCCACAGGTGGCCCACTCTTGGAAGCTGGAAGTGGTTGAGGCTATGTCTACAGCTTCCCTTGCTAGCTCTACTCCCAAGTGCTCTGGAAGCTCTATCGGGTGAGGGGCATCAGGTTAAGGTGAGTGTTCATGCCTCCAGGCACTAGAGTCTAACAAAAGGTCACTTGGTAAGCATCTAGGCAACTGAAAGTTTAACTCTGGGATCAGAGCCCTTATTGTTTGCTTGACTTGCCTACGGTTTCTTACAGCTCAAGGGCATTTGTTTAGTATGGCCAAGTGGGTATTAATGTTACATAGCATTAATGCCAGGAAGCAGCATCGAGTTCACATGAAAGGGAACGTCTTAGTGTTATGTATGCAACCTTGGCTCCCTGAGAACGGAATGATCTGCGTTGCCATACTTCCGGCATGCCTGCAGATCTTCCTTCAGACAAATAGAAGTTAATTTGTTTAACAATACAGATGTCCTATGACTGTCTCTGCCAATAGAATTGGAGTATTTGCACACATGCTTCAGACACAGGTTCTGCTAGAAGCATTCTTATAGTGTCAACACCATGACGCAGTGCCTTGTTCCCTCCTCAGGGAACCAGGGTTACAAACGTAAGCTTAAGACTTTTTGGTAAAACAAATGAAAGTTAGTTTTTTTGTGTGTTTTCTGCAGAAGTAAGAAAGACAGGTACTGGCTTGGAATGACATGAAGGTGAGTATATGATGACAGAATTTTCATTTTTGGGTTAAAAAACCCTTTAAGTATAACGTCGATGTCAGGCAGAAACCTTGCATCTCCAGATCTCGTAATTTTTATTTATTGTTTTTCTCTCCATAAATCATTACTATTGGTGACCATTTACATTTAACCACTGAAAAGTTTTAAAAAGAGCTTTTTCTAAACCTTATAAATCCATTGGATTCTCAAACTGTTGGTAAAACCTCAAACCTGAAAACTCAGGGGCAGTTGTGGCCTAATAGTCAGACTTGTATCCTGAATTTTGTGGGTTCGATTCTCAATACTGACAGGAAAAATTAAGGTGGGTGGAGTGAATGAGCGGCGCTTTCAAATATATATATATATATATATATATATATATATATATATATATATATATATATATATATATATATTAAAGTAAATCACGTCTGATCGCTACAATCGAAAGGTCAATCGCTATGAAAGCCAGGCATCCTAAGAACCTCTCAAATTAACCTGTTCATTTCCTCAGGTTTATATAAAATATAATATCTAAAATTAATATTTGTTTTACAAGAAATACAGAATTTTCTTTAAACAGAGTAAAGAGGCGGTCAGATTACTATTTAAGCAAAGAAAATGATTTAAGACCCTGCAACAAATTTGGGCAACAGCTTATGATATCTAGGGCTTTTGTTTTGAATAAATAATAATGTATGAATGATAATTAATTAAAAATGTTCAAATATACTATCTGCAATACAAACTATGCAGTTTCTCTTTTCATACTTCTATGTGTAGCCAACAAAAATAGTTTCTCCATGTCTGATTGGCCAAACGTTTTATGAATCCACAGGTCACCAATTTGAACTTTAGTATGAACAAACTCTAGTATGCATTGAAAGGTACTGCATTGAATGAGTATGAATAGCAGTAAATGGAACAGAGAATCTAGTGTGACCATCTTTTTAGAAGCTTTCAGAATCTTTGTCATTTTGTTGAAGGGTCAGTGACACATAAAGATGTAAAAGGAAAGCGCTTAAAAAAAATAATGCTTGTGTGAAGTTTCTAAAAATGTAATCTCAGTACTGAAATGGTTTCATACATAAAAAAAATCATTATCAATGATTTAATCTTCTTATGCGCTAACATGAACAAATATCGTGTTTTACATTAACTAACATTAACAAAGATTAATCAACTCTGATAAATATACTGATCATTGCAAGTTAATGTTGGTTAACAAATGATAACTAATGGGACTTTATTGTTAAGTGTTACCGAGTAAATAATAAATCTAAACACAAAAACTGGGTGTCACATCATTTAATATTTATATTTATTTATGTGTCACATTGACTGAAGGCGACTGAAGACTGACGATTACATATATAAATAGCGAGGTTTATTAAAAAAGGAAGGCAGTAAGGCTGCCACAGTGTGCGTGGAACAAACAAACACACACACGGACAACAACCGACAACTGACGACAGAGCAACTTAAATACAGAGCAAATGAGGGAACTAATGATTAACACCTGTGATGATAAATGAATGTCCATGACAACAAATGAGAAGCGGAAAACTAATACAAAGCAACACAGGAACTACCAAATACAAACTAAAAGTCTATGAAAACAAAACTGAGAACAAACGTAACTGAATATGTGAGACAGTATGTACATGTATATGTATATGTATTGTATATATATATTTATTTATTTTAGATGACAGTGGAGGGTATCTTCAAGTTCTTAATTTGCTAAAGTAAACATATTTAATGCCCCCCATGAATGTTTTCAAGATTGGGTAAACAGTAAAGAACAAACCGTTCCCAATCAAATCCATGGAAACAGTTGCTATCTGACAAACACCTGCAATGAAGCATTTCTTAACATCTGCTAACATGGAGAAAACATTCATGCATCAAATCATTCCAGCAGAGTTTAACTAAATCATATTTAATTCTGCAGCGATAAAACAGTACTGTGCTTAAAACATTCTTTTTTAAAATAATAGCGTGATTAAGATTCAACAAAGCTGTTGTGAAATGTGAATGATAAAAAAAAAAAATGTGGCAGAGGTGAAAAAGGTGTGTGTGTGTGTGTGCGCGCCTGTGTTCACGTACCCCACCGCTCTGAGAGAGCCTACGCTAATCCGTCTCGGCAGGGTCCACTCTCCACTCACTTCCCATCCCACCAAGAAGGAGCCAGAAATTGTGCTCTCTTTCAGAGCGAGAGAGTGCACAGTCGCCCACCAGAAACTGAAAGGAAAGGGAAAAGAAAGGGCCATCGATTGCCGTGGCTTTTCCCGGGGCCCGAGGTATAGTCAGTCCAGTGTGTGTTTGTATTTGAGGGGGTGGGAGAGGAAAAAAAAAAAAAACTAGAACGAAATGGAGAGATGAGAGCTCTTAGCGCCTTATACACACACCAATAATTCTGGCTCTATTTTAATCTCACTTTATCTCCGTGATGGAGAGCCACTTTGATTGAGTTGGTGTTTATCATCATAGAATCCTGTGGAAATCGACATGCCGGTCAGTGTAAGGTCAGCCCTACAAATAACAAAGAGTCCTTGTTCAGGCCACGCGTAGGCCTTGAGTAAAACCATCACATATTAGAAGTATTGCAGCTATTATATAAATGTACCATAAAGTCGAGACAGAATAGTGACCTATTTTTCTTTTGGAATGGATTATTTCTGAATAAAACAGAAGACAGCAAGCCGTTAGCATTCACTTTCAACTCAATTGCAGTTGCTTGGTTGGCACAATTTGCAATTTTGCGACTACTTTTGAAGGCCCGTAAACTTAGATATTATATTATATTGATTCATCACTCCATAGAACACGTTCCCACCTCCACAGAGTCCAGTGGCGGCGTGCTTTACACAACTTCATCTGAAGCTTCGCATTGTACTCGCTGATGTGAGGCTTGTATGCAGCTGTTTAGCCATAGAAACCCATTCCATGAAGCTTCCGCCTCACAGTTTTTGTGATATTAATGGCCAGTGTAGGTTTGGAACTCTTCAGCTGTGGAATTAGCAATGCATTGGCGTCTTTTTTACGCAGCATGCACCTCAGCGACTCTGTGACTTTGCATGGACTTCCACTTCGTGGCTGAGTTGCTGCTGTTCCTAATCACTTCCACTTTCCAATAATATCACTTATAGTTGACCATGGAATATCTAGCAAATTTCACAAACTGACTTATTGAAAAGGTGGCATCCTATCACAATACCAGGCTTGGATTCACCAACTGATTTTCTTTTCCACAAATGCAAATACACTGCATGCTATAGGTGCTTGATTTTATAGTGCTGTAGCAACGGGTCTGATTGAAACACCTGAACTCCGTAATTAAGAGGTGTATCCCAGTACTATTTTCCATACTATTTTGCTGAGTTTTGTAGTTATTTCATTTTATTTCATTTACACAGACTAATTGAAGAGTTTGTCTTAATATGTTGATACCTTGTTTGTAATATATGTAATGTATATTCAGACAGATTTGCCTGTGTGACCTACTGATGTCAACAAAAAGTGAAAAAAAGCATTACATTTTGGTAAAAAATTACAAAGAAAAAGTTGAATCATGCACAATAAGAAAAGTAACATATTTTAAAAAAGTAAACAAGGGCCATTCGGATTTCTTTAAGTGCACAATGTGTAACAAGATGCAACAAAACAGTATTTATATAATCATTCTTAAGCAATGATCTACCTTGCCTTCACTTCATTCTGCATGTCAGCATGTGAAGTTATAAAATACCTCCTCCGAGGCACACGTTGCCATAGTAATGCAGAAATGCATCGCCCCACCTTTCCCAAAAGCACAGAAGAGCTCAAACTAAATGTAACAAATGAAGAGAGGATCTTGGAGTAATGAGAAAGAGAGAGAGAGAGAGCGAGCGCCAGAGAAGGAGAGAGTGTGTCTTCGGAAAAAGCTTTTACAGCGAGCTAATGCAGCCTGGGCTCTTCAGCCGCGCAGTCGGCTAAAACACCCGCCACAAGGATTAACGCTCTCCTGATCACCATAGCAACTCCAGTCTGCCACAACAGCTCTCAGTACTTGCTGTTTTTTTTTTTTTTTTTTCCTTTTTAACAACAAGTTTTTCCTGCGGAAATGAACAGGTGAATTTGAGAGGTTCTTAGGATGCCCGGCTTTCATAATGATTGACCTTTCGATTGCAGCGATCAGACGTGATTTACTTTAATGGGAGAGACAGCGGCAGGGAATGCAAGAGCAAAAGAGTGTGTGTTAGTGGAACGATTAAGGTACAGCCGAGGAAGTTGCTTTAATATATATATATATCTATATATATATATATATATTCACATGCAATTTTGGCTAGATACTGATAAACTACACAGACAAAGAAATAATTTTACAATCAATAAAAAAGTTATGTGTAATAAAGTGAAATGACACTAAGGCCAGACAAGTCAAGAAAGCAACAGGTTTCACCAAGTATTTCTACCTCCTACCTGTGCAAATTAGAATCAGTTGTGTTAGTGCATGTTGTTGGGTTAGAAAAAGGCTTACCCACATCTGAATGCAAGTATTGGACATCTCATGATGGGTAGGGGCAAAGAGCTCTCCCTAGACTTTCACAACAAGATTTTTGCCGTACATAATAACGGTATTAGTTACAGAAGGATTTTCCAACTTCTAAAACTCACTGTAAGCACTATTGGGGCCATTTCCACAACTGAATACAACATCACTCCACCATCAACTGGCCATGCGAAGGAGCTCCTCGCAGGATTTCTCATCAGGGAGTCAGAAGGTTAGTCAGACGAGTAGCCCAAGAACCAAGCACTATTCGAAAAGAGGTCCAGGAGGCAGCAGGAAGAGTTGTAAAAGAGAAAACTACAGGAAATGCACTCCACCGCCACAGCCTCCATATATGCTCACCAGGAGAAGCTACATTTTTGAAGGAAAGGCATGTTGAAACTCATTTGAAGTTTTCTACACAACATTTGGAAAGGTCTGAATTACGGGGAGGATTTAGTGTGGCCAGATGAGACAAAAATCAAACTTTTGGCAACAATACCAACATGTTTGGAGGAAAAAATGGCTTTGCATATGGGAAATATTTATTTCTGTGTGTTTGTAAGTGTATATACACACAATTTTTCTTTTTATCTAATTAATTACATGATGTGGCGATTAATTAATCTGATTAATTGCAATTTAATCACATCAAATTTGGCAGAGAAATTACTAAAATAATTTAAAGTCATTATTATTTAAAGCATGAAAGAGACATTACAAAAAGTAATGTAAGTTTTATCATTGAGTATACCTATAAACCTATAGCTATACCTTTAATGTTTTTCTTTATTACTAAGGAAATATGAAATATTTCTAATAAAATTATACTTTAAATGAGAAAGTAAAACCAGTAGGTGCCAGTAAATGTCTCAATGATTAATCATTGAATTCATTCGTTCATTCATTTAATTCGTTCAATTGGCTGATTCATTCAGGAGTGAAGTAAATGGTTGTCTTTATGAATGGTCCATTGAATCATTAGGCTTGTTTGACTTGTATACCTCTCTCTTCATACACCGAACGGTCTGTGCAGTGGCACTTCAAGTACAAGCCTAATGGTTCACCCGATTCGTTCAAAACACGGATTCAGAAATGAAACGCTTAACATCACATGATGCAAGAACAGAATATCTTGAATCTTGAACAAATATGTTGAAATTTAGGGACATTCTAACAACATTCTAAAGGCTCTATCAAGCGGTGAGTTGTTGCCCAATTTCATTTATTATATATAACTTCATTTATTAGCTCGTGAAAGAGTTTTCCTAGTTATTATTTCTTATCTAGCCATAAAAAAAAATCATTGAATCCAGTGAAAGCCATAATTTCAATGAATGCTCCCAAAGGAATAAAACATTATAAATGCGAACCCTTTTTTAACTCAATTATATTTCAGACAGCAATGAGATTAAATGGAGAACAAATTTTTGACACTTCCAATGTGTGCTCATATAAAAATGTAAAAGTAGTGTTTCATGTTGTTAAATCATAAAGATGTATAAATGTAGTGGATGTAACGTGTAGAAATACGGACTGAAACACACACAAACTGCGCTGACATTAACACAGCGTGTTCATTAGCCTCCCGCTTTCCAGTTGCTCAAGGGACCTGTCTAGAAACAATTCCCAAAATGGCCTTCAGTTCTCTGGATTCAATTCTGCCTCTCTGTGCTGGTTTGCTGACCTCCATCCTAACATACAGAGCCATTAAAGTCATGGAGGACATTTAAGAGGTTTCTCTACCACACAGCCACACATCCAGGCACAACAGGAGGGAGAGCAGGAAAAAAATGAGGAAAAAAGACAAGTGCTCTCCTGCTGGATTTGAGTAGTGCTGAGTGGCCATGTTTGCCGTGTGGGCAACGAATCCCGTCAAAGTCTGAAAGCCTGATGTACAGAAACAGAAAATAAAAGGGAAAGAGATAAAGAAGTTCCCTCTCATACATTATTTCTCAATGGAGACCTTCATTGGATCTTTGGCACTTGACACATTATGGCTCATTTAGCCAAAAATAACCTCAATGAAAGCTCTAGTTTTTAACAGTAAGAAATAATAACAGTACAAATAAGAAAATAAAAACAATTCTGCATAAAAGTGCTATATTAATAACTTGTGGTTGTTAAGATTTCTGAATGTTTTTTAACAGAAATATTGTAAAATAACTCATTTTAACACATTATATATGTGTGCAATATATATTTTAAAATGTGACTTTACTCTCAGTCTTTTCAAACTCGGCTGGTATCAGTCTGGCTCCCACATTTCCTTGTTTCCTTCAGTGAACTTCAAATGCGCTTTTGAAAACTTTGCATACTGGTATCAGACAGCAGTCGAAAAGTGTAGGCAGACGTTCCAAACATCAAAGCGATTGTTTTTAGGAACTGATTTGAATATCCTAGATTGTATGTAAACTAGAGTTTGAGTTTGCAAAGATCTTTTGGAAACACAAGGGGGAATTTGTTGCGCTCTCCTGTTTTCGGTTTTCGCACACACACGCACCAACTGAGCTCTCGGATGCATGATCCGTCCAGTCGGTTTGTGGATGCGTATGGCTTATAGATCTAACCCCGGCCATCACTACCTCACCACGCTTCACTGAAGCATTTATCTCCCAAACTGCACCGGCTTTCCCCTCTAAAGCACTTCCTCCAGCTCTCTCACTTTCCCCTTGGTCTCTAAAAGGGTCCCTCTGTCTATTTTCTCTCCCCTTCCTCTTTGGGAGTCTCTCTCTCTGTTATCGGCTGTTGGAGTAGCTTCACTCGGTCACAGATAGTGGAAGCTGCGGTGGGCAATCTGCCAGACAGCCGGAGCTATCAGATACGCATGGAATCCTAATACATCATGATACACGGCATGTGTGTGTGTGTGCACACGGATGCGCGAGGAAGAAAATGACAGCTAAAATTAAACACAGTGAGATCCAAAGTGTTTGTGACTGAGCTAATATTAGAGGTGGCACTAAAAGAGGAAAATCACACGCAGGATAACTTTTCTATTTCTCTCGCTATCTGTCTATATGTGTGTGTGTGTGTGTGTGTGTGTGTGTGTGTGCGCAGTCCTTTCATTTTCACAGCTTTAGTAAGAGTGATGATAAGAGGCAAAGAGTCTAAAATGATTTTGCGTCTAAAATGGAAGAACCAGACAGGGAGAGGATACGTCTCTCTCTCAAAAGAGATCATGTCTTCCAAACAAATAACCATGATAAATTACTGCCCAGTCTCATTTTATGACTCTGCCACAAATTTTATCATGCAGAGATTTCACTTCAATGATATTAATTACTATAAAGTTATTTTTCCCCAAATGCTTACTTGTTTGTGTGAATTCTGAGTGAGCTGGAATTTACAGAATCTGTCAATGTCTCCAAGACATTGGAGAAAAAGAAAAAAAGGTATCTTTTGCAGACTATTGTATTAAACAAATCAATATTCTTTATTTAGTATTATTTTATGATCATCATGCTGCTTATTACATGGTTGCTAAATAATTAAACACAAAACATTGTTTTGAGATTAAATCGTTTTATTAAAAGACATTCAAGTGAAAATTAACCCATGATTTACTCACCCTCAAGCCATCCTAGGTGTATTTTCTGGTCTCTGATAATGATAATTGGAGAAATATTAATAAATATCCTGACACATCCAAGCTTTATAATGGCAGTAATGCGCTACCAAACAAGTATGAGCTGAAGAAAGTGACTCCATCCACATCCATCCATCATAAACGTCCTCCACACGGCTCCGGAGGGTTAATAAAGGCCTTCTGAAGCAAAGCGATGCATTTGTGTAAAAAAAAAAATCTATACTTAAGTTATGAAGTAAAATATCCAGCTTCCACCAGACTGCCTTCCGTATTCTTTCAAAAGCTTACGCTGTACGTCATACGCCTTCCCTATTCAACTTACGGAACTGACGCCGTTCCATTCTTTTTCCATAATTTGAATGCAGAAGGCGGTTTGGCGGAAGCTGGATACTTGTTAAACATGGATAATTTTTTTTTACACAAACGCATTGCTTCGCTTTAGAAGGCCTTTATTAACCCTACGGAGGCGTGTGGAGTACGTTTATGATGGATGGAGACACTTTCTTCAGCTCATACTCATTTGGTATAAATGGTAGCGCATTACTGCCATTATAAAGCTCGGATGCATCAGGATATTTATTAATATTTCTCCGATTGTCTTTATCAGAAACCAAAAAATCATATACACCTAGGATGGCTTGAGGGTGAGTAAAGCTTGGGGTCATTTTCAATTCAATTGAAACTAATGCTTTAATAATAATAATAATACTTTTTCTTTGACATATGGACGAATGGACGGATGGAATTACTATTATTATTATTATTATTATTACTTTTTATTTTAACCAAATGATTTTATCTCAAATCTTTCACAGGCTGGCTGTATAAATGAACTCGCAAGGAAATACAAATCGACAGTCATTTTAATAATAATCCAACAGGAACACATAGAAGAACTTCAGACGAAGTCAACCAACACATTAAGGAGACAGGACAGGAAACAAAGGAAAACTCAGGGCTTACATACACAGACTAAACGAAGGAACCAATGAGTAAATTAAAAACAGGAAAACAACCAAGACACAGCACACGTTACAAAATCAGAGTTTCATGTAATTTTTTTATCAATTTTTATTTTTATTTTATTTGAGCCATGCAGTCAGACCCCCAACAAAAGGCATTTACTCTTGTAAGATTTGATTTTCCTGCTAAGATAAAGCTCAGATCAAGCATCCTGCAATAAAGCAGTAAAACTCATCTTGAAAGAAGGCTTCAAAGGAACAGGACAACACCCTGCCCAAACTGTCCTCACTCAGCTATGTGACCAGCCCCCCCTCTCTCCCCTCTCCCTTCTCCCCCCTGATTCAAATCACCGAAATTCTCTGAGAATGCATATATACTATGTATTATGTATCTTGTGAATTTATTATTTTCCAATTTCATGTTTGGTATCATTTTAAATGTCTCAGTGCGATTGGTAAAATGGTCTCAGTTTCACAGCAGTCACTAGTATTATGGGAAAGTTTGAAAACTTAGGAGAATTCTGTTCTCTTCAAGCAAACCACCTCCTCTCCCCCAAAGCCAGGAGTGGGGGCAATAAATATTTACAACTCTTTTGTTCTGGTATGGGTATTTAGGGGAAAAGACAGAGCAGCGAGACGGGACATTCTGTAAGCAGAACCCCCATATAGAGATGGTGAATGTCTTTAAAACTTTCATCCACCATCTCTGTGTGTATGCATAATGTTAAGTACTCTTAGAGAAATCTTTTGAGTAACTGATGTTATGTATTTGTTATATTTGAATTGTGTAATTATGTAATTGGCATTGAAACATTTTTACCTGATAAATAAATTGTTACATCTTGATTTATTTTGAATTCGTCTGAAATCATTTGTTACCGGTAGATTTATGTGGCCCTCTCGTTTCCGCAATGTTAGTTGCCAGGATAGATCATACTGAAATCGTAGTAGACGGAGCCGGGGGCACGATATTAAGGTTTCAGATTTCTGACTATTATGACTTAACATGATATAGTATTGTGACTAAATCGAATGGCATTTTTATGAGAATAAGCAGGTTGGCGATTCCATAATTGTGTTTTTTAGTAAACGCTATAATTCCTCTGTTTTGATTCTAAACTGGCCAGCTTATGACCGTTGGACGTGGTTTTTCAGCTGAACATAGTCCATGAGCGACGAGACTCCCGAATGAAAGGACAATTGAAATTAAGAGAAATCAAAAGATCAAAGATCTAAATTAATTCATATTTAATTGCGTGATTAGCTATTAATGTTATATCAGGAACATTACCCATTAGAGATCGTTTACAATTGGAGTCAGATCGAGCGAGAAGCTAAAGTAAAACTTAATCTAAAATCATAAAAACTAATGTGAACTTAACGCGGGCGCTGAAAAGACATACACGCTTTATACCTTCGCCAGATCGTCAGATTCTGCCGTTGGGCTGACGGGTGGTCTTACACTCTACAATAATGACCAATGTCTGTCAATCCCACAATGCATTGCAGTGAGCACAGTGAAAGATGGCGGAAAGAGCTGAGAAAACTGTTAATTACAGATATAAGCCTAAGGGTTTTAATGCTAACATAAAAAGAGCAGCTTGCCACAGCTATTCAACGCCACATGAGCAGCACACATTACATGTTTATTCCATATGTTAATGAGACTGAAGGCTATTAGAGGCAATTAAAAGGCTCGCAATCCAATATTGTCCACATTACTGACATGTAGTGTCTTTCAAGCAAAGCTCATCATGGGAGGAAAATCACTGTATTTATAGTATGCTGTTAATCTATCGCATATTGTTATACATAATAATGATATACGTTTCAAAACAATTAACCTTCATGTTATCTCAATGAGCAAAGGTAAAATTTGCTTTAATGTTCTCTGGGGCTTTCAACAAAGACTGCATTCAGGCCCCATATTAAAATAGCATTTAATTTAAAAGAATAAATACAAGAATAAATAAATAAAAATCTGAAAAATGTAAGGCTCTCTGACTATCAATTACCTTTGTGCATGTTCGCTGTTCTCAGAAGTATTTCGTTTTTAATTATGTCTCATTCTAAACAGTAACCAGTGCAGATTAATAACATATTTCCAGATAAACGGTCGTTTTCATGCTTGATGAAAATAATTTCAAAAGGAATGAGAACTGTTGAGAGAGGGGCAGTGGGGGTCTGAATCTTGCTGAATCTAAACGACCGATTTCAAATGTCACAATTTCCACACTCCGGTCGACGGGCTCTCGTAACTGTAAATTGCTTTTGCAAACCCTTCCATTTGCCCGCTCTCTCCTGATTCTCATCCCTGTAAATAAATTTTATTTCGTAATGTTAATAATCATGATGTTTGGTGGACCAAAAGCACTTCAACTTTCATTTAGCTTATTCAATTACCACCACTGCAGGAGGAGCGTGGCGTTTGAGGCGTGTGCGTGAGTGAATGCTATCAGAATGCATTTGATGAAGTTTAATGGGTCCGGCTAGTTAATGATGGTGATTTTACAGTGTAAAATTTTCAAAAAGAGAAACTGTTAGACAAACACAGTAGCGGCGTTAGGCCGGGACTTGCTGGGGCTATAGCCCCATCCGAAATGTGCTTCGCACGGGCACAGCCCAAAGATTTCATAATAATTTTCTTGATTTTACTCTATCACTTTCATTTAAAAAACAAATAAACATAAAAAAAAAACTAAAAAAATAAAATAAGGTTTAATAACTCCTTCATAAAATATATATATATATATATATATATATATATATATATATATACACACACACATATCCTTTCCTTTTCCCTTCCTACTCTAGCTTATATTACTCTGAGCAGTGTCTGAAACTTGTATTGTGAGCACTTCCTGTGTCTATTTGCCTCTTCATGAAGAATCGCTTGTTTGTTTTCCTCACCTGTAAGTCGCTTTGGATAAAAGCGTCTGCTAAATGATTAAATGTAAATGTAAATGTAAATATTGCATGCTCATGTATGCATTAGCAGGCTTGTGTTAGCGAATGGCAGCCATTTTGAGCTCCTCATCAACAGCAATCATAATGGAGGGCTATTAAATATGAAGCAAAAGAAGCTCAGAAGATGACGACAAATGTAGATAAGAGTAGCCCTTATCTTTGTAAAGATTCATTGATGTTATAAACTTCAAATAATATAGATTTTATTATATATTCTTGCAGTTTGTTCGAGTGGTTAATTTTATTGTAACATATTTTCTTCAGAAGCCAAGAAGTCAGAATTTGCATCATATTAAGCCATACAAAATCTGTATGTAACTGAACTATAACAATTTAAAACATCTTGTTTGTTTTGAACTGCCAGTATCATACAACCCCCGAGGTCCTAATCAGACTCATCTAAGAGTCATACAAAACAACTAAATGATGATCATGTTGTTTTGTTGATCGATAATTTAATGAACAAGAAATCTGGATTTGCCTGGAGCAGAATATATTAGTTGTATGAAATGTTTTGCATGAACAAATAAGTTCAAATTGGCAACAATGCAGTGTTACTGAGGGCAATTACTAAAGGGTTGGTTCACCCAAAATTGAAAATCATTTATTCACCCTCATGTTGTTCCAAACCCATAAGACTTTCGTTTATCTTCGAAACACAAATGAATATATGTTTAATATCATTTCATCCTTTTTTCAATCTATTGAAAGTCCATGCAACCAAACCTTTCATGCACAAAAAAGTAACAATGTTGAATGTTAATGCATAGAATATACAGTTTATATATAGTAACAATGAAATACTAAATTTCAGTGTAAATTGTTATTACAGTGTAATTACACAACTAAGCACTGAGTACCATCAAATAATTACATGTACTTACTATATGGTTAAGGTTAGGGTTTAGTTTAAAGTTTGTTTCTTGTAAATATGCATAGTTTAGAATTATTACTAAGTAAGTACACCCACTGCTCCGGGTGTGTGTTCACTCTGTGTGTGTGTGTGTTCACTACTCACTGCTGTGTGTGTGCACTTGGATGGGATAAATGCAGAGCACAAATTTCAAGTATGGGTCACCATACCTAACAAAACGTCACGACTTTCACTTTATTCACTTTAAAGAGCAACTACGTCACCATAAAATAAAGTGTTATCCATGAAAGTTTTCGTTGTGTGGAATTTTAGTGGATGGACAAAAAGGAATATTAAAAGCATCTTCACTATGTTCCGAATATGAATAAAATCCTTATGGGTTCACAACGAAATGACATTTGGGTAGACAAACCCTTTAAGGGAGTTATTAAGAGATTTAAAACAAAATCTCCAATGCATCATTTACCCTCGATTTTTTAACTTTTAGTGAGTAATAAAGTAAAAGAAAATGCAAACATGCTCATTACCAAACATGCAAACAAACACAGTTGGAACTAGCCGAAAATAAGATAAGGGAGGCGTGCTTGTTTGGCATGAAAAAGTCCTGATTCGTCAATGTGTGTGTGTGTGCAGTCGCAATGATTACTGAAGTGCTGATTAACTCATGAGATTCGTGTGTGTGTGTGTGTGTGTGAGAGAGAGAGACAGAAAGGGTTGATTGAATGTGCTCAAGATACCTAATTACACTGTTGCCCACCAAAGGTACAACAGTGCCAGGAAGAAAAATAAAGTTTTAGAGAGTTTTTTAATTGTAAATTATTGTCAAACCAAAATAATTACGCCCTGTCATAGTTCTCCCAAACCAACCCCTTGTCAAGGCTTCTAAGTTTTTAAGTGCTGACTCCTGCTAACTTGCCTAAGGTATATTAAATCCTAAAAAACTGGTTGCATTACAACAAAACTTCCAAACCACCTGAAATAAAACTTTTTATCTTTTGTCCATCTATATATTTTTGTCCTCCATTTTAATTTTCTTTAATTGGGGAGACTATTACTATGGCTTAAACTATAAAAACTCATTTGATCAATCATGGCAACTTTTGTTTTTCCAATACTTTGTCATCAAAATCTTTATTATTATTATTATTATTACTATTTCTTTTAATTTTATTATATTCCTTGAGGTTCACTTATAATGTTATTATGTAGCACTAAAAAAAAAAATCATGTGTGGAAAACAGACATATCCTTTGACGTGATTCGGGACACCATTAAATAAAAACAACCAATTGTTTCCGATGCTGGGATCCTTTTGAAGTTTGTACAGAGATTCAAATAGCTGTTTAAACCAGACATGCCAAAGTTCACTATTCCATTTTTCCTGTTGTTGACAGACTCAAGTGCATGGAGCATGTCAGGACTTGAACGCACATCTGTATACTCTATCCATCCAGTGTAGACGGTGTCAGTGATTATAATAGGTTCTATTTGCTTTTGACGCACAACACATCCAGTCTAGCCAAACGTCAGCTGTTGACTGAATGTCAGTCTGAAGTAGAGCCCCGCACTAATTCTAGCTTAGAACTAGAAATGTTCATTTCGGTGTGACCCATTAAAAATACCAATAAGTAAATACCAAAGTTCTTCCAAGGCTTTAGTTTTATACATACAGCATTTAAAAAACAACAGAATAGGAGTATGCTATTCACACATCACGTACCAGCAGCGCTTGAACTGAGAAATCGCGCACATACACAACATAGCCGAATTTACTAGAATTTAGTTTAAATCTTTCTTTAGCTGCTCGCTTAATCTGACTACAATTTCAAATTATTAATCACTTTTAATTTGTATTTCTAACTAGGAATTAATCATTGGTCATGTATTAATTTCGGTGTTTGATTATTCTATTTAACTCTTTACTTTTACTGTACTCATTCATTCGGGTCTCAAAGTCCTTGCACCGGCCGTTTATGCGGGCTCACGATCACAAATTCACCAGTTCTGGCTCTTAGTCAGAGGATGCAGAGTTTGCTATTACGTAAGAGTCGAATCGCCACATGCTTATTCATACAAAAACGCAGTTTGCACAGTCACGATAATGCAACTGTCACAATCGTCAGTTGTAGTGCCCGCTAGAAACTCTAGAGTCCACCATGGACTCACTCACTCACTCACTCACTCATCCACCAAGACAGACTACATTTCCCAGAAGCCCCGCACCCATCACTGATCACTCCACCAGCTGCAACACATTACCCAGTCACTGATTACATCACCCAGCCCATTCTTATCAGTCACACTATTTAAGCTCAGCACACACACAAACATCCGTGCGAGGTCTTGATCTTCTTCACCGTTGTCATTTCTGAGCATTCCTACCCATGTCTTGTTTTCCCAGTTCTGTTTCCCACCTGTCTGTCTCGATTTGTGATTGTTTGCTGCCTACCCCGTTTGACCCTCTGCTTTGGATTATTGGACCACTGCTCTCTTGCTGCCTGCCTTCGACCTACCTGCCTGGACACGATTACGACTCTGCCTTCTCTCTGACAATCCTGTTTGCTGTTTCATGACCCTGGCTGGTTTTGGGGGAGAGGAGGAGAGGTTTTCTTGAAGAGCCACCAACCATAAAAGAGAACAGAATTCTCTGGAGTTTTCAATCTTTTTCATAATACTAATGACTGCTGTGAAATTGAGACCATTTTACCAATCGCATTTAAAATGATACTAAACATGAAACTGGGAAAACAATAGATTCACAAGATACATCATACGTAGTGCATATGCATTCTTAGAGAATGTTCAGTGACTTGAATCAGGGGGAAGGAAGGGGGTGGAGGAAGGGGGTTGCATAGATGGAATGAGGACAGTTTGAGCAAGGCTCTGTCCTATTCCTTTGAGATCTTCTCTCCAGATGAGTTTTATTGCTTTATTGCAGGATGCTTGATCTCAGCTTTTGTCTTGGCAGGAAAATCAAGTCTTACAATCGTGAATATGGAAACATTTGGATTTGTCCCGAATTGGACAGGTAGGTGACGTGTTCTTTTATTTTTAGTTGTGGTTCTCTTCAGAATAGGCTACCGTTTATTGTTTTTAGTTTATACTGTTTAAACCGTTATACCATTTATACCGTTTATAGTTGTTTAGCAATGTGTTTATAGTTTGTTTTCTTTTTAAACCATCTAACCGATTAATTGGACAAAATTGAATGTAGTTTTGTTTTTGTTTTGTTTTCCCCGCACGCTGTTGTGAGCAGAACAGCCCACCTCAGCTTGTCCAAAATTGCTTTTTATTGTGGTAGTGCTAATAAACGTTTAAATAGCATTGTGATATGCTAATATTAGCGTTTTATATCTGGCTTATATTGTTGGTAAGACAAGTGTTGGTTTGAGAGTTTAAATCGATCAAATGTGGTCGTCACTTTAAGAAACAGAAACTTTACTTTAACAAACAAAGAAGTGCTTCGATCATTTATATAAATTAACTTAATAAAGAAAAGAAAAGGATTACACATACTTTGCAATTAAAAACAAAACTGAAAATTTTATTGGCAGCATCAAAGTCTGGATTATAGAAAAAAAACGGGCTTGAGCCGAAAATTTTAACAAGCTGTGGGACACGGGCCGGGCTAGGGCCTGAGCGTCTCGGACCAGGGCCGGGCTAGAGCTTAGATTTGTGCCCCGTGCAGGGCTCTAGCCTGAAGGTTTATGGTGCGATGATGAACTATTCGAAGTCTTGCTCTGGAGGCATACATACGCAATTTATTTTGACAATCAAGGCAAATTTGATTTCTTATTCATGACCCATTTAACCAATCTCAGCATATTTTTTTTAAGATTTAAAAGATTCAACTATACAAGATAAAAAAAAACAAAAAAAACAAAGGACTAATTTGATTTGTTACTTTAAAAATAATCAGTCAGCACATGAACTATGAAGTATTTAAGTTGAAAAAGGTCGATTTTTTTTACATTGTTCTTGATTAATGAATCTGCCTATTTTGTTTAACAAAGCAAACTATTAATTAGTGCTGCACTATCAATCGTATTTTAATCATGATTTCTGTTTCTCCCGATTAATTAAGTATAATCTGTATTTTTTATTTTTTTTCTTCATTTGACAGTTTTGGCATCAAGCATTGGTATTAGAGATGCTCATGCTTATGTTTGCCAGTCAAGCATTTAAATCCTCCAATCATTGCTCTTCTCTACTAAATGGATACATTTCTGCCCTGTTTTACTTAATCATCCCAACCTTTACCATGTCCACACACACTTTCTCTCTCTCTGCACTGAAAAATATTTAAATAAATAAAGAAAGAACTAACTGTCTGAAAACACTGAGAAACATGACATATTTAGTGACCTCCATTGCAATATTTTGCTCAAATGAAAGAGCAATTTAGGTAGTGTGTTTTTTCACAAGGTCACTCGTGCTATTTGCTATGACAATCTACGTGTCAGTGTGCCAGTCTGATCAGCTTGGGGTTTGTTTGAGTTTTGTCCTTGTTTGTCTGGAACACATGGCTGACACACGGTGATTGTGTTGTCATGCAATGTGCTCCATTGTCTATTGTTACTCCGCCCCTCTTGTTACCTTGTTTTCCCATTATGGTTCATACCTGTTTTAGCTCATTTGACAGCCTTTATATTCCCCTCTTGTTTTATGTCCTGTGCCAGATCGAATCTCAGCTCTGCTTCTATTGTGACGAATCTGGACATTTTGCAGCAACCTGTCCTTTAAAAGCCAGAGCTCGCCAGTAGATGGGGGAGAACTGGTCAGTGTGACAACTTTGTTTTATTTCCCTGTGCTCCGTACCCTGCTGCCCGCCATTGTCAAGTGGGGGCCTTTTTCAAGGCCTTGAACGAGCCGAACGAAATTTCATTGATGGCTCGGTGGGGCATCCCCACCACCTCCTTAATGAAGAAACTAAAGAAGAAGAAAGCTCTTAAGAAGAAAGCTCTCAAATGGCACCATCCTCACCCAAGTTACACAATACTTCCCCTCTAAGTTTAGTTATCTTGGGCAACCACAGTGAGTAGATCGTGTTTTACAACCTTGAGTCTCCCAGAACACCTTTTGTGCTTGGGCACCCATGGTTGGTGAGACATGGCCCTCATGTGGGATGGGCCGAGAATTCTGTATTCGAGTGGAGCTCTTACTGTCACAAGTTTTCTCTGGGTGTTGCTTTATCTTCTTGTTATGTGTTTCAGGACTGAATATTACAAGATGATATTCAGGCTTACTAACCCCCGGCTGTCTTCCAGGCCCCGATTAACAATGCGCTTAGAGACATGAGCAATCGATTTGACTTTGTGTACCTTAATGAAAATCTGATTTTTTTTCCACATCTTTGCAGGTACACACTCAGCATATCCGTCAGGTACTGCAGAGGTTACTTGAAAACCAACTTTATGTCAAGGCGGAGAATATTTCACGCTGATTCAGTTCTGTTCCTGGGACAGATGATTTCAGCAGAAGGGGTTAAGGTAGATCCTGCTAAAGTAAGGGCCATTAAAGAGTGGCCAGTCCCTGACTCTCATAGACCATTGCAGCGGTTCCTGAGGTTCACCAGTTTTTATCTGTGCTTCATCAAGAACAATAGTCAGACTGCTGCCCTCTTAACTGCTCTAACCTCCACTCGAGTCCTTTTCAGGTGGTTGGAGCAAAACCTAAGTCATGTTTCACATCTGGACCTGTCTTGCCTTGTCTGTTCCAGGGTCTGATCTGCAGTTCATCATGGAGATTGAAACTTCTGAAAGGGAGTTCCTCTCTCAGTGATTCCCTCAGGATGAGAGGGTGCACTCATTTGCATACTTCACTCACCGCCTGAGCCCGGCAGAATGGAATTATGATGTTGGTAACCAGGAGCTGCTGGTGGTTAGGCTGGCTTTGGGTGTCATGGAGGTGGCCGTTTCCTGGGTTGTTGAGAGGCGGGTCAGGGAGGCCTTGTGAGGGGTGGAGGTCCCGAAAGGTTGCCCTAATGGCCTGTTGTTGGTTCCGGGGCTGTTGCATCCTTTGGTTGCTGAGTTGAGTCATTCTTCTAGGCTGGCCTGCCATCCAGGTATGCGAAAAACATTGGATTTTGCCCGCCAGTGCTTTTGGTGGCCTTCGATATCCAAAGATGTCTGACAGTTCGTGGCGTCTTGCTTGGTTTGCACCCAGAACAAGACTTCTTACAAGCCTCCCTTTGGTCTGCCGCGGCCTCTGCCATTCCCCAACCGTCCCAGATCCCATTTGCCCTGGGCTTTGTCACTGGCCTCCCTTCTTCCAAGAGCAATACAGTGATTTTGACAGTTGTGGGCCATTACTCTTAGGTGAGTAATTTCATTCCCCTTCCAAATTTGCCCTCTGCTAAGGAAACTGCTCTGGTGGTAGTCGATCACATCATTAGGATTCATGGTCTTCCCAAATATATGGTCTGACAGAGGGCCCCAGTTTTTTTCCCCATTTTTGGAAGGAGTTCTGTCATCAGATGCTTATGTAAGTCTGACTTTGGGATTCCATAGGCAGACCAACAGGCAGTCAGAGCGAGCTAACTGAGATTTTGAGCGAATACTGGAGCATCTCACCTGGACAAAGTATGCCCATGATGCACTTCCTGTGGTGGTCACTGGTATGTCTCCCTTTTAAAGTTCAGCCTTCAGGAATCTTTTTCTAACTATTTTCAAATACTATTTCTTTTTAAAATTTGCACAGATTCACACTTATTTGTATGCCTAATATTTCAAAAGTATGTTTTTTGTGTCATCATATTCAGTTTTTTATTAACTTAATGGCACAAACAATTCAGTCTACATTTTCTTTTTAAAATGGCATCACTTGAAAAAAAGATTGTTTGCATCACTGGATATTGACTTCTATCATAAAACAGCTGTCAAATATTAAATGTTTTACTACTTATATCTTACCTCACATTCTTTCACTGTTAAAAACTAAAGCATTGCACTGGAATTCATGTTCTGTGTCTGTGAACAGTAAAGCCCACCCTCTTTGATCTGACTGGCCATCTCAATCATTTTGACATTGACGAGCACTTTTGGACCTAATTTTTCATCAAAATAATCACGATTATCACGATTAACCATTATCATGTAGTCCTACTATTTATACACCATATACAGATGTCTAGATAGAGGTACCACCAAAAATCTACTGTCTTCCATTGACAATTGACAATAATATTCTACCTGATATTGGCTTCAAAAACTCCTTAAATCCACTCTACTTCTGGGAGGTTCAGGTGCCCTTTTAGCTAGTGACTTATTCTGGTTCAAGCCCGACTATGGACTTCAAGCTGTGCTTGTCTACAGTTTCAAAATCCCTTGACATAGAGCAACTGCCTCCCATCATGTCAACGCTGCCCTGTTCCTTCACCCTTTGTTGCCAGAGAAGACATGCTTCCAACGATGTATCTTAAAACGTTTTGTAATGAAGCTTTGTAATGACGAGTAATTTTTGTAATGAATTTATATTGCTATTCATTTAAAATTGGCAAATATCTCATGTGTACACTGACCCCACCGACCTCACCTATAATCACTAAATTTCATGGAACTCTTAAGAAACCAGACACAACACCTGATTCTTCACTATCAAACATCTGGCTTTCAATATTATCATCACAAAAGGTCTGTATCATCATTACATTGAATCATTCATACAGAAATCATGTGTATGCTCCGAGCAAAGCATATTGATGCTTTGTATCTGATCTGTGTGAAGTCTGATAGGATTTAAGAAATCATTTCATCTTGGATAAATTTTGTGCCTTTTTTCTCTCTCTTTTTTGGATTCTTTGTTCCCTCTCAACTTTCTGTTTCCCATAGGCCACATTTCTTCAAATGACATGGCACAAGTCATTCTTTTATTTTGTCAGTTCTTTTATTTTCTGAGTTCTACGGTCAAGCTCCCTTAGAAATCCTCACAGTTCCTTTGAATTACCCGTTTCCCCACTGTTGGACATACACACTTTTGGGGGGAGTTAACAATGATGAGAACACATGCTGGTGACAATTTCTCTAAATGTCACCAGTCAAGAACAGACAAAACCTTCTTCTTTAGGGAATAAAGAATAACAATTATGACGTAGGCCATCAAGTAAACATAAATGCCAAAAACTTTATTTCAGGACTCAGGCTGTTAATATAGTGGTATTAATTTTAATTATAATTATAATAATAACTGAATAATTGATTGAATTATTATCATGCATCTTGTACAACACAGGGCAGAATATATTACATTCTTATACACCCTTTACATTACAATAAGGGCTGTTAATGTATATGTGTTGACGTGATACATTATAATGATAATGAATTAAAATTAATAATAATATTTATGGTTACTTTTAATAATAATAATAATAATAATAATTATTATTATTACTAAATGTTAATGTTAATGTAGTGTGACTAATTACAATAAGACATGATAATTGTTTTGCAATGATAATCATGCATGTTAAGAAAAATATTGACATATAAAACTGACTCCAATTCATCCAAATAATTATTTTTGCATATCAGGTAGTTTGCTTAATTGAGCTTATTACAACGTAATACTATAGTAATTACAATGGATATCATATAATAGTCAACAATTGAAAGTTATCCAACAAAATTTATCATTTATAACTTACTTACTGCAACAAAGCATGAAAATGAGACTTTACTGCAAAAAGAGCTCACAAATATACAGAATAAACTGGAAAGAACCTGCTAGAGAAGAATTGTATCATTAATTTCTCAAATCTCTTTCAATGAAGACACATTGAGACAGAAAGAAAAAAAATATCAATTCTGTGTGTGTGTGTGATATTTATAACTTTATATTCTCCCGTGCAGAGAGACAGTGACGAATCGCCACCCCCTATTCAATACAGATCTATACATTCTCATTCAATAACCACCACTGACCAATCAGTCACTCCCTCAGTGGTCACATGATCTGCACTGTTAAGGCCTTGGAGCTACTATGAGACAAATTACATCCCATTTATGAAAAAGTAATGATTTCTGCTGCGAGTGATGCACTTTATGAGCTCGGCAGTGAAAAACATACACATCTGTAATTTGGTTGTTTTTTTTTTTCTCCCAGCAATGTCGACAATATCTAGCGCTCAGAAAAAGTCAATCCAATCCTACCCAAAGACAGGTCTCGTCAAGAGAGAAGAGAGAGATAAAAATATCAGTTTGATCAATAGTGTAGCTTTCTGAAAGCGGTGCACTAACACTGCTTTCCAGCCAAAGTCAGATAAGGGATATCCCTACTTGATATATCTGACTTCCGAACATGAAGATGTTCTGTTTTCGGTATTAATGTATTAAAAACTAGATTTGCATTTGTTTACAAACACGTTCGTATGACAAGTTTTTATGTACATGCAAACTCCGAGATGTGGCTTTCCGCATGATTCCAGGTCAGAATTCTATGACACTTTTCCCAAGTAAGAGTTTGGAAATTTGAACAATACAAAAGCACTGTAAAATCAGACAGTGAAATTAATTAAATGAAATAAGTTTTACTCAAATAATAATGAAAATTGCATGAACTCAAAATGTCATTGTAGTAAGCTGAACTTAATATGATTGAGTTGCAGAAGATTTCTAATTCCAGCATGATTTGCATCAAACTATATAAATAAATGTTGAAATTAAGTGTTATTTTGTGTGTTTTTGCAGACATAAGAGACATAAGTTAGTGTTTAATGTTGTGATTTACAGGGGGTTGTGTTATGTTAGTTTGGTCTGTCTGTCTATCTATCTATAGATAAACTTTAAATGGACAGTTTTATATTTCAATACTGTTTCTAATCTGATTATGTCATTCACAATGCTTCTAATTTTCAAATATTCTTTTTTTTTCCTTCAAATCGAGGTGTGTTGTGTTCCGAATAGCTTGGTTTATGGCTTATAACTGTGTAACGAAAACATTTTTTTTTAAATCTGTAAATGGAAAAATTAATGGAAAAAAAAAAAAAATTGGAGGATAGGCACTGTTGCAATAACAGGTGGAATTCTGGGAAATGAGGTTCTCAAAGTGCATTACAACAAATGTACTCAAACAACATCCACAAACACTTAGAAATGATCAGTCTCAACATGAGTCAAAAAACCCATCCCTCCCTAGAGCCAGTATCTGATGTGCACAAGACCCCTGCATCCTCAAATAACAGTGTCTGAATCCATAAAACCTATGCTGAGGGACGCAATAAACTCTCTCATCAATAATGTATGACTCTCTTTCTCCACACATATCAATCATTATCCAGTCTACTTCCCCTCACTCTTACAAACACCAACCCGTACACACTCAACAAATATGCATTGCTGCAGAACAAGGAGAAATGAAATGTGAGAGTATATTTGTGTTTCAATAAGGTATGCCTCTTTGCCGCTGGGCCCACAGCTCAATGCAGACAGACTTAAAGGGAGCCAGCGACCTCATACACACACGCGTTATGTGTTCCCTAGGGGTATAATGTGGCAGGGGTCAGTAGGACATGGCATCATCAGCATGCAACATATTCATGAGGATGAACAGACATTTACTGGGGGGATCCTGAGTTCAAATCCATTTCACATGTACGCTAGTTGTTGTGACAGCTTCTGTGCTATAGACACACACATATAAACACACTCTTTGGCACATTTACAATAGTGGCCAAAACTGATGACCAGAGGGGACTTTTGTTTTTAATGGTCCTACAAATTTGATTAAACTTCAAAATATGAGGAAAATACGGATGGAAACATGGACAGACAGATAGATAACATAAGAATTTCTGTTTTAGTATTTTTAAACTATTTTAATAACTATGTAATCAGTATACCTGTATGTACGGTGACTGTGTAGGGCTGAAAATATCCAAAGATATTTTAAAATGAAAAAGGACATTTGCTTTGCTGTCTCAAGGGCCATTTGAAAGGTGCTGATAGTGATCAAGGCCTGAAGGCCAAGAAGTGTGTGCATCAGGGTTCAATGAATTGTCACACGTTTAGTACAGTGGGGGAAGTTTTACTTCTGATTGGTCAGTTCGAATGTCTCACATTTGGGTGTCAGTCACATGGTCAAGGAAGGGATAAAAGAGGATTGTAACTGTTGCTCTGTCTCTTTTATTCTCTGCTCTTTTACTTGGGTTCTCTCTCTCTCTCTCTCTCTCTCTCTCTCTCTCCCTCGCTTTCTCCCTCTCACTCTCTCTCTCTCTCTCTCTTTCTCCCTCTCACTCTCTCTCTCTCTCGCTCTCTCTCTCTCTCTCTCTTTCTCTCTGTCTCTCTCTCTTTCTCTCTCTCTCTCTCTCTCTCTCTCTCTCTCTCTAACTATCTCTCAGGTAACTTTTTACATATGCTGGGTACGATTAATGTTACAAGTTTTTATCATCTCATACATCCATTTTGTAAACTTTTAAGTGTAACCATAAACAGATATATTGTCATTAAACTCTTTCATTACAAATGATGTGCTAACTAGTTTCAATTGGATATTATCTTTGATGTGCTACTTATTGCAATATAATATTATAGCATTATAGCAACGCTCTCCCACATATTTTGTCTATTGTAATTGGGCTTATTTCCAGCGTTGGTATAAGTAGCAGTGGGTGGTAATAGACAAGAAATGTACAGTTTTCTAGCATCTTGCTGATAACGTTTCTTTAGTCATTCGGAAACCCTGCAGCCTGAACCCCTGTAGGGGGGTAACACAACTAAACCAAGCCACAGAGCAACAAAATCAAGCCACAACACAACGAAATAAAGCCACAAACATTGTATATCGACATGAAATATTAATTCAAAATCACCTACTTGCACAATAGCTTCATAATTATACCTGTGAATGATTTGAAATATATATATATATATATATATATACAGTACTGTGCAAAAGTTTTAGGCAGGTGTGAAAAAATGCTGTAAAGTAAGAATGCTTTCAAAAATAAACTTGGTAATAGATTATATTTATCAATTAACAAAATGCAAAGTGAGTGAACAGAAGAAAAATCTAAATCAAATCCATATTTGGTGTGACCACCCTTTACCTTCAAAACAGCATCAATTCTTCAAGGTAAACTTGCACAAAGTCAGGGATTTTGTAGGCATATAGTTAGGTGTATGATTAAACAATTATACCAAACAGGTGCTAATGATCATCAATTCAATATGTAGGTTGAAACACAATCATTAACTGAAACAGAAACAGCTGTGTAGGAGGAATAAAACTGGGTGAGGAACAGCCAAACTCAGCTAACAAGGTGAGGTTGCTGAAGACAGTTTACTGTCAAAAGTCATACACCATGGCAAGACTGAGCACAGCAACAAGACACAAGGTAGTTATACTGCATCAGCAAGGTCTCTCCCAGGCAGAAATTTCAAGGCAGACAGGGGTTTCCAGATGTGCTGTCCAAGCTCTTTTGAAGAAGCACAAAGAAACAGGCAACGTTGAGGACCGTAGACGCAGTGGTCGGCCAAGGAAACTTACTGCAGCAGATGAAAGACACATCATGCTTACTTCCCTTCGCAATCGGAAGATGTCGAGCAGTGCCATTAGCTCAGAATTGGCAGAAAACAGTGGGACCCTGGTACACCCATCTACTGTCCGGAGAAGTCTGGTCAGAAGTGGCCTTCATGGAAGACTTGCGACCAAAAAGCCATACCTCCGACGTGGAAACAAGGCCAAGCGACTCAACTATGCACGAAAACACAGGAACTGGGGTGCAGAAAAATGGCAGCAGGTGCTCTGGACTGATGAGTCAAAATTTGAAATATTTGGCTGTAGCAGAAGGCAGTTTGTTCGCCGAAGGGCTGGAGAGCGGTACACGAATGAGTGTCTGCACGCAACAGTGAAGCATGGTGGAGGTTCCTTGCAAGTTTGGGGCTGCATTTCTGCAAATGGAGTTGGGGATTTGGTCAGAATTAATGGTATCCTCAATGCTGAGAAGTACAGGCAGATACTTATCCATCATGCAATACCATCAGGGAGGCATCTGATTGGCCCCAAATTTATTCTGCAGCATGACAACAACCCCAAACATACAGCGAAAGTCATTAAGAACTATCTTCAGTGTAAAGAAGAACAAGGAGTCCTGGAAGTGATGGTATGGCCCCCACAGAGCCCTGATCTCAACATCATCGAGTCTGTCTGGGATTACATGAAGAGAGAGAAGCAACTGAGGCTGCCTAAATCCACAGAGGAACTGTGGTTAGTTCTCCAAGATGTTTGGGCCAACCTACCTGCCGAGTTCCTTCAAAAACTGTGTGCAAGTGTACCTAGAAGAATTGATGCTGTTTTGAAGGCAAAGGGTGGTCACACCAAATATTGATTTGATGTAGATTTTTCTTCTGTTCACTCACTTTGCATTTTGTTAATTGATAAATATAAACTATTAACATGTCTATTTTTGAAAGCATTCTTACTTTACAGCATTTTTTCACACCTGCCTAAAACTTTTGCACAGTACTGTATATACTTTTTTTTAAGTATTTTTTAAAATAATTTATTAATTTAATAAAGTTTGTGTGTGTGTGTATGTATATATATATATATGTTTTATAAACAGTCATTTCATTAAATTATTATTTATAAGAACACATTTATTTTATTGTAATAATAGTAAAACTTTACAAAAAGGTCTAATTTGTTAACATTAGTTAATGTATTAACTAACATGAACAATCTTTATCAATTCTTATCAATCGTTGTTAATGTTAGTTAATAAAAATCCAGCTGTTCATTGTTTGTTCATGTTAGTTCACAGTGCATTACTATTATATAATATTGTATTAATAAACAAACTAAAATTAATAAATGCTGTAGAATTATTGTTAATTCTTAGTTCATGTTAACTAAGTAACTAATGTTAACTAATAAACCTTATTGTATAGCGTCATCGTAATAATTATTTTAATAATGTCTACATAACTTATCATTTGTTTTATATACGTTTATATAAAAAAAAATGTAGGAACACAGATGAACACAGCTTCACTCCGAATATCAAAGAGCTCCCCAAGAACCATCACTGAGCTGTAACACTTAACTCAAGGAACGAGACGGCTGTAAGGAGAAATTTGTCAATGATATGATTTAGTTACTAATAACTTGCCTTAGACATCATGTATGTACTATGTGTGTTTTATATAGCCTGTGAAGTTCTTTTTGTGTTTTTAAACATTTAGTACAGGTAGATTTTAGGAAAGTCTACCCCAATTATAGGAAGTATATGCTATTTGGTATCTGTGTGATGGATGAATGATTTCCTGTAATTTGATGCAAGTATGTTGTTTGTAAGATGCACCACATTTAAACTATGCAAGTGGATTTCTTTAAGTTCTGACCAAAGCTCTAAGAAGTTTGGGCACACCCGGTAGAATGGACATTATGCTAATCACATGTAGGAGCAGGAAAACTGGGCGTAGGACAATGATACCTGGTTGGTGGAAACACCAGGAAGGAGTAGTCAGTTGGACATGGTTAAAACTCAACGACATGCATTTTCACTTCGCTTTTTGCCTTGGCTTTCGCTGTGATTCGTGCGGACTTCACCATCGTCCTGCCAGCACGATATCCCTCTTCAAGAACTCTTCAAGACTCATCAACTTTCCTATACGAGCCGTCGTCGAACTTCGCCGAAGAAACCCTCTTCAAGGTCCGTTGCTTCAGCAACTTCACAAGAGACGCAGAGAAACTGGGTTGCGCAGCAATGCGTAACCCGACAACCAACTCAGAAGGCTCTCCCTCCGGCAAAGCCAACCATCCATTCACCGTTGTCCCTAACGCAACAATGACTGACCTCCAGCCAATCAGCGCCGCAGAGATCCACGTGCAAATCCGTCACGAAGGGAACACGCGCTCACGGGAGCGGCCAAAACGCAAGTACCACAATCTCCTCAAGTTTGCTGAACTGGTACAATTTTTGTTAAGCAAATGAACTAAGGCTGAATTGCTAGTATTAATTCTCTCAGGTTGCGAGATAGCGAAATAGAAAGAAATAGCATTCAAAGAAATAGCGTTGAATGCTAGACATTTGGGAGATTCACCCTCCGCAACAATAACTCCATTTCCCTGTCACTGTATGAATGAGTGTGTGTGTGTGTGTGTGTTTTCCGTTAGATTAGTTTGTGTGTATTAGAGTAGTTCAATAAAGTCTTGTTTGATTTTTCACCTAGATAAGTGTCTTGTGTTGTGTGCTTACAAGTCACTGCCTTAAACTGTTGCTTACGTTACCTTGCACATAATTAGTAATCATAACTGTATATTATTACCGTTGGCCACAGGATAATATGTGTCCAGAATTGATAAAACACCCTAACTTCAATTTATCGGTGGACGAATAATTGAGAAAGTGTTAAATATTAACTCTGAATAATTTATATATTGAATCGGACTTATTCACTGTAATTCAATCACCTTTGAGTTATATTGATCCAAGTTCCCTTACAAGAAGTTAATGTAGTTAAGGCATTTTTGTTATTTTAAATCTTTTCATGTTTGTTATGTATTCTTTTCTCCCGAGATCTTGTGGACTGCAGCTGGATCTCAACCTCAAAATCAGAGACACTGCTAATTAAACACACCTTGCTCTCTCTCTCTCTCTCTCTCTCTCTCTCTGTCTCTCTCTCTCTCTCTCTCTCTCTCCCCTCTCTCTCTCTCTCTCTCTCTCTCTCTCTTTCTCCCTCTCTCTCTCTCTCTCTCCCTCTCTCTCTCTCTCTCTCTCTCTCTCTCTCTCTCTTTCTCCCTCTCTCTCTCTCTCTCTCCCTCTCTCTCTCTCTCTCTCTCTCTCTCTCTCTCTCTCTAGGTCCCTTCTGCACACATATTTAATTACACTCACAAAATTACACACCTCCGAATGAAAGTGAAAAGAGGCAGCGAGAGGGGCAAGCAAGAGCTGTGGGCCGAGGAGAGGGACACTAATATCTCTGGGTAAATAGTCATTAGCTGAACCAATCGTCTTTGAATCAATATTGAATGAGACGCTTGGGACCCGTGAGTGTGCATGCACACACACTTACACACACGCACACACGAGAGTGCAAACTCAAAGGTCAGAGGTCGCAGCTTGCACTCTGGTTTGGAGTCAGAAACTAAAGTTATCCGTAGACACCAGTTCAAAGATTAATATACTGTGCGTATGCGGTTGACATATAGTGGGGTCCAAATTGCTTTTTTTATATTCATTACTACATTGTATTTCTTCAGATCAACTTTCCACTAGAATTGTTACATTGACAATGTAAATTATATTAATTCTCATCAGTCATACTCAGATTGGTGATTTACATGCAGGATATGATTTTCAAAGCACTCAGTAATGACTTCCAAAGCGCTAATTAATAAATAAAGTTTAAAACATGTGAAATTGTGTGAAATTATTTATTATTAGTTTGTCTTTTTAAACACACACACACACACTAACAGGAAGTAATTTACTTAAACGTGGCAGTCAAATAATCTCAGAAGAAAGCTACATTAACAAACCAGAGCCCGTTTTGGTTTTATCAAGGAGTTTAACTAATCTAATAAATATTAAAATGTATGAAAAGTGTATTGCAGCATTTACAATGGTAATATTCACCAATTAGAGGAGCGCCGGGCAGATTTGAGTTAATATTTGTGGCAGGCGGCGATGTCTAAAGTGGGTCCGCATGCTTGGCGGAATCGAGCAAACGAAATTAGCATGTATAATTACCTTAAATCCTTGACAGTTTAATGTTTGAGATTAAAGCAAAAGTTAAAATGGAAAACAGCTCGTTTGGAGCATGTTGGCGAAGTATTTGTGGGAATGTTACATGTAAAAGATGTTGGATTTAATTAGGGTTATTATGGCTGCGTGTGCGAGTAAGACTAATTCCGTTGATCGGTAAGAACAGGCCTATCTAAATACACACACACACACAAACTGTGAGTTTGGCCAATCAGGGTGTTGTTTGTTCAGATGACTGCAATCACCAACAGAGCACAGTGGTACTTTAATCTCGTAGAGTTTGTCAATAAAAGCTTAATTACAGCTTAATGAGAGGTCTTAACACGGGTCAATGACGAGTCAATACCATGCACAATATAAATTGACTTCTTACACTTTAGAACGCAGTGGTTTATGCCGGGAAATCGGGAAATACATCAAATCACTGCTGGCCTTCATTTGGAAGTTTAAAACTGTGAGGATTTAAGTCAGAATGTCAAATAGTGATGGTTATTAATTATATAACACAATATTCTTAATCATGTTAAAATGAGTGTTCATTTATTGTCACGTGTTAATGTTCAGCATGTCATTGGCTGGTAGATAACATTAATATTGAGTATGACACATTAGTTCTTATTATTTCTATTTTTAGTGGTATTATTAATTCAGTATTCTACAGGGTTCAATACACCCAATTAAACAGATTTTATGTTAAATGTGAGATTCTGCATGTGCTCGGAATACATTGTCCATTTGGGAATGATACTACGGAAAAAAAGTGAAATACCGATTCAGTACGAGTCAAGTCACAGGACAGACAGTCCTTCCATTAATGCCTTTTGGTTATGTGATGTCGACTCTTGAATAAGAGAGAAAAGGCAATTGAAAACAGGAAATTACAATAACATGTCTCTGGTCAGTCCACACTCTCTCTCTCTCTTTCACACACACAAACGAACAAAAAAAAAAAAAAACACACACATACTTAGCGATGCGTCCTCCGCATACAGGTGTAATTACACGCCGTTTTTTAAATAAATTAAAGCTGCTTCTCAACTGGATGAAAATAGAAATTCAATTTTTCAATCAATTCAGCCTACAGTTCGTTACACAGCCCACCGCGGCTTCAGAGCGTTCTCTGAGAGATACAGAAATGAAAAAAAAAAAATACATAGAAACCTGACTAAAGGTTTACACCATCAGGATAATAGATGTTAATCACATTAAAATGCAATCAAGGGTGGGTTAAATGTGGTGCAATTCAATAGTATAAAAGGTGATGCACTTGCATTACATATGATACACACACACACACCATGGCTCCTTCAGTTCTAGTTAACTCTGGTTCACTGGCCTACTGTTACCGTAACAACCACTGACAGCTGTAGAAAGGGGAGACAATGTCCAAACCTTTCCAGGAATTCCAATCGTTCATCCTGCAAACGCTTCCTCTGACCTCTCATTAAATCCCTAAGAAAAATATGAACTCACTCTCTCTCTCTCTCTCTCTCTCTCTCTCTCTCCCCATCTGTCTGTTTGTCTATCATGGTCCTTATTTATAAAAATAAAATGATTTTAAAGAGAGATATCTGATGATAATCTTCTTATGCTGCAATCAATGTGAAATTTGCTAATTATAATAGATACTGAAGCTTGCAATATCAACACAGATGGACAGTGTCTATAACATACTTTTTATGTACGTATTAAAGCAATATAACAAGTCACGATACAAAAATTAATGAAATATTGCCGCATTCTGACATTTATTGTCCAAAAGTTAATACTGTAATTCAAAAACGTCAACAAGCAACAATGACCTGGGGTGTGAAGTTTCTTGAAATAACAAGGTAGCAGCACACTTTTATAATTTTATACAACAGTTCAATAAACAAGTTAATGCTTATGCATTTTAGACACAATATTGGCAGCTATGACATCTGCTTTTGCTTCGCCAACGTGTTTTTTAACAAAACGGTTGAATGAATTATTCAATGACTCACTCATTTAAGTCACTTATCACGTTGTTGAAAGAATCTGCATTTTGAACAAATTGGTTGAATGAACAATTCAATGATTCACTCCACTTGTTTCTTTCTTCAATAAATCATCACTCATAAAGACAATCACTTGTCACCACCTACTGGTGTATCAATGTAATGTGCAGAACGACCAACCTGATCTCACAGGAAAACATAAATATGTCGCGCCGTGGCAATTTAAATAAAATCATATGATGTGAATTGTACAAAAACGTATTGCTATTAGACAAAAGTAAGCATCAAGGTCCACCCCTAAACCCAACCCTAAACATACCCGTCTGAAAATTGAATAAAAAAGTACAAATGAGATTCATACAAATTAGCCTCCAATTTACCCAAACATAATATAGGTATAAAGTAACGAGACACTGAAATGTACAATGAAATAAAAATGCAAATATAACAAATACAGAAAGTTGATCACACAAACTAGTACTAGATTTCAATTGCTATCTAATTTTATGCCTGAGCATGTGAAAGAATATTTCTGCGCTCCATATCTACTCTGTGTATCTGATAAACATCTCAGGGTTTAATCTAGTGTTAATATAGGGCTGATATATTATCAAATATCTTCGTTTAAAATGAGACATCAGCTTTTAAACAAGCCATAATCCTTATCTGTGCACACCCCGCCATAACCTACCCCTCATCTCTCTCACAATGTGGAGGAAGACGCTAGACATTAATCAAATCCTTCTGACACACCTCCCCATTAATCATTCTGTGTGATGTGGGATGAGAGACAAAGAGAGAGAGAGAAAGAGAGACAGAATGAGAACTACATTTCATTCATGCAATAATGCCAAATATCAGAAGTTCGAAACAGCACAATAGCTCTCAGAGGACAAAAGGCAGCTACCTTCTAAAAGTGTCTTCAGTGGGGGATGCTATTCTGTTGTTTGTTAGAAGATATTTCAACTGTATCATGTGATGGATCACATGTCTCAACTCCAGTTGGTAGTCGCTGTGCATTTACATAGTTGAACTCGCCTCAACTTTGCCACATCGACAGTCTCTGTCCCTCACATCGAATCAAATCGCCAGCTTCCACTGAAAATGAATGAATTCTGGTTTGTTGAGGCAAATCACTGTCAGCCTGAACATCCCTTAACAAAACAAAAAAGTTCAAGTTTACATATTGCTATAAACACCATTCTTAAGCCTTCAAAATTAAAATTCCTTAAAATAAACACAAATATTGGCTAGAATAGTACCTTTTTCAATATTGGGTGAAATGCCAAGCATATTGCATTGCATTCTGGGATTGTTTTTGGCTAGAAACAGTAACATTTATGTTTCTACAGTAACGTTGAACATACTTAACGTTTACAGTGATGGTAACAAATCTCAGGGGCTGGATTCATGAAAATCTTCTTAAGAAAGATAAAATGCTCCCAAGTGCAATTCTTGGAAACTTCTTAAGAAACTCTCAAATATTTTCTTAAGAACATCTCAATTTTGTTTTTAAGAAGAAAAGTAAATGCTTTGGTATTATTTGATTGAAAGTTGGGTATTGCTGAAGACTCGGAAAACACCTCAAAGTCTGTCTTTTTGTTCTGATTACCATAGATATCATAATAAGTGTGCAGACTATTTTCGTTCAACTGGCTTGACGGGAGTTAATCACTCAGCTTCGTGTTTTTAATGTGCTGTGTCAAATTAAAATTGTTATTTTAAAAGAGCCTGTTTCAAGAAGATGCAGTGGATATTCCCATTGATTTGAGCTTCCTCTAGAGTGAATGTGTTCTGTATTTGTGTGCTGTCTCGCTGGTTCTATCTCGAGTGAGCACATCATATTTACGCACAAGTGATTGATCAGTGTCACTTCAGAGTATTCATCCACATATGGTACTAGTAGTGATATGTATTATATTTAGCTATAGTAGCTATTGTTATGTTGTAATGCTTAATATTTGAAACAACCAAATAAATTAATTGAACATCGTACATTTAGGTCAGAGGTTATCCTAAATTTAAGAAGTTATTTATGTGCACTTTTAAGAACATTCTTTTTGAGAATATGAATACTTAAATTGTATCTTAAGAACAATATAAGGGGGGATACGAATGTTCTTAAGAAAAGTTTTTGGGAATACAAAATATTTTTCTTAGAAAGTTAGAATATAAGAAGAAACTGGCAGTTGAGAATAACATTTTTCATAAGAATGTTTTGTGAATCCAGCCCCAAGAGGTTATTAATAATTTTAATTATCAGGTAGCTAGTTATAAACTGGCTAGACATTTAGGTAATTAACACCCCGGTTCCACAGACAAGGCTTAAGCTAGTCCTAGACTAAAATGCATGTTTGAGCTTTTTTAATTGAAAGTAACTTGCACTGCCATATCTTAAAATAAGTCAGAGCCATTGTTTTGTTTCAAGATGCATTCCAGATGTTTTTTGTTTGTTTGTTTGTTTTGTTGGACGTTAATAAAAGCTACTTAAGCACCCTAATTGAACTAAGGCCTAATCCTGGCTTAGTCTAAGCCCTGTCTGTGAAACCAGGCCAAAAGGTCTCACTCTCAGTAATCTTTGCTTTGCTCCGTTTGACGTTTACAACAGGAATCTTGCTGACCAGTGAAAATGAAAGAACAGTTTTGGCTCTGCCTTAAGGCAAACTACGTTTGATCTGGCCTTTGAGAATAAACCTAACACGCAGCCTCTGGGTAACTGCAATATTATGTAAACTTATGCATGTGTATGTGTCTAAATATTTTGGATTAAACACTATATCGGTAGTTTAGCAATAAGTTTTTGTATATGCAATGAAAAAAAATATGTATTTTTTTACAACAACAAAAGTAACAGTGTACATGCATATTAAGTGTTAACAAATTATTTATTTATTACTTTTTATTTATTATATTTGTTTATAAATAAATTGGTTCCAGTAGCTAACAGCAATAATAATTATTATTAATATTGTAATATTCATGGCATAAACTTAAGAGTTAAGTAATTAGGTTAGAAAAGTTAGTTACACAAGACAATTTAATACATGACAATCTCTGAATTTTTTTTTTATTTTCTCACATAATTTTGATTTAAGTAATTTTGGCTTGTTAAATACACATACTTTTGATGGAAAAGAAGAAAAAAATACTGAAGTGTATCTATAGGTTCTCACTCGTCATACAAGTCGTCAGACTCTGTAAAACTTTCCCCTTCCAATTAAGGCAGGAAATGTGAGACAGGGCTGAGAAACAGAGAGATAGATAGAATGAGATGGAGAGATGGAGAAAGAGAGTGAGAAAGAATATCAGCAATGTCAGGTTCAGAGGAACTGAACGTGTCACATCCCAGAGAGAGAGGGAGAGAGGGAGAGGGAGAGAGAGAGAGAGAGAGAGAGAGAGAGAGAGAGAGAGAGAGAGGTATGTGAAACTGCCACCTGATTCTTCTCTGCTGAAATGCTAAAGCTGTGCTTGTCACTGAGCAACAATCGGTCCTGCCACAGTGGAAGAGAGATAGGATGGAGAGATAGAGAGAGGGAGAGAGGGGGCGAATGGAAGGAGAGAGGTGTAACAGACTTCGGAAAGGAAGAGAAAGACAGCATGTCACAAGATTTCAGCAGGCCTGGGGCATGAACACACCGGCAGAACATACACTCACATACAGATAATACCAACTCTCTTGCCAGAAACTATAATGAAAACAAAAGTACAAGGGGAAGTGGGTTTTTTTTTTTTTATTTAATTATTTATTAGTTTTAGTAATACAGTGCTGCAGTGATTATGTAGTTTTGTAGGCTACCCTGGAACGTAGAAAAAAAAGAAACAAACAAACAAAAAAAAAAAGGTTTTTCCCTTGGCTTTTGGATTACTGCAGAAAATAAGGTCTGTGACAACAAAAGTTTATGGCCTACAGAAATACATCATGTGTAAAGTCAAATGCTTGTATAAGTGACTTTTGTATGACTTCCTGAAGAGTGTAAACACTGCTTTGTGGCGTTCTCTCTTTATCTGAGAATCCCGACCAGTCCAGAACAGCAACAATGACTCAATCAATGGTGTGAGTTTGGGGGTGAAGCTATATGTTTGTCCGATTAATTACAGATGTAGGGATAAGAGCGTTTTGGAAACCTTTTCAGAAACATTGGAGTCACTATTTGTAATTTGGTGAAACCATTTTTTTGTGAGAGTATATAGATATATATATATATATATATATATATATATATATATATAGTAGTATCTCACAAAATTGAGTACACCTCTCACATTTCAGCAACCATTGTATTATATGTTCTCATGAGACAATACAACAGAAATGAAAATTGAATATACTCTAGAATAGTCAATGTGCAGCTTGTATAGCAGCATAGATTTACTGTCCTCTAAAAATAACTCAACTTACAGGCATTATTGTCTAAATAACTGGCAGCAAAAGTAAGTACACCCTAAGTGAACTTGTTCAAAGTGTATTTTGTCTGAGCACCATTGTTATCTAGCACTGCCTTAATCCTCCTGGGCATGGAATTCACCTGAGATGTACAGGTTGTTGCTGGGATCCTCTTCCACTCCTCCATAATGTCATCATAGAGCTGCTGGATGTTAGACACATGGCGCTTCTCCACTTTCCGTTTGATGATGCCTAACAAGTGCTCAATCGGGTTCAGGTTTGGAGGCATACTTGGCCACTCCATCACCTTTAGATTCCTCAGCAAGGCAGTTGTCATCTTGGTGGTGTGTCGTTATCATGTTGGAAAACTGCCGTTTGGCACAGTTTCTGAAGGGAGGACATCATGTTCTGCTTCAGAATGTCACAGTACAAGTTGGAATCCATGTTTCCCTCAATGAAGCACAGCTCCCTAGTACCAGAACTCATGTAGCCCCAGACCATGATGCTACCCTCACCATGCGTGACTGTAGGATAGACACAATTTTCTTGGTACTCCTCACCAGGGCATCGCCACACATGCTGGACACCATCTGAACCAAGCATGTTTATCGTAGTCTCATCAGACCACAGGACATGGCTCCAGTAATTCATGCTCTTGGACAGGTTGTCTTCAGAGCTAGCTTCACAAGAGAATTCCTCCTGGGACGACAGTCATGCAAACCAACTTGTTGCAGTGTGCAGCGTATGGCCTGACCACTGCCAAGCTGACCTTCCACTCCAGCAACCTTTAAAGCAATGTATGTGTCTGTTTTCTGAAGCCAGCTTTTGCACCTGATGCACACAACGAGAACTCAATTTCTTTGATCTACCCTTGAGAGGCTTGTTCCGAGTGGAACCTGTCTTGGAAAACCTCTGTATGACCCTGGCTATTGATCTGCTTAGAGCCAAGGCCATCTTTGTGGAGAGAAACAATTACAATTATCAAATGCCCAAAGCACCAAATTTGAACTGCTCTAATACAAGATACACAAATTTTTATGAGTCACCAGACAGGCTGGAAGGTGAGATTGCGGCATCAAGCAGGAAAACTCTGTCTTTGATAACAGTGAAGTTCAGTTACAGATATTGCAGCTATTGAACAGCCGGTAGCGCGAGCAGTCTGCTTGGTTGCATGGAGAGATAAATCTGTGGCTCAACGGAGCTCCGTGAACGCGTACCACTGGCACTCAGGTCCTTCAACAGATCAGACTGGTATGCCTGTAACACTGCCATGATGTGCAGCGTGGCACCAGCCTGACCTGCTGCTTGAAAGGCTTTCCCGACAAGTGTTGAGCTGGTTCTACACGACTTTGTGGGGAGAGTTGGTCTCTTTAATGATGATGCCTAGCCAGGAGAGAGATAGCTCGCGAGCATCTCTTCAACCTGTGGTATCACCATATAACCCCGTGCCTTACCACCCACGATAGTCAAATATGTCGATGTCAAAGGAACAATGACAGGGGAAGCATAAGGTTTCCCCCATGAACGAGTTAACTTGTCATGGAGGTCTTCAAAGAAGGGGAGAGCCTGATGTTGTGGTCCCTCCCCCTGGCCACCATACACACATCCGTCCTCCGGTTTCAAGCGTTTGGGGGTCTCCTGTTCACGTGACCAGTCTAGCTGTAATCTGGCCACTGTACGAGTGTAATGCATGGGCGAGTCAGCGAATGAGATCCAAATGCAGGCTTTATTAAAGCACAGAATGGTGTAACAGGTAGGGTCAACAGGTAGCAAACAGGGATGTAGGAGATAAGGCAGAGACGTAAACAGTACACAGGCGGGTAGGTTGTAAGCAGGCGGCAGGCAAGCAATAGTCCAATAATTCAGAGCAGTAAATCCAATAAGGTCGGCAGCAAACAATCAAAAAACTGAACAGACAGGCAGAAAACAAGACCGGGAAAAACAAGACAGGAAATAAACGCTCGGAATTGACAGGATAACCAAAATCAAGACTTAGCAATTGTGTGTATGTGCGTAGGGCTTAAATAGAGTGAGGTGATATGCTACAGCTGGCAGGGGTGATCAGTGACAGGTACGGGGATCCTGGGAAATGTAGTCAGTATCTGTGAGTGAGTGTGTGTGAGAGTGTGTAGTGCATAGTCCATGCTGAAGTGACCTCTAGAGAATCTAACGGGCACTTCAGCTGACACTTGTTACAACGAGTAACCACATTGAGTAATTCCTCGAGTGCTTTGTCATCACGTGAGGAATGCTCAGAGGTAGGAAACTTGAAATCCACAGATCCAAGAGATTCATCGTCCCCCGTACAAGCTGAAGAGGTGCCGGGGTGCGCTTCGGGATCATGCGAGAGGACACATGGATCTAGAGAAAGCGCGATTGATAGGGACAAACCCGTCTCACAAGCCAGATCCATTCACGAGCCCCACAATGGGTGCTGGCCCCTTGAAGTAACCTTCACTATGAGCAGCTCACAATGCGCGCACTCACCCCGTTCCAACGCAAGGGCAGCGTGCTATTTGTTAATCGCTCATTTTTGCTGTCTTTTTCTTTCTTATGTGAGACAGAGTGAAAGTTTCTGAGCTCTGCCTGTTAAATCTAACTCCTATCAGAAGAAACAGAAAGAACTTGAGAAGCACACACACACACACAGTATGGTCTGAAGACAAAAAAGACCTGTCGATGCACCTGTGGCACATCTAAATAAAGCCTCTGATGTGTGCGCATTCCTATGACGTCACTGCCGAGGTTATAAAAGTTGTAGGTCAATTTCATTGCACACAGCTGGTCACACCAAAAAGTGTTCCCATAGCACTGAATAAAGCGCAGCATTAGCTTTTGAAAGGGAACACAACTATTTTAAGAAGTGGCAAATGGCGATTTTGCGTATGTGATTTGTATAGAAATTTACTATTTTTAGAAAAAAAAGTAAGCATGAAGGTCTCGCCCTAAACCTACTATCAGTGAGGCATAGGCAGGTTGTACAAAAGTGTATGAATGAGATACTAATAATTTTCCAAAACACAATATAGTTACTGAATTGCCATGAGAGTGTGTTGGTCAAAAGTGGTACGGGCTCACGGTCAAAGGAATATATATATATATATTTTTAAGGCTAAAACACTTGACTATGTTCAAGACTGTATAAAGAACTGTCAGATGCAATTCTACAAATAATTATAGTTGTTAATGTATTCATGTTATTCAATGTTTATTAGAATGGGATCTGAGAAATTCTCACTGCAAATCTGTGACATAAGGTGCGTTCATGCATATTAATGTAGTCAATAAAAATGCAGCGATACAAAGAAAAAAAAGAAAATGAATAGAGAAAACACTAAAAGTGTTCACTTAGAAACCACGTTTTAAAAGTCAAAGGAGGAATTGGTTTAAAATTGCCTGTTATACAATGACTATTTAAACAGGAACCAAATAAAAAGTATAAACTTGTAAAAAGGGAGATCCAGACAAGCCAGGAGTTTCAATATCTGTCTCTTTTTCTCGTTGGAAGTTCTTCCTCCTGTGTTTTACAGCTGACATAGGCAGCTCGCTCTGTTCTGGGAACTCGTAGGAAGAATGAGCGCTTTGTGCCTCTTCAAAAGAGACTCGTGTTATTAGCACTGGAACACACGTACACGCACACAAATACACACGGAGCGAGATCTATCAGACTTTAACCTTTCATCATTTCCGCTCTAAACAAAGTTGCCGACTCCCACTCCGTGTTCAATCCACGTCGTTTCTGCCCGCACCTCCTCCTCATCCCCTGTTCCCTCTCTTTTTCTACTTCATGTTCCACAGAAAGAAAAAGAAAAAAAAAGATTAACAAGGCAAACAGATTAAAGTCTGGTCCATATTGCAGCTCATTTAGGCCAGGAACCGTCCAATTAGATAATAAGAGACGGACAAATACAGGTGCTAAATAGTAAGGTGAGCAAATACAGTAAATGTTAAGGATGATTTGAGATATGTACCAAGAAAAACTAATGTCTTAAATGAATAACTTACAGTTAGTCAAACAATCAGTAAGTTACTGGCATTCCTTAGTGGTGATGGATGGATGAATGGATGGATAGGTGGATAGATTAGATAGAATGCCTAATTAATACGGATAAAGTCTGAGAATCAGGAGAATTCAAATAAACTCTCCATTTAATCGGATTGCTGTCTAGAAGAACTCAATTGTGATGTTTCTTTCCTGTAGTTTGACAATATCCAACCCATCTGACAGCGGTTTACCTCACTGATTATGCCAGCAGGTTATATTTAAGACATCTTACCCTGTTAAGGAAGAGTACATGACACATGGTAGACATATTTTGCCCATTAAAAGACCTGTTAAATCAGCCAGTCACCTTTAAAAATGTATGCACATGCCCTCTGTGGACACGCTTTCAGATATGAGTTATTTTCCTCCGACATCAGGCACATTGCTCTTGGCCAGCAAATTAACTTAATAGCCTTTATCATCTTCACAACTCTTCACCTTGTCGATCCCCGGTCACACCAACACATCGTTCTTGTGCTAAAAAATACAACTCTGCACAACAACGGCACCGTGCAGTATGTGTGAGCGTGAACGATCGTCTGCGTCTTTTTGCACATCTTAGCGATACAGTGTGACAATCTGACATTTTCTGCTCCGTGTTCCGTACTGAAAAGGTAACTCACCGTGAGTGTGATCATCTCAGCTATTCAGAAAATCGCTGGGGAAAAAAATCCCCCTGCGTTCAGCCATTAAACTCCCAAACAACGGCACTTACACGTACAGATTTCATCTATAAAAAGCCAAAAAGCTACTAACGCAATCAATTCAACGTTTCTAAGTGATTACGTTGCAGCCCCTTTAGATTCACTTATGCGAGACAATCTAACCCATTTTACCCTCTACTTATTTGATCCAAGTCATCGAATTACAGGAAAAGGCCTTCATGCTGTATTTACACTCGTATAAATGCCATGAAGTAGGAATGTTGATTATAGCGCAGGACCTCGCGCAACTGCAGCTCTGTGGACTCGGTGGGGGGGAAGCATTTCGCTGCCACACACCAGGTGGGCAAAGATTTGTGCGTGGGGCTTTGGAAGGACTAATTAGTATGTACTGGGCAGGGGGCGAGGAGACACAGGTGCTCTGAGAGTTGGGGACACATCCTGTCGACCTCTGCAACACTTTAATTAACACACACACACACACACACACACAAAAGCATTAGCCCTCAACTCACATGGTTTTGTTACAATACAGTGTGTACTTAAGCGTATGATGTTAAAGGATTATATGGAGTCATGGAGACCCTTTGTTGATTACCATATAGCAAATCTCGGCTGTGTGAATGTTTATAACATTGCAAAATGTAAACTATATCACTGCACAGCTCTTATATAAAGTTGGACACATAAGTATTTCCAACTTCATCCACATACTTACGTAAATCAATATATACTACAGTCTACAGCAAAACTGCATGTTTTTTTATTGTTGCAAAATGTAAAGTTTATTAACCCACAGTGATATATATATAAGTTAAGTATCATGATGTTAATGCTTATAATTTATAATATTATATTATAATATAATTAGCAAATTAGAGCTGGACAATTAACATTTTGTGAGGATATAAACAGATCAAGCAATTGAGATAATATATATGTGTGTGTGTGTGTGTGTGTGTGTGTACATGAGTGTACTCTCTATGTATGTGGATGAAGTTGGATATAAAGACACTGTTTATATGATCGTATTCTCAAAACAAAAATCTAACCTTAATAATAAAATACCTAAAATACGTGCTTATAAAAGTGTTTTCTTCTGCGGTGATTAGGATTTTACCATCTCCGCCTCATTTTGAACCAGGAAAACCCCTGTATTATATAGCAAACTCATCTGCTTAATTGTTTATATCATCACATAATGTCAACTATGTTACTGTCTCTAATTTGCTAATCTGAAGACATTAATTCTTACCCCGTCATTGATGGTAAATCTAAGTTTTTCTGTTATATGGTAGGAGGCGATATTATGCACCTTCTGAAGAGCACAGAATCTCTGGATCAAAACACAGGTGAAAAAGAAGCAGAAACGAGAAACAAAGGCATTGCTTGTTCACATGTAAAATAATGTGATGATCAAACATTAAACAGCATATAAATCAAAACTGTCTAACGTTACCGAATGAAATGTAGACCCAGGACGAGTTATAGGACCGTGCAAGCTTTGGGGGTGTTGATGGAAGCCATCATCATTCTAAATTCGATCCAGGGGGTGGGCAAAATAAATAAATAAATAAATAAATAAAAGATTTTCTCTTTCTTTTTTTAAAATGCAATGTATATATATGACCTTTTTTTTTTTTTTAAATGATTAAAAATGCTGGTAAAAAAAAAAAAATCACTGGCAGGAAAAGAGTTAAGATATAAGCATTATCATTATAAGATTTTATGTGAAGCTCCTTTGAAACAATACATAATGTGAAAAGCGCAACACACAAATAAAAATGACTTGGCTTGAAATTGACTTCATCATGAGGCCGGGGTGTAGACCATGTGTGTGTGACTGTATGGTCGCAGCTGTGGCAGGGTAAAGGTGTGTTGTTTTCGGTCTCTCAGGCTAATTTGATCTCAGGTCTAGTGAGAAGCAAAACTAACAGCATGAACCGTCAAACAGAGCCGTAAAAAATAATTTGTATCTCGTTTCATATACTCACTCTCACACACACACACACACAGTCATGAACCAGACTATCACTGAGATTCTGGAGAACTTGATTAAAATGCATATCAGAATAACATAAAAGTTGAAAAAGTTAAATGCTTAAATTAAATTAAATGCTTACTTTTATGAGCAATGATCTGTTGTTCATATCTAGGTGCCTTCTAAGGCAATATCTCAACTGAAATAGCAGGTTTAGCTAGGAATCTGGATCGAATTATTTCATTCATTTAAGCATTTCTTAAAACATTCATTTCACGTTTTTTGTATATATATATATATATATATATATATATATATATATATATATATATATAATATCCTGATTATCCTGATCATAAGTTTTTATCTCCATATCAAAATTCCAAATGGCCAGACAGTCATTCATCTTTTATGAATCATTAAAACATCAGCCCAGAGACTTTCGTGTACAGCGTGTGTTTTTAAAAGATTACCTTAAATGTGTAATATGAATAGTGCTCATAAATGGCTGTTTAGAAAGTATTCTCACTTGAAACAAGTGGAGGCTTAGACCCAGAAAAAGTAGCCCTGACGTCACAACTTAACAATCGGATGGCAAACCACAACGATCAAATGATTCAATCAATTCCAGACAGACAAAATCAAGTCCCGCCCTAAATTTTATTCCAACTTGGATATATACGTCACAATATAGAATTTAATCAGTACTGTGAACTGTTAAAATTCTACATTGCTTCAAAAATAATAAATAAGGTCTGTCATGAAACTCTAGATGGCATTGGCTGGTGGGTCCTTACCCCAACCTGCTGACGATTACATTGTTAACTACACACACAGCACAAGCCGATTGGCTCCTGTTGCATCTGCAACCAATGAGCTTGCTGCTCAACATTTAAATATTTGGTCAGTGATTGCTGTAGAAGTTTACAGCGCTCTTTTAAGCCCTCCACCTTCCCCAGCTCCACCTGTATAGATCTGCTAATTTCTTTTTAGAGAGTTGTTTTTTTTTTTGAGAGAGCTTTTGAGAGTTGTCATAGAACTAAATACAGTAAAAAGCATATTTTATTGTTTACTACAGAACGTTTTTATTAAGCGTCACATTTTTTTTTTTTTCGGACAATTAGTCATTCAAATCCACTGTAAACACTCCAGGTGTAATGAAGGCCACAAGACTTTTAAATTAACTAAGTGCTCGCAAAGTAATATCTCATTCAGTAAAATTGAGAAAAGTTTTGACCAAATTTGACCATTTCAGATCAGGAATGTGTATTATGAAATTAAATAGGGTCACATTTGATTTCAAGTTAACTTCATTGTTGGCCCCACCAAATGCAGGTATTTCCATCATAGATCATCTTTCTGAGGGATGAGAGTGTGTGTCAGCTGTGAAGATTCTGATCACATTACAGCTACACAATATCACTGGCTCTTCCCCAGGCTTCTCTCTTTGTTCTCCATCACTCTTTCACTCTCTCATCTTTGGTTCATCCTTTTCCTTTTCCTTATCCCCCCTCCCCCTCATTTTTTTCACCTTCGTCATCATCTTCCTCTTATCTCTCTCTCTCTCTCTTCACCCATCTCATTTCACTCTTTTGGCTCCTTTAAAATGCATTTTCTCTTGTGCTGAGAATGGTAAAAAACCACACTGCAAAAAATCTTTTTCATAATGAATATTTTTTGTATAGTTTCCCAGTAAAAATATCTAACTATTCTTCATGATTTACTTGTAAAATTCACTTGAGAAATTTACTGTGTAGTAAGGCTTGGTTTTAAAGAATACATCCTATTTTTTTCCTTCTAAGCATAAATATAAGAAAGCAGTGAGGTCTCTGCTGAGCTTTATTCTAAATTGAATCATGACTCAAATGATTACAAACATATAATAATAATAAATAAAGGACAAACATACAGCACAGTCAAAATCACAAACAAAGAGCTCAACCCAATCTCATAAGAAAAATTTTACAAGGTGTCAATTTTTTATGACTTTGTAGAATTTGAGTAGTGAAAAACCTAATCATCAGTCAATACTTTCATCATGCCTGACTTGAAATGAACTGAGAACTGTTATTGTGTTATGCGTATGTATGTGTATTAAGTTATTGATGCAAGAAAATACATTTGCAACACACATTTGGTCATAAACTACTTTTCTTTTCTTTTTTTCAAGATAGATAGACACACACAGTCTACTGTAGACCCAATTATTTTCCAAGTACTAAAAGAATAATTAATGGAGTCATTAAGCAACCAAAACTGTTAAGTAGAATCTGGACCAAAATCATCCACATCCTTTCACTTCCCAACCCTACGGTCGTCTTCTCTTTCCTTCTCTCTCTTATAGGTGTTAGCAGTATAATCAGGCTTTAATGATCTCTGTCTGTCTAGATTATTGGAGGTGATTCTCAGTAATGATCATATGTTAGAGATCTGTTCTCTAAGGTTCATTGTGCGACACTTAACCAATGATGAATCACAATCAAAGCACACTTCACACTTGCACATTAATGAAGGCGCATACATTGGCTATGTTCATAGAATTCTAGTGTACTACTGATTGAAAAACCATTCAGTAAACACTAGTTTTTGTTAATAAGTGGAACAGTAAGCACTATTTAGCTATGCTACACTGTCACATGACCTCAATACATTACATGTTTAATTAATAGAGATGCTTCAAAAGGTCATCTTGGAGATAAATATGGTAATTATGCATTTTAAATGCAAATCTGTGCAATTTAATTTATTTTATTTCAATCAAGAAAGAGGTTACAAATTGTGGCTGATATTATTGCTTCCAGGTCATTAATTCTATTGATCTTATGATAAATTAACAGCGTGTTTAAACCAGGCATTTGCAATAAAGCTACAATAAACTGTTTTTTATCTTAAATAGTGCAAGTACGAATCAATGTACCCGATTTGCATACCGTTTAGCTTAGCATTATGTATAAGCGCATAGGTAGCCCCGCCTACCGTGAAATCTCATTGGTCCAAAATCTTTCTCTCACAAATCTCTTGACTGCTTGCGAAAGTGTCAGTAGTTTTGCGTTCGGCGTGGACCGACGAATCGCTTTCCGCATCAGGCCTAGTTAGGATTTGTTGTAAGAAGAGCGCGTTAGGATTCCATTGCAAATGTGGCCTCTGTGTTCATATTCAAAGAAATATGCTTTCTGAAATACGCACAGACAAGTCCCAGAGCGAATGAAGACCGATCAGCTTTGCACTGATATGATCATATTTTCTAATTATGAATAAATGCTTATATAAATCACTAGACTCAGTACTCTACTTCAGCGTGTAAAAGGCTGGCATAGGAACAGATTGTGTCTTTATGCACGTCTGATAGGCTGTCATAATTCATCCACCAGCCTCTAACACCTCCATAACTCGAACAGCATCAGACGTGGGTGTCTCGCAGACAAAGCTATCGTCTTAAGAGCTCACATCACTCACTTTAACAACCGGCTGATGCTTTGCGCTCCCTGTGGTTATGATATGGTCGCTGGGAGGGGGTGAGGAATTCTTCTCATATAAACACTGTGACGGCGCAGGGCTTTGGGAACGACCTGGCGTTGCAAAGGAATTAACCGCCTGTGTGTCGGTTTGTCATCTCCCAAATGCCATCACACTTAAGAGCACAGAAGGGGGTTGGGGGCCTGCCTGATATCTAGGAAAAAGGAGCAGGATAATCCTAATGAAAGAGAGATAGAATGGAGAACATTTGTCTCTAGATTTGGCAGATGATGAGTGTGATTTTAATGGCATGGGGAATTAGACACGTTAGGATTGATAAAGCCATAAGAGCCTCTTATTATAGTACATCTGTTTTTGTGTCCGTATCTTCCCGCTGGACAACTACAATGTCCGTGTAATGTAATCACTAGACAATGGCTACTAAATTACGCTTTATGCTTTAATCATTAATCAGTGAAAGCCATTGAGACGCTCATATTGGGCCTCATTCATGAAACGCAAGCAGAACCATTTTTTGGTAGAAATCTTTGTAAAGGCATTCTAGTATAAACGGTCACTTTCAATTCAATTCAATTCAATGTAAATTGTTTGTAACTGTGTAACACTATACTTAAAAAAATCTTGTAAACATCATAATCTTGTATAATATAAAACAAGTTTTAAATAGTTTTAGTGTATATATATATATATATATATATTTTTTTTTTTTTTTATTTATTTTTTTTTTTTAGTTTTACGCACTCTGACTGTCTGTAAAAGCAGCGTAAACTACAGTTCAAGTTTCATAACCTTGCAGAATGCAACATTTTAATAATTTTAACAAAATATTTAATATTTGCAAGTTATAAAGTCAGAATTGCGTGATGAAAATTTGCAATTCTGTTTTATTTTCTCTGATATATATCTCATAATTCTGACATCTTTTCTCAAAATTGAGTTTACATCTCAGAATTGTGACATCTTTTCTAAATATTGCGAGTTTATATCCCACAATTCTGACTTTATAACTCACAATTGCAACTTTATATCACGCAAATGAGAAAAAAGTCTTTGTTGTGTTACATACTTATTGGTGAAATACATTTGAAAAGTAACCTACCCAGCCCTGTATGTATATATATATTTATATGTGTATATAATGTGTATACCTGAACATTATGTATTTATACTGTAATATTATGTATGGTTTTAAGGTTATTTAACTCGCCTATAATTAGGATTATATTTATGGCTTTTCTGCATTAAAATCATTAATCAAAGTCTGATCTCCTTTTTATACTTTTTAATGAACGCAATAAAAATGCAAATTAATTCAAATGACTCCATAATGCCAAATAATGGGAAATAATCAGGACAGTTCACTTTTGAGATTAATTAGTTTCATGAAGCAGTCAGATTACATTCAACATTTCTGAAAGATAAACGACAATTACACACAAGAGGAAGAGGCTCAGCCTACTGCTACAGGTGGCGTCAAACCTTCATCAATGCCATGAAAAAAAAAATGCTTATTTTCTTCCGATTGTAGGAACCAAGATGTTTCCAAAGAACAAAGTACACAAATAGGCACATGCTATATCAATGAAAATATTGCAGAGACAAACTTTTGACTATCACCACATTACAAGTGGTCATTTGACTAAACCCATTACATGTTTTCTTAACTCTTTTCTCACTGCACTCATTTTTTAGTGTACTTTTTGTGTTATAGAGGATAGTGTGCAGGGCATATTTCCATATTCAGCAGCACACAAATATTCAGCACACATACAGCACACATTCAGTAGCTATTTCAAAACTCTATTTACCCCTGAGTGAAGAATGAAGACAAACTTCACAGAGAGTACATCGAGGTAGTGAATCCAAAGTAAAGTAAACCCAGCTGCATTTAAGAAAAACATTAAAAGTGTTCCTTTTTTCATAATATTTCCTTTCTCTTGTGGTTGTTTTATCTCTCAATCACCTAGTTCAAACATACAATATTTTACATAAAATATTTTAACAAGAAGCAGAGACTTACCAGAAGCCTGTAGGGTACACACTACAGGAGGGCCGAGCAGCTGGGGGAATGTACACTGTAAACAAAGAAAAAGAAGAAAAAATGTTTTTTTTTTCTAGGTAAAACATATTGGAAAAAGTGGTACACTATCATAATTTTACTTCATTAAAGTGGAAAAAAGATGTCATATACAGGAAACATTACAGGCACCTGTCATAGCCAATATTTACACAAATGATCTTTCAGCTGACTTCATAGTTATTTTCATTTTGAATTGCCACAATTCTGTCTCTGAGCTCTTCAGGCAGTTCCTTTGACCTCATGATTCTCATTTGCTCTGACATGCACTGTGAGCTGTAAGGTCTTATATAGACGGGTGTGTGGCTTTCCTAATCAAGTCCAATCAGTATAATCAAACACAGCTGGACTCAAATGAAGGTGTAGAACCATCTCAAGGATGATCAGAAGAAATGGACAGCACTTGAGTTAAATATATGAGTGTCACAGCAAAGGGTCTGAATACTTAGAACCATGTGATATTTCAGTTTTTCTTTTTTAATAAATCTGCAAAAATGTCAAGAATTCTGTGTTTTTCTTTCAATATGGGGTGCTGTGTGAACATGAGGGGAAAAAATTAACTTAAATGATTTTAGCAAATGGCTGCAATATAACAAAGAGTGAAAAATTTAAGGGGTTCTGAATACTTTCCGTGTATATATATATATATATATATATATATATATATATATATATATATATATGAAGCAAATATAACCATACTTCATTACCTTTGTTGGTGATGATTTGTTAAGCCACTGACTGGAAGCAGCAAAAAATTAACTTGAGTGAGATTTACAAATGCTTTACACAATTGCTTTTACATTGCTTTTTTGACATGCACTTAGTAAATTACTTTAAGTAAATGTCTTGACTGAACTAAAATGTCAGGTTGCCATGACTTTAAATCTACCCCATTTAGCCACTTAGACTAAGTAACTCTTAGAAGATTCCATCAAAAGAACACTCATGTCACAAGACAAAAAAAAAAAAAAAAAAAAAAAAAAACTCACTCATAAATGACCTTAAAATGACACATACAGACATTTAAGAATTAAGGTAAAAACACAACTATGAGTCAACTAACTGGTGTGATTCAGACATAGCAAGTCAGAAACTGAATGTGACAACAAAATAAACAACACAAATGTAAATAAAACTAGCCAACTAGCAATGTAACCATAATGTTTATTCCCCATTGCATGCTGTGAAGAGTTTGTGAGATTGAACCACCGAATCAACTTTTTTCAAAAAGTAAAAATCCTTTACTTGATCTAAGAATCATTTTTTACAATGTGTTGAAGTCCATAAAGTCTGATTAAAAGTTAGCCCATATGAAAACCAGTTTAATGTAATAGGTTGTACTAATTGTTTTTGTGAGAGATCTCCCAGATTTGCAGCGAAAATCTAATTTCTTCTCCATCTGTAACACACGGCCTAATTACGTCAGTACGAGTTAAATAGACCTATCAAAATTACAGAATACTAAATTGGGATCATCCCTCCCAAACATGCTCTATATCCATTTTGTTTTTCAAAAGCAGTAGAGAGAGAGGAAGAGAGCGATTTGTGTTTTCCTTCAAATTAAATAGCCTGTTGGATCAGCCGAGATCCAATTTAGGCCTGACAATAATGGGCTGGCTTGCTTAACTAGAAATCAAACACCATTGGCAAGTTCATCAGGACCAGTATTGACTGAAACGACGTCATCGAAGGAAAAGAAGGAAGCATAACAGGATTAACGACTGAACGTCGGAACCCAGAGCGACTGCTTACTAAATACGCTCCTTAATCCCGGCAGCCACACTTTCCCCGTAACCCATTTGTGAATCTATCGGTCTCTTTCTCTGCCTCTCATTCAATGGCTCTCTCCGATAGACTTCCCACAACATCGCCGTCTCTCTCTCTTTCTGTTTCCGGCGGTTTCCATGCATCCCTAAGCCTCTGCAGATGTTGCTTGCTCCGTGAATAGACCTTTTGCTCATGGCTGAGTTGGAATATGGCAGTGTTTGCTTAATCTACTTTTCCTTAATCCCTGTGGCCCGGACCCGTTTCGCCCAGTGTCTTACCGCTTCTTTCAAAATGAGACACACACACACATTTTGACATCAATAATAATAAATGACTTTCCTTCCCAGGCAGCGTTTGGGGACATTGGAGCCGGTGAGTGGTGCGTTGGCATGTGTGGACAGGTTTTAGTATGGTAAATAGGTGGTGAATGCTGCACAAGCATGAGAAGAGAGTCTGTTTCTGCCTCAGGGGCTTTGAGATATGATGCGATTCGTTTCCGCGGTCCCTCCGTGCGAATGGAAGGTAAGCCGACTGAATCTGCAGAGAAAATGCCAGTACCACCCGCACAGGGATTTGGGTGCCAGCAAAGGACGCAGAGAGAATGAGACAGGAAGTACAAAGGGTGGAAAAATGAAATGGTCATAAACAGGAGAAATGAAGGCAGATACTTGCAATCTTTACAAAAAAAAAAAAGAAAAAAAGATGCTTAGATTGCATTCAAGTACCTGCTTGCTTTGTTTTGGTACTGAATAATCCAGTGCATCTATCTATCTATCATCTCTCTCTCTCTCTCTCTCTCTCTCTCTCTCTCTCTCTCTATCCATCTATCCATCTATCTATCTATCTATCTATCTATCTATCTATCTATCTATCTATCTATCTATCTATCTATCTACCTACCTACCCACCCCTCCATCCATCCATCCAACTGTAATATTAAATATATATGGTGCAACAGAATGTTAAAATCAATCAAAAGATTATTAGTGCAACTACTGATTATAATGCGCTTAAGATAATTGGCTAGCGTTACTCATTTCTCTGTTATGTTTTATTTTAATTATAATGCCTCCATCTGCTATCAGTATGTTCTCAACAGGGTCAGCCAACAATATCTATTATTGACTCAGTAATTATTACGAAGAAGTAGAAGAAAAAAAACATCAGGATGGTCTACAATTAAACCTTTTCTATTTTGATTTAGGTTGTTGCTAGCTCTCCAGTTAACGTAGTTGAGAAATGATTCGAACAGCAAGGGAAACAATGGAGAAGTCTTCTGTTGACCTTGTTACTCCCAGAATGCACAGCCGCCCACTCACAGCCACCAAATAAACATGTTATTCAAACACGGTCTAAACATGCGCAAACATGTTATTTGAAAAGGGGCAAAAATTAGCTGCCTCGAAGGCCATGGATGTTCAATTGTCATATATATTTCTAACTGTAATGAGAGCAGAATAACCCCTCTCTGATAACTGTCAACAAACAGAGAAGAACAATGAAAAAAACACTACATTGTTGAAACAACCATTTGTTTTGAAACTGAAAGAATATACTAAATAAACAAATACACACATTCACATCTATGGAAGCTTGTTTCTGCCACTTAATAATAATAATAATAATGACTTTATTTCTCAGAATAGTTTATAACTATAAATGTATAGCTCAAAATTGTTTATATCTCATAATTCCGACTCAATTCAAAAATGCGAAATATGAACTCTTTATATAGACTTTTTTCTGTTACGCAGGTGTGCACGCAGACAGATGAAGACGAAGATGAGTAAGGTTCCAAAACAAAGTTTAATACAAGTAGTTCAGACAGGGAGAGTGAATCGCAGTAATCGTAATTGTGGCCGGACAAAATAAAAGGGAAAACACATGAACTTATATACTAAAGATAATGAGGTGAACACAGCTGAACCAAACTAACTAATCACCGTAACCATATGAAACAAAGAGTGGTGGGAACAGAGACCAAGAAACAAATGAACATAAAGGTGAAATCACACTGCCTTCGGCAAGGCGGGCCGTCACAGAAGAATGGCAGAAGGTGGGATGTTGAGGGTTTATGAGGCGGACAAGGATGAGGCAAAGGGATGGTGGCAAGAAGTGATGGAGGATCCTGATCATTTTCAGGATGATGATGGAGGAACGGTGCAATGATGAAGGAATCATAACAGGAGGTGGTGAAGAACGGTGACGAGAGGATGACGGCGATCCTCCGGTGGCGATGATGGGATCAGCCCGATGGTGCAGGACCAGAGCTCACCAGTGCCAGCAGGCAGCCCGATGGCGGAGTCGAGGGAGGGAGGAGCCAAGATGTTGTTGTGGCTGATGACAGCTGGGGGACGGCCGCAGAAGATGAGGCCGATGGATCTACAGGCGCAGACGGAGGGCTGATGGAACTGAGCGGCATCGCTGGCACTGGAGATCTCGGCGATGTTGTGCCGATGACCGTCGGAGGCGAAGCCAGAGTACTGGAGGACTGAGCCAATATTGGCGTCACAGAGGACAGATGCGAAACCGAAGGGAAGGATGAACCCGCTGCAGCCATGCAGTGGAGGGACGGAGCGCAGTGGACGGCCTGTAAATCCATAGAGGAAGTAGAGTGACGACTGACCAATGGGGAGCCGGTTCATATTGCAAGTTCATATTTCGCAATTCTGACTCAATTGCGAGTTTATATCTCAATTTGGAGAAAAAAGTCAGAATTGTGAGATAAATTAGTCACAATCACCTCTTTTATTTAAATTTTTTTCATTGGTGGAATACACATCCACGACCAAAAAAAAAAAAAAAAATCGCATACAGCAATGTTCTATATCTTTTTAGCATAATAAGCATTGCAAACAGTGTTTTTACACTGAAAAGTGCTGTAAAATGTAGTGCACTATTAGAACCTGGATAATGTACTCAACATTGCAAGAGGGGAGGAGCTAAACATGCTAAAGCTAATGACAGTTCGCACTTGTAGTTCGGTTGGTTTGGTTGGTTTGGTCCGGACCAAAAAACAAAAACAAAACATATAATCCTGGTCCGCTTAGCGTTCACACTGGCATTTTCAACAGGGAACCTTAAGTTACCGAACATAGAGATATGGTCACAACCTGATTGGTCGGCTTTTATGATGTATATTTCACGACTTACCGAACATTCAAAACAATGCTGTGTACTGGATTAAACACGATCATTTTATGCGTGTACATATGCTTTATTTTTACCAGCTGAGAACTCACGAAGAGCTCATAAAATGTTCAAAACATTCAAAACAGCACCAGTATTTCCTCCGTTGTACGCAGAAACAAATACTGATGAGGCACTTCACCTCCTCGTTGCTCCACGTTTGCCTTCTACTCATTTTGGATACACCGATCTTCCCGCGTCATCAAATCAGCTGACTTGTAGCATCGCATCTTGTGACATCACATCCTGTTTTTGGTTCGTTCACATGTCTTTGGTCTGTGTTGCATTCATATATCAATCGAACCGCACCAGAGTTGGTTTGGAAGCGGACCGAGACCCATCTTTTTAGCGGTCTCGGTCCGCTTGTTTGGTGCGCACCAGGGTTTGGATGGCAGCGTTCACATATGTTCAAACGAACCGCACTAACTGAGCAATCGCACCAAACATGACAAGTGTGAACGCACCCTTATAGTCAGTAGAATGTCAGTTGGACACCATCAAGAAGTGTTTATGTAGATTTTATGACAGTCTACATATACTCTACTAATACTTTAATGAGAGTTAGTTAACATGTACATGCAACATTACTTAGTCAACAAAATGTATTAAGAGACCATTCAGTTATTAACAACAGCATTGTTTTTGTGGGTTAGATTAAACAGAAAGTGATCCTTAAAATCTGCACATACTAGAATCTGCATCCAACATTACTTCAATACTGTGGTTAATGTTGTGAAATGGAATACTGAATGAGAAAACAAGAGGGTGAGGCTTGATTTTAGCGCACCTCCGCCCCATCTCTACCGGTTGAAGGGGATTGTTGTTAAGGATGTTCTACACTAGCCACGAAACTGATCAAACTTGAAGATTAACTTTTTTCCATGGATTAACTTGCACAAATTAAATTGTTCATGACAAAACTAGTAATGCATACTTACAAAGTAAATATGGTCAATTTGAATTTAAATCCAGATTATAAAGTAACATTGCAATTACTATTACAACTCATTTGATTTCAAACGATTGGTTGTTTTGTATTTTTTCCTTCAGCAGCCTTTCAACCGTCTGCGCTGTAATATGCAGGTTTTTTGCAGGTCTCTCATGAATAAATAAAGCGTGTTGATTGTAGTGCATGTTGCCATCTAACTCCCTTTGGACGACTTAAAACTGTACTCTCGGCGTCTGCTCTTGAATATTTCAGCGTTATTATATAGTGACAATCAAAATGCAAATCTAAATGCACCAACCTGGGGTCAGGGTAATAATATACATAACAAGATGACCTAAAAATGTCCTATTCATCACCTGCCCACACACACACTCTCTCTCACACACTCCCATAGAATTATCGAAAGTAATTCATCTGCGGTAATTGATCTTCAATCTAATTACAGTCTGACAGCACATAATAATCTAAGGTAAGTGTAGAGAGAGGCTGAACACTTACCAAAGTGAACTTTTGTACAGCATCTTAAAATAGTATATAACATATACTTCATGTGCTCTAAGGTCGCTAGGCAACCGCACCTCACCGGGGGAGGCGTCATGCTGTCTGTACAAGTGTGATGGAGGAAACCACGAATATGAATTAGAAGTTTAAAACTATTTAATTCAGAGATGAATTATATCCCCTTGTCAAAACATTGTCTTTTATGAAAGGCATTTTAATTAATAATATAGTTAAATTACACTTAAATATAATGTTTAATTACCCAAATAATAACAATTAAAAAGATATCAAATGTAAAGAATCTGAAACATTTAAGACAAGAAAGTTATGACATAAAATTAATAATTCTCAAATTCATTTTTCAATTCAGCTTTTCATTCAAATTGTCAAGAAATTGAAGATCAAGAAAAGAATTCATGTTACATAAGCGGATATTTATGTATTTTTATGTTTGTTCATGATCCTACCAGAGAAATCAAAGAGAAAAGCGTAAGGAAATAAAAAAAGAAAGCTATAAAAGGAAATTACCTAATGCCAAGACGACCCATGATGCACCACGGCTGCCTGAATGACTGAATTATAAAGCTGACTGTATTACAGCATGAAGATATGCCATGCTTTATAACAGCAGCATGTATATTTTTAATATAAGTATGATTCAGTTTTGCCAGTGTCGCAACCTTATTCACTTTTTTATCTAATAAAACTGGGTAACGTCGAAGATGAATTTCTGTTCAGTGAATCTGTACAGACAATAAAGTTTAACTAACTAACTAACTAACACTTATTTAAAGGTGGCGTAGCTACATGTTACTACATCTACTTACTATAGTAATAACAGTAAATTATGCACAATTACAAGTAATTAACCCTGAACCTCGTCACTCTATCGTAACTCTTTGGAAATTAATTATTATTGCTCAGTACTTAAATGTATAAATAAGTACACCTTAAAATAAAGTGTAACCTAAAATTGTTTATTACAGTTTTCATTGTCAGGTTGATTAGGGAACACAAATTCATTATTAACGACAGCGTTTGCCTCAATAAACTCCTAATTTACCGCTCATTAATAGCTAGTAAGGTAGTAGTTGTAGTGGTTAAGTTAGGTATTTGGTATGATTAAGAATTGCAGAATATGGTCATGCAGAATAAAACATTAATATGTGATTTATAAGTACTAATAAACTGTTTATCATATAAAGTGATCGTGTCTCTTCAGAAAATTTGGACTAAACCACTCAATTCATATGGATTAGTTTTACGATCTCTTTATGAACTTTTTGAAGAATCAAAGTGGTAGTTGTGTAGCTGTCTAGTCATCAAAAAGAACTTAATTTGTGTTCCGAAGATTAATGAAAGTCTTATGGGTTTGGAACGACATTAGAGTGAGTCTTTACTGATGGAATTTCACGTATCCCTTTAAGCCTTCAGTTCATTCAGTTTCATTTACATTGATGTTTAAGTGTGGTTAGATATTATATCTCCATTGGCACAAGTGATGTTTGAGTTTATTACTTCCTTGAATCTCCTTGTGCAGTGCGTGTTGTAAAGCCACACCGAATCGTGACTATAAATTTCATGTTTTAATAAATGATTACAAACTCACAATTTCATCTGATCGATTTATATAGATATATCCATCACTGCACCTTGATATCCCACAATCCTGTGCTTCCATTCTGTGACAGTTGAACTAGAAAAATAAAGATGTCATCCGTTTGCTGGTCAGTTTGTGTCTAAATGTTTGTTTTTGATGTTTGTCATTCCTAGCGATAAATTACCACTGTAGTAATTAAACATTTGTGTAGTTCTCAACAAAGCTTGAGCTATTTTGCTGTAGATCACAGTCTCAGAAGCCTGTCTGAAATCAGTTTTGTGAGGTGCTTTCGTGCACAAGCCATTGCCTGATAAGGCAGCGAGGCAACGAGTCAGCTGTCAAGGTTTTCGGATGCAGCCTTAATGTCCCGTCATCGTTCATAATAATTAGTCTGGCCAATCGTTGCTCGACAACTGGTATAAATGAGAACAGAATTCTCGGACTGCATCTGAAAACGTAGGCCGCTGACTTGTTGCCTTGCTGCCTTATTGCCTCGCTGCCTTATCAGGCAATGACTTGTGAGGCAGCGTTTTGACATCCGAGCTAATTGAGAAAGTGAACACAATTCGGAGTCCACGCGTGTCGCGCACCTCCATGCAACTTTGGCAGTTCCTGCTATGTGACTGCTGTGTTCCAACTCATTTCTACATGGGACATCCTGCTCGGACTGGTGCTGCTACGAACCCAGCTGAACGTGGGCCATCAGTCTCCTCTATCACGATGCTGTGTACATGTTCATCCTCACTATTCAAGTTCCAAGCAAGATCAGACTCAAAAGTCTCAAATGCTCATCATTACTCATCAAGTAATAATCAGGGTATGTTTCTCTTGGTGAGCTACTAGTGTCATCGTTTTTCTACTATATCTTCAGCTTCGGTCTTCACAAATACAACCCTTTACTTCATTGGCTTATCGTGACCTTCCATCATTCATTCATTTATTCATATTCTCATATAACGGCCTATCGTGGCTTTCGCATAACATGGTATATTGTTACCTTAGCTTAAATGGCCTTGCATGACTTATTGCATGATATGGCATATCGTTGCCATTACATTCATAGTCTATTGTTAGTCTTCGCATTCAATGGCCTATCGTGGTTCTTCACATAACTCAGCTCATCATGGTCACCAGTCTGACTACTACTGTTTTATGTACCTGTCGAAGGTCTATCGTGGGCCTTCACAAATTGGCCTACATTGGCTTTTCATGTTACATAGCCTCTGTGGTTTTTCTGTGTTAAGCGGCTTAACGCAGTCTCTCACACCATATCTTTAACAGTCAATGCTTATAAATATTAATTTATGCCTTGATTTGTCATAATTTAATACTAACCTTTTGGTTGCTCAATTTCAGGTAATCCAATTAAGAAAACCTCAACCGGTGGGTATCAATTTCTCTATTTGGGGGTAGGGTCCACCCCTGCCTTCATCTTCAGGCAGGATCAGGATTCAGACTAAGGACGGGGCCTACGCCAAAGAACTTCTCCATACAACTTGAAACATTTTAGCTCATTAACATCTGTTATACTTTATGGAATAAATAACTTTAGACATTCACCTGCCCTCTGAGTCTTAATGGTAGACATGAAAGCGCAGAGCAAGTTCTACCAGGAAGATTTAATGCACGTCATCATTCATAATAATTAGTCTGGAAAATCACTGCTGGACACCTGGTGGAACTGTTTCACGTTCGCAGCTGATGACGCTGACGTTCCCCTCCATCCTCCCCACCATCACCAGGTTGGCCCTGTCCATCAATCGGGGGTAGGCTCCGCCCCTATCTTCATCTTCAGGCAGGATCAGCCAAATCTGATGTGGTTTCCATGTGGTACTTTTCTTTCCTTCCTCTCCTTTTTTTAAATTTCTCTCGGATCTGTTTTACCCATTGTTGAGTAACAAGTGAACCCCGCAACTGCGTCTGCAAATTAGTGCCTGACCAAAAAAAAAACGCTATAAACACGCTAATATTTATATCATGTTGGAAAACAAGTTTGTGTAAATTTTGTGTATATTTTAGTTAAAACTGTTGCGCTAGTATTAATTTCTCAAGAAAGTTTTTTCCCCAATGTTTTCTATATAATGCCTGCCAGAAGTTACTCACACACGACCCACCTGCAGTTTGTTGGAATGTTATTTTTTTATTATCCGACTAGCCCGATCCGCGGATTTAACCGAAATCCACACATCACTAGTAACTATAATTGTTTCGTTACCACAATGAGATGAATTGAGAAGAAAATTTTGATATTTCACCCAAAAATGAAAGTTCTGTCATCATTTACGCACCCTCAAGTTGTTTCAAACCTGTATGAATTTCTTGGGTGAGAAAATGATGACAGAATTTTCGTTTTGGGCTGAACTATCCCTTTAAGTCTCTGGCTTCTCAAATGGCTCCTCTTTCACACTGTCATGTTCTGTTTGTTTTGGTTTCCATTCGTCACATGTGCTCCTTTGTTCTGAGTTCCCGCCACTCAGCCAAATCTGGTTCCCCCAGGATTCAGATTAAAGACGGGGCCTACGCCAAACAACTTTTCCATACAACTAAACATGAAACATTGTAGCTCATCTGTTATACTATATGGAACAAATAACATGTAAACGTTCACCTGCCCAACATTTAATGGTAGACATTTTATATAACATTTTATGCCCATTTTTATGGTAGAAATGTGTGTTATGGAAGGCATGCTGAGAGCCTGAAAAAAAACTGCTGCTCTTGAGGCTGCACAAAACACACATAGTGCCTCCAAAGAGTGCATCCAACACACTTAAGAACAGTTCCAACCAAAGAGAGCAGAAAGGTGGACATTTACTGACAAAGCGGAATTACATTGTCAAGAGCGACACGCCAGAGAGACAGTGTGTGTGTAGAGAGAGAGAGAGAGAGAGAGAGAGAGAGAGAGAGGCATGAGACAGCCAGAGAGAAAGACTGCAAGGGACTCTGGATCTGACAGGTGGTGACGGACGACCCTTCTGGGGGTGTTGTGTGAGTGTGTGTGTGGCAGATGGAGTGAAGGGACAGGATGTGTCTTCAGAGCAGAGCTGCCAGCACCGCAGGGAGCAGGACTCACGACATGTACATGTGGTTCGGCGAGAAAGAGAAAGATGGGACGTGAGAAAGATTAACATTCATTAAAACAGATTATGTTTGGAAAATTAAATTTGGATTCGGAAGAATATGCATTGAACAGGAAAGAATAACTTTAAAGTCTGTAGAACAAAAAGAATAGATTCTTCAAATTAAAAGGCAGCAATTAGAATAAGAAATTTCTTAAAAAAACCAACCAAACAAACAAAAAAATCTGTATGTAGGTGAACTGTCGGAATTATGTGTCAGAGGCATCACCAACTAGTTTTCTTGAAAACTCCCTGCCATTGATTGGTCAAACTGATAGCCAAACACACGCCATTGGTTCAGCCAAGGTTGCTGCTGTCAGACTGGTCGGGCTCTTCAAACAAACTTTGTTTTGCCAAAGTGTTTATACTTATCAGTAAACTCTTTGTTCCTCAATTTTTGTTTAGTTGGCACAACACCAGGAATGTGTTGAGAAAAAAAAATGGTCTTCTTGTCTGTTCTTTTGATCTTTTCTTTAGAAGTTTAAATCTCTTTGATTATTTATGTCATGTCACTTTTGTCAGATAAAAGAAGAGGTTATAGACGAAAGTTTTTACTCTTTGATTTTTAATCATTACTTTGCCTAAAATATTTATTCCTATAAATAAGTTTCTTTTATGTTCTCATCCAAGCCAAATTATACTCGCATTTTGCAGTTACTTTTGGACGACGTCACTAACTTATTTTTTTTATTTCAAAATAATAATTTAGTAAATTAAACCCTGGAGTTAAAATAGTTTTTTTAAAAAGTTTAGTTTAGAGTGGATGAAGACAGGAAGTGTAGAGTGAAAAAAAAATCTACTAATGAGATCTATTTAATATCTTGTTAAATGGAATCTATTTAATGTCTTGTTAATATCACATACAGTATATTAGTATATATATTAATGTGAATATTAATGATGTGCGGATCAGCTCAAACGTCACCGGAATCCGCTTTTAAAAATTAGTCATCCGCCCGCCGCCCGCCGCCCGCCGCCCGCCACCCCCACCCATACTTATGATTTTCTCCGTTTAGATATCGTATTACAGTAACTCAAATTCTCAGTGTTAAGTGTGATGATATGGTAACATATTGCTCTGAATTTGGCAGCTTTTAAATTAACATTTAGCTATTTGGCAAAATTATATGTATTTAATAAAGGCTTTACTTCCTTAAAATTTAAATTGGAATCTCATCGTTTCCGTGAATTCCCAAACTCACACAAACGTCATATACGTTCAACCTAAGCAAAGGCTGGAAATATGCTTTATTAGTTTATTATCACATACATAGGCTACAGCGTTACACAGCCATTACATATCACATACCCAACAATTGATTATTCCCGATTAACTAACGTTACTTCACTAAAACGCGTCCATGTGGTACTTTTCTTTCCTTCCTCTCCTTTTTGAAATTTCTCTCGGATCTGTTTTATCTCCATTGGTGAGTAACAAGTGAACCCCACAACTGCGTCTGCAAATTAGTACCTGACAAAAACAATTACGCTATAAACACGCTAATATTTACATCGTGTTGGAAAACACTCTTCTCAGAATAATTTAGGTTTGTGTATATTTTAGTTAAAACTGTTGCGCTAGTATTAATTTCTCAAGAAAGTTTTTTCCCAATGTTTTCTATATAATGTCTGCCAGGAGTTACTCACACACAACCCACCTGCAGTTATTTGGAATGTTATTTTTTATTATCCGACTAGCCCGATCCGCGGATATAACCGAAATCCACGCATCACTAGTAACTATAATTGTTTCGTTACCAAAATGAGATGAATTGAGAACTTTTTTTTTTAAAGTTCTGTCATCATTTACGCACCCTCAAGTTGTTTCAAACCTGTATGAATTTCTTGGGTGAGAAAATGATGACAGAATTTTCGTTTTGGGCTGAACTATCCCGTTAAGTCTCTGGCTTCTCAAATGGCTCCTCTTTCACACTGTCATGTTCTGTTTGTTTTGGTTTTCATTCGTCACATGTGCTCCTTTGTTCTGAGTTCCCGCCACTCATCAGTCACCATGGACACTAACTCCCCATCACAGCTGTTCATCATTAGTTCATCAACTCTTGTGTATATCAGTTCCTGTGTGTGTTCAGTTCGATGTCCGGTCTCGTTTCAGTTATGTGAACCTCTACCAGTTTGGATTATATTAAACCTTGTATTGGAACTTTATTCGTCTTTGTCTTCATCTGCCTATCCACACGTGTTACACTAGTAATCTCAACAGTGTGATGCAAAGACACCAAAGTCTGCAATAAAAATCAATCTTCTTCCAAAACCAAATCATCAGAGCTATTATATTAATATTATAGGCTAATTTATGTTTTGTAGCTCTGAATTCTCATTGCACATCCACAACTGACTCGTTTACGTACATTTTAAAGTTAATTTTAGCATTACTTGGAGAAACATAACTGTGAAAGCTATGAAAGAGAACCCTCACAGTACAATTTGACACTTCTTGAAATATAGGCTCGTGCACAAAGATCAGAAAAGATCACGAAAACCATTCATTGACAAAACGCTGCAATGTGTGTGCCATGCTCTGTGCCTCTCCACATTAAATATAGAGCAGTGGAGCATGACTTCAGAACAATAACACTAATAAAAGACAGTTATTACAGCCATTGATTTGAGCACACTGAGACAATGCATTTTTAGCTCGATCTGACCTAACACGCAAGTATTCCTTTTAATATTTTTTTTTTCTCTGAGAAAACAAAATAGACTACACATAAAGAGTCATTATGAAATGTTAAAACAACTAATGAACAGAGATAAAGAGAAGAAACAAGCGACTCTAACTTCAACCAAGAGCCACCAGGAAATCCACCTGACAGTTGCCATAGCAACATAGGTGAAGATGGGCCAGACGCCAGGCCCGTGGAGCGTCTCTTAATTGGAAGGCTTTTAGCCTTGGCTCTCTAATGCACAAACACACACATCGTCTGTATCCCACACATTCTCCTATAACCTCACACACATTCACATATGCTGCTTTAGAGTATAGATGAGCAATAATATCAAAATGAGGTTAAATGAACTGGACAGAGAGAAAAGCATGAATATGTGAACGATTAGACGTTCTAAATGTACTTAATGGAAGTTTTTTTTTTTTTTTTTGCTTGATGTGATAAAGTCTAATTGCTATTAAATAAACAGTTCACAGAAAAATGAAAATTCCCTAATCATTTACTTACGTTCATGTCATTCCAAACTCTTATGACTTCCATAAAAACAACATACGATATTGTGAGGAATGTTCACACTCAACTTTTCCAAATCGAATATAGCATATGAATCACATGAACCACTTTTAAGATGCTTTTTGGTCATTTTTAGTAAAAAATTACACAGTAAAAATCCCATTGATTGTATGAAACACGGCAGCTTGAACAGTCTTCCAAAATCAATTCAATTCACATTTATTTTTATAGCACTTTCCACAATCCATATATTTACAGAAAATGCATGAGGACAGTGATCTGTCCAAGTAATGTACATATACAGTACAAATCACGCAGTTAGCTAACAATATATTAATTTAAGGCAGAAAGAATGAGCTCATTCAAGTAATAATTACGAATTGTGAACATAATGATTACAATACATGGAAAATTTAGCATTTCTACTATAAATTGAAGACACAAATAACATGAACTTGAATAAATGAGGACGGACTTTTTGTTTTTGGCTAAAATGTCCCTTTAAACTTCACCTACACACATAAATTGTTGCTCTACAAGACGTAAATCCCTTTTCATCAGTTATTCAAGATTCAATGATTCATATTTGCATGGTTATTAATAGCTTTGAAAGTGTTTGTTAGTTTAGCTTGTTTGTAACAGGGTGAACTGAGCACTTATTTCCATGTCTGTTTTTCACAGCAGTAATAGCCATGCTTTGATCTGTGTGTACTGTACCAAGCAACAAGTCAACAGCTCGGCTCAGTGCCGCATTCATTTATAACTAGATCATTTGTATGAAAAAAATTGTTTGTGTTTACTCTACACCTCCACAGGTTTGTTTGCAGTATGCAACAATTCTAAAAAATCTTTAGCTTTGAGAAAACAACAACAAAACACCCATAACAAGGTTATTATATTTGTATATTAAGAGTTTTTTTCTTTCAGTTTAGTTTTAGTTTATTTCAGTAATAGTTTAAATAGCTAAAGTTTTTAATTCACTGATATTTTTATTTTGCTTTATTTTTTAGTTTTATTACCTACAGATATAGTCAGTTGTTGAGTAATTCATATTTTATTAACTGAATTATGAAATTGAACATATTGAACATGGAAATCACATGGCAAATAGTATAGAAGCTCATTATATTAGGCACTTGTTGATTTCTAAGTATAGCCAACTGAAAACAAGACACACTGATAAACAAATATAGTTTATTTGATTCGTAATAGTGAATCAAATCTTTTGAATCAGTTCACTAAAAAAATGAATTTGCTGATTCAGGGTAGGCTACATCACTACACCTGTAGGTGGTAACCATCCTAATGTCTTTCCATCAACAAATATTACAATCCATATTTAAAATTTGCCTGTCTATAGATTTTGTAAGAGAGCTGAGAAATAGTGAGTTTGAGTCACTGTCGATCAGCAGATTCTCGTTCACAAACGGCACGCCGTGTTCAGTGCCACGCCACTCACTCATTTAGTCAGACCAACGATGTCTTGAGAAAGTTATCTAGCATATAGCATTTCTAATCATTTTAGGGTGCGTTCACACTTGTCAGATTTGGTTCGATTAAAACTAACTCTAATGTGATTGCTCTGTTAGTGTTATTCATTTGAATAAGTGTGACGGCTGCCATCGAACCCTGGTGCGTACCAAGCAAGTGGACCGAGAACCCTGAAATGATGGATCTCTGTCTTCTTTAAAACGAACTGTGGTGCGGTTCAAATGCAATAAGAATGCAACATGGACCAAAGCCATGTAAACAAACCAAAAACAGGACATCACGTCAAAAGATGCGACCCTAAAAAGAACAGAATGATCGAGCATACCTGTTTTTTATTTTGTGTTTTTCGCAATGTTGCCCATCACAGTTCAGTACAGGCATCAGAACTGTGTCAGGATAAATGTATCATGTTCTTTTTGGTCCGGAATAAAAGAAACAAGAGAACCAAACTACTAGTGTGAACACCTTGGTTGGTGCAGGACCCCCTGGAAGTACGTGATTTGAAATCCGCCATTTTTGTTCCTAGACACTCTGCTGTTGACCCAGTCACCTAATGTCACAACTGTAAGCTAAAGTGCCCATGAAGTCCAATAGAGGGCCCTCCACTCTGGACTTTCACACACACACACACATGCACATTCACCTTGGACTTCACTCCCCACAATGCATTACACACCCATTCACCCATTTCAGTATCGCACTACATTTCCCAGAAGCCTCCACACCTGGACTGATTGCACTCGCACCAGACTGGAATCACATCTCACTATTTAAGCACAAACACTTCACCGCGAAGTCTTGATCTACCTCACGTAATCCTTTCCGGGTGTTTATTCCTGTGTCTGTTTCCTGATCGTTCTCTGCCTGCCTTTGGATTTATTGATTGTTATCATTGGACTGTTTTATTCTTGCTGCCTGTATCGACTCTTTTGCCTGGTTTTGACTACGATTCTGTTTATCCCTTGCCTGTTTGACTACCCATTTCCTAATAAAGCCGCATTCGGATCTGATTCCGCTGTCCCCTTCGTTACACCTAAGCTGTAAATGGCATGTGACTAATCTCTTATAAACAGAGAGAACATTACATTATAAAAGAGCTGATTGGCTAATGTGAAAATGTTATGTTCGATTAAAATATTCGTTCAAATACTGACTCGTTCATGACACCACAAAGGCACACAAATGCCTAAACCCAGCAGTGTGTCTGCACATCTCTGTGGGCACAAAAGGTAAACCGTAGACCTCTGAAACAGGCTCAGCAAAGAGAAACAGCACCGTGGGAGGTGCTGATTGCAACGTTGTGTGAACGTTATCCGCTCTGTGTGAGTCTATTACTGATATATTGATAGAACGTTGCCATCCCAGTGGGGAATTTATAGGACAATGTTGGGAAAACGTTATCTGTGAAGTGGAGAGTTTAGCATGCCATTGAGGCAGAAACATGCAGGTCTCAAAACACTCAGAGTGAAAAACCAAAGAACGAGCAAAGGATGGCAGGAACTGAAAACTGTTTTGGAAGGAAAACAGATAAGAAATAAGTAAGTGTATACACATAAGCTCCAATGACTTTTCTCTTACTAGTGACTATACTTTACTAGTCTATTGCCAATACTTTACACGTGGACAACTGAGATTATGAGGACAATGCAAGATTGGCTAGAGCAAGTGAGAGTCCTTGGACAATTATCCAGAGATACAGTGAATGATATTAATTTATATCAATTCTTTGGTACAAATTATATGCAATAATTTATATGCATCATAAAGAAAATGCACATAAATATCAAGGGAAATATTGTAATCATTAAGGATCCAGGTCAAATTTAATGTGGTGAAGTAAATTTTCACCGATAGTTAGAAAGTCATTCAGTCTCAAAAGGTCATGGTGACCTTCGTTCTACAAAAAAAGATTCACTTCACTTTAAATCACTTTAACACGCAGTTTAATTTCACTTGGACTAAAATAATCATTTGTCTTTTGAAAATGCCATATAAACACCTTCTGACTGAAATCATGCCAGTCCGATTTTTGCAAAGGTGTAGAAGATTGTATTTCAGCTTCGTCCAGCAAGTACATACATTAAACAAACTACAATTGGCCTAGGCATTTTGCGCAGACTCCAAATACTCCAAGATAGCAGAAGATGTGTATTCAATCCTTCAAATATCCAATTACACATTGCAGAAATCTCACAAAATTTTTTGGAAACAAAGTTAACCAAGTAGACATCAACATTTTCTGCTAGTCTGGTGTCTTCCTGAATTAGCCAAGACAAGAAAAATGTTGATGATTATTGTGAAGCTCTCTGGACTGGTTGTATGAGACTAAATGGTCATTACAGCTAATGAACCAGGCAGAATCGCAGAATTGTATATATTGTAAGATGGTAGATTTCATGCTGACAATTTGGTCTGCAGAGTTCTAGTTAAAGAGTCTTGGCGGTTTCACCTCACCAATCACAGAAAAGATCTCAACTTTCCTCTCTGAGATGTTGGCTCGCTTGACATGTCTATTCATTAACTAAATCTGAACCTTCCACTTAGTTATGACCTCTTCCACTCAATTGCTATCTATTTTGGTGGAAGGCTATGCAATAGTCCAGAAGATCTGCTTACGAATAGGATATGACACGCAAATTTAGATTCGATGAGTATATATTCAGTGACAGTGACAACCGCTCATGGGCATTGAACCTCTCCTTATTAACTTATTCCTAAAGTGAGAGCTGGTCTCCAAACCCCCATCCTCTCCAATTTCTACAGGTGTGTCACAGAGTTTCCAGAATTGCTCCATTACTGTCTGTACAGGAACAGTCTTCCCCTCAGATGGAAAGGGCCTGGAGCAGTTCATCTGTGGGGTATGTCTTCCAGCTGTCATGGATGTCTACTCTGAGAAGAAGGCCTGAATGTACTAAGGAACAACTTGATCACATTGTGCAACTTGAGAATATAATTTCAGAATTAGCAAAGGATAATAGAAAAAGAGTCAGCCTTATATTAGTCAAGATTAACTACAGTATGAGCCTTCATTTTGCTTAGTATGTCAAAGTTATTTAGTTTTGCATTTAGCATTTGCTTTCTGTGCTAAAAAAAAAAAATTGGTCACGACCAGCAGTTGGCATAGACCACTCATTAGACTTATTAGAGTTATTGAGAGAAATGAGGGTTTTCGTTCTTCAGAGCACATCCGGCGCAGTCTAAAGAATAATTTGACACCAAAAAAGAGAGGTGAGGTCAGTTTGAACTAAAAATAAAATATAAGGGAGCAAAAGAGGTTGATGCAGAAGGGCAGAAATTTACTGTGATTTCTCACGGGAGATAACATTTTGTAGAAAACTAGAACGCTGCAGCGAGATGGCATTTGAGCAGAGCTCTGAGAATTATGGTCAGGTGGTCAGAGTAAATGGACGGACAAAGGCGTCTCATGGTGAGATGTCAAACCAAAGGCTCATATGAGAGAGGCTCATTTTATTTTTGTGGTCCTTACAACCTAAGTTAGACTGATTATAAAAATAGAATTATTTGCAAACACTAATAATACTGGATTCTGATTTAGCCAGTCAGTACCAAAAAGAAGACATTAATTATAGTATGTACAATATTGAAAATGTAGAATTGTTCAATTATTTTTCCAGTGTGAGCGCATAATTATGAGCAGACATTGGTCAGAGTGTGGAGTAAAACAAAAGGTGTGTCCGAATTCATATACTGTCCGACATTTGATGAGGAACGAACTTCACAACCACTAAAGAAATATGTTCTAAAGCAGGGGTGTCCAATCCTGCTTTTAGATCCAACCTGCTCCAAAATACCTGCCTGTAAGTTTCAACTGATCCTGAAGACCCTGATTTACTTGTGTTTAATTAGGGTGATAGCTCTCATATTTTATTGTATTTTGAAACTGTTTGTATTTTTGTATCATTTGTGTTAGTGATGCAAAGTCCAATTTATTTCCACAAACCAGTTCTTTTTTCAGGCAGTTTGGCTCAATGAACCGGATCAAAAAGCCTGATGTCATAAATGTTGCATTTCTTTTCTAACAACTCACTGTCATGTTATATCAACGAAACATTCAAATGAAGTCATTTGTGTCAACGCATATTGAAGCATTGAAATAAAAAGTTATTTGTATGAATGCATATTGCTGATTATTGCCTCTCATTCTCTTGTTGTGTTCACAGTTTCATTCGCCGATCCTTCGTGTCGGATACGACCAAATATTGAGTAGCCTACATCTTGGATAAGATTCGCAACTACAGCACACATTTGATGCAAAACGCGGATATGTTCTAGATGTTTACAGTATATAGAAAGAATAAACTCATTGATTTCGCTTAACAACTTAATACAACTATTTTCATAATATAACAACTTAATATAACTACTTTCGCTTAACAACTAAACCATAAACCATATCGAAATTTATTTACATCTCTCGACAGGAATATTTTTGCAGATTTTAATAAAACATTATTTAATAACAGTAGCCACAATAAGCACGTTTACAGTTTGTGCCTCCGGCCTGCTTTGCATCGACAACTCCTCTGTAATCCTCGGCAAACTTCAACAATCAGTTGGACCGGCTCATTCGTTTCTATTTGAGTCCTCGGTAATCCTCGGCAAACTTCGACAGTTGGTTGAACCAGCTCATCATGTTCTTTTTGAGGCGGATGTGCTTTGGCTGCGCATCTTCCGTCATCAAGAATCGTTCAAGAATCGAACGTCACTATTAGTGATTGCAGATGTACATGGTCCCTTTCCAAATAAATAAAGTAGGGGAAAAAAAGTGGTAAGGTAAGTGGTCCTCCATCCTCCGTCTATAGAGAATGAATATGTGTAGTGTGAATGCAATTCAGACGTACCGCATCCTTGCCGTTTGTCTGTGACTTAGCTGCATCATTTCATTGCCGTTCACAACCTTTCTCAGTGGAAGAAGTAGGTCATTTGGGTACTTTCACCTACTGTTTTATTAATACTATGAATTCTGCCATTGTTCTCATTTCAAATACTGCTTTTCACTTCCTGTAAAATAGGGAAGTAGGCATATTCGGACACAGAGATACAGTGGTTAGAGCACTGATGAAAGGGTGAAGCACAGCAGTGGTGAGTGGGAGGAACACTGGATAATGGGCAGAAAAAGGAACACATAAGTGAAAAGCTGACAGGATGGATCACTGGTTGATGGGTGGTAACTGGGAGCATCATTTTGTAGATTGAAAGTAGGTGGCAATTGTCAATCAACCAATCAATCGTTGTAGTATTTACCGAAGAGCAGTGTTTATTTTTTTGATTACCTGATTAATGTTAAAGCAGTTTAATAATTATGAGTTTATAATTCCATAATAGTAATCGCACAAACCCAGACCCAGAATGAACAGTAAGAGGACGAGCATTGAATTCAAGTTTTTTTTTTTTTGGAACAGACTGGAATATCGAACAATGTGAGAGCTGTCGAATAGAATCTGTCAAAAACAAGCAGACACAAGCCAAGTTTTATAAGACAGGAGTCACATGGAGGAATTGGCAGGAAGAAAAGGGATTAAAACCAAACCTCACAAACTTCATTTGAAATCTTCAGTAAGACAAAAAGCAATCCATGAAATGACACGCAGCCATTAAAATACAGTAGATGAGCCATGAGCCGACACTGACCCACACACAGATATACAGGAAAATCTATCACGCTATCAGTAGCCCTGATGGAGTTCTTTTTGTATGTGTGTGTGTGCTGGCATGTTTGTGTGTGTGTAATCTGACTGATTTGATAAGAGTCAGACAGACCTACCTGAGACCTCAGCCGCCAGGTCAATGTTATCAGGCATCTCAGCGGACAGCCGGCAGAAAATAAGGCCTATCTGAGACACACACACACACACACACGCAGGATCGATTCTTATCGACAAACCCAGTAATTACATTTCATTAGCTTTAGCTACTAATCCAAGAGTTCCTGAGAGGACCTGAATGAAACAAGGAGAAAGAACGATAGCGGGAAAAAAGTGGTACGAAACAAAGAAAACAGAAAAGGGATTGAGGAAAGATAGTACAACAGGAAACAAAGTTAAAAAAAAAGGATGTTTTGATACTCAAACTGCAGATTGAATGAAATGCAATGTTAGCTCACAAAAAATGTCATCATTTGCTCACCCTCATTTTACATTCTTCTGTGAAGCAAAAAATGATTCACTAACCACCTGTTTGGATACATTTGTGGGTGAAATCTCCAAAGAAGTGTTTTCATGAACAAATCATGACTTATAAAAACGTTTGTAAAACAATGTACTATAAACGTACAAAAAATAAATGCAGGAACAACCAAAACCACTTTATTTGCTTGTGTTCTATTTTGAGTTGCAAGGTCACATCTACAGTTTGCTAACGGCATTGCTCGAGCATCTTGCCGCACTTCCTCTCAAGCAAGAGCGCGTCTTTACTGTATGTTTGCTGAAGTGACGAAAGGTTGTAAAGAAAAAGATGTGTGAGAAGTCCTCATATGAAGCGAGTTTTATTCAACTTGATACCTAGTGCACACTTAGAATACTCTAAATTCATTAACAATAAGGACAAATTCATGTGTACGCATGTGTTGTGAATTAAGAATATTTTGTGAGAAGTTCTTGTGCATATAAATACAAATTAGCTATGCAATTATTAGTGAATGAAATTCACTATTTGTAAATACATAATTAACCTTATAATATTTCTACGGTTTCAGTAATGTGGATGATAATACTAAATTTACATTTTAAGGATAAATAATTCATGTTTATGTTAACACTAACTTTAATAGCCCTAAAAACATTTTGTAATCCAATTATTATTAGGGGTTTGAACAAAATGAGACAATTTCACCAAACTGGGCGCATCTATGTATGGGCTCAGTCTGTGGTCCAGTGAAAAAGGACATGGCGACGGGTCATTTGATGGCACTATAAAATGAAAAAAAAACAAAAAAACAAAAAACGAAAAACCACGAAAACGGCTATAGCTACACAACAGTCAGTCCGATTGACTTGAAAACTGGCAGGCGATGTCTTTGTCCAAGGTACTGTGATGGTCTATGAGGATATTCATGTATCTGGAAAAACACCACTGTCATCAGCCAATGAATTTTCAGCACCTGTTTGACTTTGGCCCTAGAGGTCTGTGAGAAATTTGAAAGAAATCGGCTATCAGGGGCAATATATAATGCTATATTTCTATGGCAAATCACATTTTGCTGAAACTGTTTGTTTTTTCTTTGTGTCTGATTTAAGTAGAACATAATGAAAGTAGGCATATGCAACATATGATTCTAAAGAAGCATGCAAACTCTGAGATCGGGCTGTTAAAAAGCTTTAAAAACCATATATTTCCATAAATTGTCTGTACTAGCTGCAAATGGTCTCTTCTGTTTATGATTTGGGTGGTTACAGGCTTGTTAAATAAAACATAATACTTTTTTACGCATGTGCGTGAATTTATAATCACGAAACCCTCTGATTAAAGTTCACATCAGTGTGAAATCCATTAGGGCAGTCAAAATGAATCGTTAACAGTTTAACAAATACAGCCCTAATTATATACATCCTGATCAATACACCTGTCACAGAATGGCTCAGGGTGTGCAGGTGTGCATGATCAGATTCATTGGAAATGTAGTCCCTTGGGAAGTGTGAACATGGTAACGGAGATTACCAGAGTAACAACAGTGAGGATGAGCAGGTTGAATCTGAGACAACACAGCCAGGGTGCGTTTCCCAAAAGCCAACTAAAATCGCAAGTTCCGTCATTAGTAACATAGTTCAACAATTTGGTGTTTCCCGAAAGCATAGTTCAAACGACCATTCACAAACACTTGTGTGGTTGGTACGACAGCTCTTGACATATGGACTTAATAAATCGTTATCTTGAGCAAAATAAGCAAGCCGACTGTAACACAGTTCTTAAGTACGGGAAGAAGGAGGCGGGAACCGGCAAACATTCAACGTAATTTTAATCAAATAAATAAACAAACAATAAAACGAAAGTAAAATGGCGGCAGTTCCTCACGGAGACTGCTGCTCACACAAACATAATAAACAACATAAAATCCAGGCCTGGTCCTCTCTCGTCCTTCATTGTCGTCGCTCCCGTTTTATGCTTCTGGAGCTCCTCCAAGAGAGATACGAGACCGGTGCAGCGCGCAGCTGGCGCTCATCATCACTCATGTCACCGGCCTCGCACCGTTCCCTCACGGCTCTCGCCCGCCCTGCTCGTCACACCGACATTAAGTACAATGTATATCTTTTATTTCAAATATAAACAAATGTCATTTACATATTTTAGTTTATCAAGAGATTTTAAGCACCATTTTTGAGGAGTGCATTAGTACATAAGAATGAACCTATGATTGAATCTGGTAATGAAGCAAAATAACTTAGAAAAAGGAGAATTAGTCCTCAGATGCCATGTCCGTAATTTATAGCAAAAAAATCTAGCATCAATTCAATCTCAAATCATTCATTTAAAGAAGTTATTACATCAGGTTTAAGACAGGTTTCGGGAAACAGTCGTGATTCGATATTTGATTTGTTCAATGATGCATCGTACTTTGGCAGTGAAGCAGCGAGTTACGTCGTTTATATGGGAAGCACATCTTAGCTCCCCTTTCTTTTTCATTTAAATCGCCTTTGTATACAGTTGTATATTGTAAATGTTTTACATATTGTATAAAAGTATTTTTCCTTCTAAAATAGCCCATGCAAATTGAATTTTAATACCAATGTATTTCTTTAGAAAATAAAGTAGGATATTGTTAAATTCTGTTTAACCTTAAGCTCAAAGGGTTGTTAGTTATTGTTCGAGATCACAAATGTGATGGACTATCGTTAGAAATTAAAGATGAAAGCAGTTTACTTGCTGTTAATATTGCTAATTTGCATAAATATGAATTTTATAATTTGTTTTCACCAACATTATGTTGCTAATGTTGGCATGTTGATATAGATAGTTGCCAACTTGTTAAATTCATCAGTTTGGACATTTTCACTAACAGCAACTTACAGCAACAATCAAACTGTTGATACGACAATACCAGTTGCTTCCAGTGTAGATACTCTGGCATAAGTGTGTGCATTTTACATGCATTCCACAGTCTATTTTACACCGAAACAACCATTCTTCACACATATCCCAATATTTCAGATGCAGCAGCACAGATCTCTATCTCACACACATATCGAAGGCATTTAGATTCACATTTGGACCAACAAATATACTCTGCTGTCTGTTCCAATTTCTTCCTTGCTTTATTTCTCTGCTCTTCCGTTCCGTCTCTGCACATTTGTCCCCTGAAGGAGGGCATCAGAATGTTAATGAATTTTAAATGACTAATAGAGCAGACAGAGAAACCTTTATTCTTTAAAGGCACACCAAGCGCTCAATGACTCTTTTAAAGCAAGTCGCCATCTATGACTTCACGCTAACTCAATTTCTTTTTCGTTTCTCTCATAATCTTTGTAAATTTCTTTAAACTAGAGGCAGAAAATATTTTAAATTATCGTTTTATGTGTTTTATAACCCAGTTCCTCGAGAACAAAAACAAACTTTGTATTTTAGTGAGTGTTTGTGTGTGTCAGGCAAGAAGCATACTCTGATGCAGATGATATAAGGCCAATTTATTGCAAGTGAACATGCATGCATTTTTTCGGTGGTAACAAACCCCAGTTTACAAGGGGAGCGACAAAGGTACCTTCAAATGGCATTAATTATTGAAAGTGAAAGCTGACCATGAATGTGTACTCACAAGTTGCATTCTGAAACATGCAAAATGCAATGTAAATGATGTAAAATCAAGCTAGTACAGATAGAACACATGCTTGCATAGTGTTTTGAATCTTAAAATGTGTCTACACCGAACACGACCGTTTTCGATTCAGGCCCATGCCCCATCAGTTTCAGGCTGTCTGCACTAAACACACGTCAAAGCATTCCAGATCAATTTGTGATGTAATATGGTGGAGTAGTGTATAAGCCTATAGCGAATTGACCATTGACCATACCATCAAACATGCAAAACATGCGCAAAACGCACGTATTGATTTTTTTTTGTACAGTGCATTTCCCACACACTAGTGTTTCACTTTAAATAAATGTGTTTACATTTAGCCTTAATAATACATGTTGTTTATGATGAATGCTATAATTTATGTTTGTTTTATACTTACATTTTCAAATGATTTGTTGTGGAGGGGAACTAAAATGTATGTTAATAATGTTTATAGTGTTTGTAAATGTTTTATTTACCAGTATTTTACTTTATATTTGAATGTAGCAATAAAAAGTTATACAGCCAGGTGAAGTATGTGTTGTTTTCAATACTACACAGTAAAAAATTATCATGATTTTAACGGTAAAAGACTGTAAAAATGCTATGGGGAAAAATAGTTAATTGATTTACAGAAAGTTTCCAGTGTTTAACTGTTATAGATCTAACCATACATTTAATGTAATTTTACAGTAAAACCGTTAAATTTACAGTTTTTTAAGTGAAAAATAACGGGTCATTGTTTAATTTACAAGAAAAAGTTTTACGTTACATCTAATTATGTTAAATTAATGTTTACTGCATTTTTAAAATTTCATGTGTTACCATCATGGTGTTTAGTGTTTGTGTGAATGACTCTGTGCACCTTCTGTATATTAGTATTGTCCTTCTCAGCTTGTGGAAAAGCTGCTTTTGATGAGCTTTGATTCGTCATGTGACTCTCATCAACACTGTGTTTGGTGGTTGTCAGCGTATTACAAAAGGTACAAAACAGATATTGGTACTTTAAAAGGTTGGCAAATTAACATTATATCAGTTCATGAAATATGTTTTTACTGTAAATTTAAGTTAAATCTGTAAAACCTAAAAATTTGCTACTGTATTTTCACTGGATATTTCTGGCTAGCACAGCTGCCGGGTTTTTACCGTAAATTTAACTGATGCTTTATTTTATATTTTTTACAGTGTCATTATTTCTTTTTCAAACCTTTAAATTATACAGTTTTGAACTGTAAAATAGATAGTAAACTGAGTGCTATTCCGTAAAACCTAAAATGTTGCTTCCATATTTTTTACGGTAAAGTTCTGGCAACCACAGCTGCCAATTTTTTTACCATAAATTTTACTGGGAGCATTTAATATATATTTTTATGTTTAACATTTTTTTTTTTGATACAGTGAAGTGAATTACATCCCAAAAAAAGAAGAATATTGCAAACTAATGTAGACAGCTTCGTTAAGTATACATTTTTATTACTTTTGATGCATTGTGACGCGCTGCTTGCCTCAAGTGTAAAAAGTCAACGTGAAATCAAAATTCAGCCTCCTTATAATACTTGTTTTTGTTTTTTGCAAACATACCTCAGGAGCACATTATTCCTGCGCTTTTTAATTGCGTAAATGCGTTATGTTTCAAAATAAATGGCTTGTGAATACCATTTCACATTGACTTTAACTAGCATTTAGTTTTCTTTAGTTTGTTCTGACAATACATATCTGTGTTGCTTCCCTCACTGTCAAAACACATCAGAGAGAGAAAGAAAAGAGACAAGCCGAGACTATAAAAGAGGAGGAGGGAAGGGGGCGATGGCTGTCTCTTATTTGTTGTCCTTACCGAGTAACAAATAGAACAAGGAAAAAGTGACAGAAGGAGAGAAATGGTAAAAAAAACACAAAAGAAAACGAAAAATAAAGTGAGAAAGGCCTTGACAGGTGTCTTGAGCCTTTCTCTCTCTGGGTGGCGATGTGTGTGTGTGTGACTGTAATTAGTTACATCTCAGGTGAGAGGTAGCTGACAAGGCATGGAGGACAAGTAACCACGGTGACAGCCGAGTGCACTTGTGGGCGGCGGCTCTTGCACCATTTTAGGAAAATGGCCAATCACGGCTGAGCAGAAAGTGCGTGGGCAATTAATTACAACCTCCTGTCAACTGAATCAGACATCAAACCACACGGCAAGAGACAGAGCACCTGTGTGTCTATCACATGAGTTACCAGTCATGACTGTGTGTGTGTGTGTATGTGTGTTTGTGTGTCCAGTCTTGGCCAAGCTGTCTGGGGTATTTAAAAAGCTAAGCCTTGTTAGTGAACACATTTATCAACAAAATTTGTGTGGAAATAAAGGCTGCCAGCAAGCACATGGCAGAGTGTGGGTGTGTTTGTGGGCTGGAGGTGGTGCTGGGAGATAAGTGTGTATTTGTGTTGTTTATTGATTTCTTCCCTTCTCTCTTCCTTTAAGGCCGTCTCAGATAACACCCACCAATACTCAACTCACCCGGTGGCATATACGCATATGTGTAGGTGTGTGTGTGTGATCTTTAAAGGAAGTAGATCACTTCACTGTGGGGGGTTGGGGGAAATGTTTTGCATCTTTTTTCTCATGTAATCACACTAAACATATGTAGGCATCTTTCCATACGGAAAATTTTTATCTCTCCGTCTAGTCACCTGTCTGATTGTCTAAATCTATATATCCAACTATCTAATTCTGTGTTCATCTTTCTCTCTTTGCCATAAGACCTCCCCAAACACCATAGCAACCATTAACAGCACTGTAGCAAGTGCATGGCAACAACGTAGGAAGCACAAAGATTATGTTATTATTCAATTGACCCTTCTCAAACAGTTTGATTGACAGGTGATCTGACCAATCATAACCCTGAATCCACCATTTTGTCAGACAAAATGCAGTCAGGGGAGTTAGTAGATTAACGTTGGTGAACTTAAACTTGAAAAATTGTGTGTACTCACGTCTTGAAACAACATTCCTTCTGATGTTCATTCATGTTTATTTGATGCTATAAATGAACTAGTATGAAGAGATGATCGGTTCACGAGCCGCTTGAAGGAGCTACAGCGATCTGTCACGACACATTAAAGAGACACTATACGCTATTTATTGTTTAAACTCCTTTAAAAAAATACTATATGAAACGTTGTCAGTGTCCTCTTCTTTCACTGCGTGAGAACATGATGTGTGGTGCGAAAGCACATGGCTTGTCGGGCGTAGCAACAGTAACTAAAGTGGGCGGGTGTTCGCGAAAGGACGATTATCATCCCAGAACTTCAAACTTCTCAAATATTCAAACTATATCAGGCCTAGATAGATAGTTAGAGAGACAGACGGATAGATTTTCTCATTCTTCGGCAGTTCCTCTGTGTCCACTGAGAGGGTGTTGCTATAATTGGTTCTCTTCGTGTGTTGCTTATGAGACAAATGAAAGCGGGTAAGGTTTTCTAAATGACAAATCAATAAAGTGCTTTGCTTACAACCGTCTTAAACACCAACAGAAACAGCGGCCTGTGAGAGGAAGGTTGTGAATGGTTTTGCGCAGTTATAAAGAACAGTGCTGCGTTTTAGCTGTAAAGCTGCAACAGAATTACAAAGCAACATGTACTAGGCCATGATCACTTCAAAGGAAACGATTTTCACACAAAAGGGCTAATAAGCTAATAGCCGCGCGTTCAGACCTTCTGCTCTCGTCAGCGCTTCTGATAACGCTAATGTGTTTTGTTTTCATATGCAAAGTAATGCTGTGTGTAAGAGAATAAACCCAATTACCTCAGTGTGGGACAGCTTTGGAAGTGGCAATCTTTGTAAAATTGTAACAAGTTGTTTTCCTAAGGCTTTTCAAAAGCATTAACCTTCAGTATTTAACTTCAGCATATAACACATTCCACACCGTCTGTGCTACAGACGTGGATGATACTTCAAATGTGGTTTATTGAGGAGAATGCTATTACTTTTCTAAAAGATCAAAATGATGATTTTTGTCTGGTGTACAATAAAATGGATGAAAAAATCCCATAGACTTATACGAAAGGTGGGACCCAAGCCTTTTCCTGAGACCAGAATATCATAGAGCAGTATTTCTCATTCGTTTTGATTGCAAGACTCCCCAAGGTCCACAACAATATTTTAAGGCCCCAAGACTCTTCTAATTGTTCATGATTTACTGGAAAAGGATAACTATTAAAGGGTAACACACATTTTCTGTTAGTAATTACTCATCCTCATGTCATTTCAAACCCATAAGCCTTTGTTCATCTTAGGAACACAAATGCAGATATTTGGGTAAATTAACCCTTTAAGTAAGTAAGTATACGACTGTAAAACCCAAATTCAAAATTCAAAAAATTTGAGGCAATCAGTTACATCAAAATTTTAAGTTAAGGAATTCAAAGTTTAAGTAAGCAGAACTGTCAGATTTTTATTTTTTTGATTGCTCTCAACTTGAAATGGGTGAGTAAGCCAAGTAATACACTTTAACTACATTACTTATAATTATCAGTAATCTCAACTTAAATATTTCATTAATGGAAACTTAATGAATTATCATGGCATGACACTTGGTGAATGAATACAGTATGATTTAACGTTCCTGTTCTCAAACCAAGCCACATGCTCTGCTCGTCACCATGATGGTAACACTCAAAAAAACAAATAAATAAATAAAAAAAACAAAAAAACAAATAAACTTCTAAATTAGCGCAACCAAACTATAGACAATACTACATTTCCCACTTAACATTAATCTATTAATTCTTCTATTAAACATTAAAAAATAGTATGGATTTCAGCCAAGGTTTAGTCATAGATGTCGTATTGAATTTCATGTGAATGAAAATGAGGCTGTAAGCGATAGAAGAATGATTTGTTGAATGTCTCGTGCTGCCTCAAGGCCCCAGATCACAAAAAATGGAAAGCATTTCTTTTTTTTTTGGTTTCTTCCAGAATGTTCAAAAGCCAACTAAACAGCCTGTACATCTATCCCCTAAAGCCTCGATTTCATTTATGTCAAATTAAATTGAGGTTATATGGTGTTTGTTAAGGATTTATCAGACAAGTTTATAAGAGAATTATTTAAACATGTCTATTCTGCAGACATATGTTACTGTTGAACGAAATCGTAGTCAATTTTTCATGTGTTTGTGAGTGTATTCACGGACAAACACTTCTTTTGCTGTGACAATTTAAAGGAAGTCCAAACTTCATCCTTCACGTTGTCCTTCTATCAGACAGCATCTTCTCATCAACCTCCTCAATTTTATATATATATATATATATATATATATGTCTGTGTGTGTGTGTGTGTGTGTGTGTGTGCATCTACCCAGCACTGAAATGGATATGTAGAGAGCGATCAGGCGAAAAATAGCTGCCACACTCCAGGACTGGATCTGATGGGCTGATGCCACACACACACACACACACACACACACACACACGTGTTTTCATTTTTTATGGGGACATTCAATAGGTGCAATGGTTTTTATATCGTACAAACTGTATATTCTGTCCCCCTACACTACCCCTACCCCTAAACCTACCCATCACAGAAAATGTTCTGCTATTTTAGATTTTCAAAAAAGATAATTCTGTATGATTTATAAGCTTGTTTCCTCATGGGGACCAAAAAAATGTCCTCACAAGATCAAAATTTACTAGTATTATATATATATATAACTGTGGGGACATTTGGTCCCCATAATGTAGGGATTACCCACACACACACACACAGGGTTTCCATGTTTTATGGGGACATTATATAGACAGTGATTTGTATTCATCGCAGAAAACTTACTGCATTTTTACATTTTCAAAAATCATCATTCTGTATGATTTATAAGCTGTGTTCCTCACAGCAACCAAAAAAATGTTTGAATGGTTGCGTGAGCCCAGATAGACTGTCATTTGCCCTTAAGCTGCAGATAAATAGCCGCAATGGCAAAGAGCACTCGCTGTTTCTCATTCATTTTATTTACTGATTCCATTAATGTTTAGACTTTTCCTTCCAAAATGTTTGTTTGTAGCAGCAAGCAAAGATCCGTGAATGTCATTCACAAACATCATAGGCAACCAGCAGTGGGAATGACCACTAGTGACCTCACTGCCAGCTACTGGCGACATGCAGCGACAACGTGTGAATGCACCTAGGTTCAGTAGTGTTTGTGTGTGTCCTTAAATCTGGTAACTTCTCAGTTGAACATGTATAATATTCGGTCTGCCTGTTTCTGTGTATGTGCTTACTGAAAAGTGGTCTGTCATCTCTCTGTCTGTGGTCGATATAAGCGTCCTCTAGCTTGCGGGGGGCTTTGAAGTGTTTAGATGTCCTACTAAATGCCTTTTTTACTTCAAACTAAACAATACAGATCTGTATCAGCCGATCAAACCAGAGAGAGAGAGAGAGAGAGAGAGAGAGAGAGAGAGAGAGAGAGAGAGAGAGAGAAAGAAGATTGAAATAGAAAGCATTACAGCTGTCTATACTGTATATGCTGAATGGACATGAGTACTCTGAATTGACAGCATGATTGATCTTCCATAATATCTGTGTTAGTTGACCTCTTTTGTAATTTTAACGTTTGAAATTGAAACATTTTACACAGTGGAATGATCCAGGAATAACTATACGGAAATGTGGCAAAAACACAAAAGATACTATAATGGGTCATCTGGGCTGTAAAGAAGAGCTTCATTAGAGCTCCAAATCATCCACAATGTTTCAACACTGCACTTTTTATATGTATATACATATTTATTTATATATTGTATATTATATATATATATATATATATATATATATATATATATATACACATATCAAAATAAAATACCAACATGTTAAAAGTGTCCTAAGTTCTAAATATTAATACATTTCACATATTTTAGAGACTTTCATTAATTTATAGATTTTATTAATTTTCTGCCTTGACTGTAGGATATAGCATTATCATAAAAGTATTATTGTAAAGATGTATTCACAACATGAGTTTTGCATTCTGACCAACACAACTTCAAGTTTATCTGTGCATTTGCTTAATTGAAAGACATTTTGATATTTGATATTTCAAATATTTATTTTTACTAAGTACTATGAATGAAGGTCTTTTTTTCTGGGTATAAAATGAGTAATTATAGCTATTTTACATTATGTAATTAAAAAGTGAGGCAGTAAGGGCATCACATTACGCTTTCATCAATTTACTAAGACACTCTTACACACATATATACATATATATATATGCATAAATATAAGGAAAATGATTTATGCTATATGTGACCAGTGACCATTTTAAATATTGAAATATTAAATAACCTATAGTGGTCACCTGTTGGTCACCCTTTATGTCTGTCTGTGTACCTTGTAAATCCATTTAAATTCAGTACACTTTTAAAGAAAAAGTTCACCCCAAAATGAAAATTCTGTCATCTTTTACTAATTACTTCTGACTTTCTTTTTTTCTGTGGAACACACAAGATGTTAAGCAGAATGTCAGGGACTGACAGCCTCAGTCACCATTCAATTTCAATGCGTCTTTTTTCCTTTACAACAGTAGTGAATAGTGACCTGAGGCTGTCATTCTACCAAATATTTTCTTTTGTGTTCCACAGAAGAAAGCAAGTCAAACAGATTTACAACGACATAAGGGTGAGTAAATAAATCTTTGATGGTGACAGTGTTTTAGAGAGACTTTTATGCAGGCCACACACTTGAAGATTTTAAGCAAGATTTTGGCCCAGATGTGGGGGGATTCGAGAATTGTCGCAACCAACTTCCTCAAAATTGTCGATTGTGTGGTGTCATTACAATTATTTTACCATCCCAAATCGTAAATATCAAACAAGTCACGTTTGATCACGTGAGTTTTGAGATCTTGGGGCAGATTTACTAACTGCTTGCGCCAGCCCAAACCCTCTTTTGGCATAAAAAACTACTGTCTGGATTTACTAAAGACACACGGTGCAAAATTAGAGCTGAAAATGCGTGGACTGAGTTGTTTTTAGGGCTGACCTTTTTGCACATGTATTTGTAGGAATTTCCATTTCAACATTTATGGGAGGAGAGTATTTACTAATGTTCGCGCTAGTCAATTTACTGGTATTTGTATCTGATTAAACTTTTCAAGAAACTAATGAAAATATAAATTGAAACTGAATAAAATGTCTTTGAGACTTTTTTCCTTCGCTGATATGTGCTTACAAATGCATTTCCAGAGTTTCATTTACGCTTCTAAAATTTTCCTTTACAATCCCCGAGTTTTCGTTCGCCATCTGCCACAAATTTCTGGTGGGGGTGGGGATAAGAGTGGTGTGTTCTCATTGGCTACTGATTTTTTGATTGACAGCTTCTTGACCTGGAAGTGAAGACTTCAGTGTTGTGTTGACATCATGGTTGACATGTGGATGTGATCGTCTGCAAGCGGCCTATTTCATTTCAGTGATATAAAGATAGGAGTTTATTTATCAGTATATTATTTTATCTGATGCTACACTATGTTGAGATGACTACTTATGAATAGCACATACGAATGACATAAACATAATTACCATCAATCATCGTCGTTATCAGGATACTAGATGTTTGTGGTAAGTCATTATTTTAGTTTAAAAAAAAACAATATAAGTACTTTTACTTTTTCAGGTTGAGAGGTATTTTAGAGCACAAGTCCACAATATTATACAGCAATGTAATACATGTCTTTATTTAACACAATCATAACAGGATCTTGTTATGTACATACAGTTACAGTCTTTGATTAGATCATTAATAATAATAAATATTTGTCCAAATGCAAATCCTAACGCATGCAAGTAATTATGAATGAAAATTTGGTAGTGGTATTACCAGAGATCCACTGTCCCCATCAGACAAGAATCTTATTTTGTTCAAACACATCACCTTTGACTGACTGGAATCTTCAATATTAGTATCATAGACATGTATGTGATATTTACAGCTGTCAAGAAAGTCTCACTCCAACTAGGTAATCAAGGTTGGCAACCCTGGCCATCACACTAATTATTGTTAACAATATGTACTTACACCATCACAATTAATGATCATCCTAAACCTGCACCCTCCACATACCAGTCCAATAGGACCACATCATCCAGGTCACCCGTTTTCCCTCAAGCCAGAAGGATTTCTGACAGCGCTGACCTACATGGTTGCAAAGGTAGTGGATCATGCATTTACTTCAATTCGTGTGGCTATACAGAAATTTTTCCATCTCTGGTCTCCACACCCTGAGTTTAGCCCAAAGATGGCTACAACCTCTGAGTACCATCCAGAAAAGGCTCCAGTCCCCGAGTTCAGCCCAGAGAAGGCTCCAGCCCTTGACCAGACTCCAGTGATGGCTCCAGCCCCTGACCTGTGTTCGGTAATGACTCCAGCCCTTGAGTCCGTTCCAGAAGGTTCTCCAGAGAATGCAGCGCTGACCATTATTGCCATGGTCATTTTGTGAGTTTGGGCTGCACACACATCACCTCCAGCCCTGCAGATGCCTCCCTGGCTTCCTGAACTGCCGGCACCAACCTGGCCCCATGAATTACCTTCAACGTCCTGGCTCCCTGAACTGCCGGTGCCGCCTTACTATTCTGCGAAGCCATTCCCTCTTCAGCCTCCAGGGCGCCCACCCCTATGGACTTCTATGGCACGAGGATGCAATTTCCAGGAGGGGGAGGGTAATGTCACATTTATGTTCTGTTTTCATTAAGTTTTTATTGTGTTGTGTTTTATGTTAATCTTCTAGTCAGTTAATTAGTTAATTTCTCCTCTGTTCTCACCCTATTTGTTTCTATGGTTACTAAGTACTAATTAGGTTCCTCAGTTCAGGTGTGTCTAGTTAGTTTCTTCCTTTGTCTGCTGTGTATATAAGCCCTCAGTTTGAGTTAGTTCTTTGTCCTGTATCGTTTTGTTTGTGTCTCCTGTTATCTCCTGCATTTTGATTCTCCTGACATCTCCTGCGTTTTGATTAAAGACTTTGTAACAGAACTTCCTTGTGTTGTCACTAGAACACACCAAACCCGTGACAGTTCTCACTGCCAAGCCAAATCATGTAATGTGCGCATTATAAAGATCATAAAGTTAAAAATCGGTTGAAACTGTCCTTATGTACGTGGTTAAGATTTGAAAATTGTCTAGTGTGTCCCAGACTTTAAAGAGATCTTTTAAGAGATGCGATGTTATAATCTTTACACAGATTAACAACCGAAAAAAAAAACAAGAAGAAAAATCACAGATTGAGCCCAACAACCTACTTGAGTACACAGAACAACCAAAAGGCTTACCCCATAGGTCATATTTTCTAAATGACAGCATATGCGTGACAACATAACCCTAGAGTATTGATGACACAGAGTGATAGCTAAGCAGATTGTAAATGCAAGCACAGACATCATACTGCAGAGCTGGTTAGAACATATTCCACAGAACTACCAGTGACACACAGGCGAATGATGCAACACTTTCATGCCACAAGGAAACTATTGCACTCACACACACATACGCAAGAGAGATGACAGCCCAAGAACCCCAAATCCCCTTGACTAATCCCACACCATCACAGAAAGAGAGAGAAATATAGAATTTAATAAAAAGAATGGAAGGAGGATTAAATTAAAGCAATGTGGAAAAAAGCCCAAAGTGCACGATAACTGCTGTACTGATGAAACGTTCAGCATCAGCATCGTCTGAAAAAATGTCCATGGCCATGATGCACAAACGCAAGAAAGACCAATCACAATTCAGTATGCAAATGACTGCATGAAGGGGGACCAATCACAATTCAGTCAAATTTTCATGGCTAACGTTTCTTTATGTAGGATGGAGATTTTCTTTACTCTTTAACTTTACTCTCCAAGGGGAAGTGTTTTTTTTTTTTTATGTTAAAACAGTTTCTTGTATCCTAGTTAAATATGCACATACAACTGTTTGAAAGCCATTTATTAGTTGTAAACACTGTGACAATTTCATTGCTCTGTTTTTTTTTTTGGAGAATCCCGACCAGGGGGGCGTTTTCCATATAAGGACGCTGCTAAACTATTTGCTAAAACCATGGAAACATAACATCGTCGTTCAAACACTTCTAACCCGAGGTTGATTGCTGGACAAAGCTCCAAATACACAACTTTCCAACACTGTTTGCAAATGTTCTTTAGATCTATGGTTTCGGGAAACAATGAATATTTGAACTATGTTGGTAATGATGGAACTAGAATACCATAGTTGGCTAACAATGCTTTTGAGAAGCCCAACACAGGAACAAGTTAGTTGTTATAGTATAGTAATAATATATAGTTAGACCAGCAGCACTGAATAAAAAATTAATTAACTTTAATATATGCTATTTAATTCATTAATTTACACTGTAACACACATTTCCTTATTAATCATTTTAAACCTCCAACAGAGCACATGCTAATCACCAACCTAAGTGTGTGTTAATCATTACATTTGTTCAATCAAGAAAGCATACACTTTAATTATCTCGAATAACTGTACGGTTTCAATTTTTAATGTTGTGTTTGATATGTTAAGTTCATTGCAGAACAGGTTACTGTACAGTTAATAATCTTAATAGTGATGTTTTAATAAAGACGATTTTTACAATTCTGTAGACTTGTATTTGTTGCCCCTGAAGTACCGGATCCGTAAAATTTAAACAGGCTATTTTTACTGCTGCACTTTTACGACCTCTTAATGTAAATGATCTCTGTTATGATTGGCTAAACAATGGAATACATACAGTCCAGATTTTTAATCAGGGTGGGTCAAGTTACTGAAAAGGTATCGATGTGGAAATGTGTATTGACATATGTTAATGAGCGTATGGTTGTGATGTCATAATCATGATGATTTTTCACGTCAAACATACATTTGTCAAACATTGTCATGGCTAGCAGCATTATTATGTCAATTTACAGGTAGGTTTAGTATCTACTGTAACACTACATTATACATTCATTCATTTCAACTGCATTTGCATTTGTTTGTTTATACAGAAATAAAAAACAAATGAAACCCTGTCTTTTTGTTTGTTTGTTTTTCTAGCATATGCCCCTTTCATTTCTGCCGGTAAACTTGCAACAGTGTATTGCTTCAAAATAAGGGGTATATAATCTAGATGGCAAGTGTCAAAATGTGCTTGTGATTTTACTTGCCCAGATATTTGCAATATCAAGGCAGCCTGTCATTTTATACCAGAATGCCTTGAACTTTGCCATGTCATGTGGCGTGACCACCATTGCCAAAGTGTGCAGGCACAGTTAGATGCCACCAACCCCTGTGTGAGTGACAGGAAAAACGGAAGGACTGAGAGAGAAGGAGTGATAGAGAAATGGGCAATAAAGTGGCAAGACGTGGCGGGTGATGCGGAGAATGAAGGGAACTTGAATCAGAGGAGAGAATTGAAATGAATTTGAGAAGGAGATTGTCTGGCAGGTGCACAACGAACTGCATGCATGGAAGAGAGCGTGAACCTGGATGAGGAAGAGTTGAGAAAAATGTGCAAAAAAAGAAGGAATATGTAAATAAAGCTATATATATACACACACACACACACACACACACACACACACGCACACATACATATACACACATACATACGTAACGCTGATTTGCAATCTTGCTTGGAGCGCGAGCAAGTAGGACTAGTTGCATTGGTGCCGTGACCCGGATTGTTGATGTTGATGAGTGATGTTTAAGGGGATGAGTGTAACCGAGGCAAGCTAGTAAGAGCTCTGCAAATAAACCTTACTCCCCTAGCCTCAAGAGGTACACAGGCAATTGATGCTAGAGGCTGCAGTCTTTAGTTTCCTTGGTAGTGTGCTTGCCTCCCATATCAAAAAGAAGAAAAAAAAACAGGTTTGAATCCCGCGCAGAGTGGGCCGAGTACAACCAGAGAGGATTACTATATAATATATAAAACTGTCCAACACTGTGAATATTATGCTGATTAAATGTTTCGTTTAGTTGAATGAATGAATGTGTTCATGACTATTGTTGTTTTGGCATAATAAAAACTGTAAAAAATGTATGTATTTATTTATTTATTTATTCAGTAAATAAATACATCCAACTTTTAAAATCCAGTTTCATTTGGAACACATAAAACACGCAGAAAGAGGAAAAAAAGGATGCATTTAGAAGAACAGACACATATATGGAGATGCTCAGAGCAGGGTTGGAGTCGCTGCAGCGCTGATCTGGACAGTATAATAAGTGGGCTTACGGATCAGTGCTCAGCCAATCCCACAACCCCTATCAAACTGACAGCGTGCAGCACATATGTTACACACCGCTGCCTCTCACACACACACACACAGACACACACGAGGAGATGGAGAGCAGGGCTTGCAGGTGAAGCTCTTTAATCAGTAACATGGATTTATTTTCAAACATTCACTCACACATACACTGGACGGGGAATATGTGAATATGTGTTGGCTGGTTAGTTGGACGTGGTCCGTTCGGAGGCGTTGGGGTTTTTTGTCCTCCTCGGTCCGTTCGGAGGCGTTGGGGTTTTTTGTCCTCCTCGGTCCGTTTAGCGTGGGGCCCGGTGCGTTTGCAAAGCTAAGGCTGACCCTGTCGGCAATGTATCTGGAGACCAGAAATTTAACTAAACAAGTGAGCCTTTTGAAGTAAAGTCTAAAAGAGGATTACATAATGACAGGATGCTTTCTTACACACACACACGTGGGTTTTTCATGTATTATGGTGACTTTCTTTAGACATAATGATTTTATACTGTATAAACTGTATATTCCATCCCCTAACCCTAAACCTACCCATCACAGAAAACTTCCTGCATTATTACATTTTCAATGTATTATGGTGACTTTCTTTAGACATTATGATTTCATACTGTATAAACTGTATATTCCATCCCCTAACCCTAAACCTACCCATCACGGAGAACTTCCTGCATTATTACATTTTCAAAAAAGATAACTTTTTTTTTTATAAGCTGTTTTCCTAATATAGGGACCAAAAAATGTCCCCACAAGGTCAACAATTACTGGTATAATTATCTTTTCGACAGTCGGTACATTTGGACAATGTAAGGTTTACCAGTACCACAAACACACACACAGATTTGTTTTGCTATCTTAGTGAGGACATTCCATAGGCGTAATGGTTTTTATACTGTACAAACTGTACATTCTCTCCCCCTACACTACCCCTACTCCTAAATCTACTCATCACAGAAAACATTCTGCATTTTCACATTTTTAATAAAACAGTATGTTTTTAAAGCTATTTTAAATATGAGGACTCGAAATGTCCTCATATTTCATGTTTACGTCGTGATACCTGTATAATATCTATGTCATTATACAAATTTGTGTCCTCATAAATCAGGAAAACATGCACACACACGCGCTGAGATCACATTCAGCTGCATGCACTCCAACATTCACACACATACACAACACGAACATACAATATTACACATGCCAAGTGACGAGGGATATAGAATTGATTTTGGACATATAACTAAGAAACAAACTACTGCAGTTTTTTTGTTTGTTTTTTACAGATCAATTTGGCAGGCAGATCAAATAATCAGTCAAGAAAGAGATGTTAAAATCATGGCAGCTTATACATAGCTGGAAGCTATGTTCAGCATATTACTCCTAATATTAATATTAATATATTAATATATATATATATATATATATATATATATATATATATATATATATTAATATTAATTCCTACCTCTTCAGTATATAATATGTATACAGTGTACAGTATGCATATTTCCCAAACTACAGGACTATATTTGCACTTCTGTAATGTGGGTATGTAAACAATAGTAAGAAAAATAATAATAATAAAAAATAAAAATGTTTAAATATATGAATAACATTAATATTCATTTATGTTAATGTATAACAGATTATGAGATGTATAAGCAGCATAGCATTCAGTATTTCATTTTCAAAACACCAAGAAACACAAACATACAAAATCATACATAAATAAATACCACAGGCCAAAGATAGACATGCATGAAACACCATAGAAAGAATAGACTGAGTACTAAATGAAAACATGAAGGAAAATTGATGCAAAAAAAAAAAGTGCGCGGGCGCTAACACGGAGTAGGAAAGAAGAAACAGGCAGAGCAGCTGAACGACGCCGATGATGTGAAAGGAGAACAAGGAAGACCGGAAAAGAACGCGCGTGTGTGTGTGTGTGTGTGTGTGGGAGGTGTGAGAGAACCGGAGGAGGAGAGATTCACACTGAATTTGTGAGAAGAGGAAAGAAAAAGACAGAAAGAAAGAGAGAGAGGGAGTTCAATCCAATCCAGAAGGTCCCTCCCACACATAAAACACATTCTCATCAAGACTACACACACACACACACACTCTCTTGAGGAAATCTAGCACCCCCACCATTTCATGCTAGTTTACAGACACTTCATACAACTCGTTTTTATATTGCTCTAAAAAAAATCCTAACTACATTTTCATTAGGAATGCAATGCATTTACAAGTCTTTCGTTTGGCTCTCCACTCTTGTTCACAGGGACGGACACCAATCACAACTGAATTAAGAATGATTTTTAAATGACAATTCAATTCCAATTGAATTTGAGTTGAGATGGCAATTAGGAAACAGAATGGGAAGTAAAATTAAATGGAATAAAGTTCATTTATTGTAACTGCTGTGAGTTGTTAATTTTTAATAGTGCATTTCACCTTTCAGTGTGAATTACACAAACAAATTGTCTTAACATGTGAACTTACTAATAATTAAAGTTTGAAATGTCACATTTTGATATTTGTATTTATAGGAAAATAATATTAATAATAATATTAATAAAAAATAATAATATTAATAAAAACTCTAACAATAATAAAATTAATAAAAACACTACCTTTTGCTGTCAGTGAGATTTGTTTTTTTAAAGGTATGTTGTAAATTTTTTGCGGTAAAAACAAAAAACTGCAATACATTTTGCGGAAGAACATTGTTTTGGTTGTGCTACGGGTCTGTGTGGATGAATAAGGTTCTTTCTCATAACTGGAGAGATTATCTTACTCATACAGGGACATTTTTGCTGAGATATGTTGAATTTTAGGGGCATATAACTGCATTCTATAGGCTACATGAGTTGTGAGTTGTTGCCCTGCCTCATGTCCGCCACCAATCAACTTTATGAAATGTAAAATAAACTACGTAGGTCAGAGGTGGGGCGAGTGAGTTAAATGTGTTAATAATTTAACTCATTTTTGTCCCCATAACTAATTAATTAATCTTGCAGTTTAACCAAATCCACCACATGCTTTAGGGAGTCTGTTAAAACTCAATGGGTTCAGGGGAGGCAAAAGAGACACGGACTCCCACTGGTGTTGCTGCTGATCAGAGTAACTTGAGGGGGAAAAAAAGTTGATTTATACACTTTTTAATGTCATATTTTATAATATTTGAGCTGTTCTATTTTTGTAATACAGAATATTTTCTCATCCACTGTCTCTCTTGCTTCCTAAGAAGAAACACTCCTCCACAGTTTCCGGAAAAAAAAAAATATTAAGCAGCACAACTGTTTTCAACATTGATAATACTGAAAAAAATATTAAAATTATTTCTGAAGGATCATGTGACACTGAAGACTGGAGTAAATTCAGCTTTGCCATCACATGAATAAATTAGTTTTTAAAATATATTAAAATATAAAACAGTTTTGACCATATATATATTACAATATGTATATAATACATTTGATTTACAAATAAAGTTTTCTTTCAAAAACACAACATCTTTATCAACCTCAAACCTTTGAACAGTAGTTAATCCCATGAATTTAAAGAGAGACAATTCTTAATTTCTTAATTCTTAAAGTCTGTATTTTGCATGATCATGCTTGCTTAATATAATATAATAGTATATTAGTTTAGATTATTTTAAAAAATGTATGCATTTGCATATCTTTTTGGATGGTTCTTCAAATATTTTTGCATGTATAAAATGCAACACACAGAGATCTTGGAGACAATCCTACCTCTATTCTCCTGAGCTTTGAATGGTTTTGATTGACAGTATGGGTGGCATCAGCAGACAGACCAATTAAATGCATTTGCATACAGCTCAGAGAGAGAGAGAGAGAGAGAGAGAGAGACTTACGTTTGTGTGTGTGTGTGTGTGTGCGTGTGTGAGTGTGTGTGAGTGTGAGAGAGAGCCTATATGCATATGAATTATACAGTGGGGACAAGTGTTTGTATGTGTGCGTGCTTATGAAAATGCTAGCGTGTGTGTCTTGTCACAGGCAGTAATTAGTGCAGACAGTGTTTTGATGAGCGGATATACTGCTGAAGCTTACTTAATGAGAGTCTCTGGGTGTGTTTCCGTGTGTGTGTGTGTGTGTGTGTGTGTGGGTGTGCGTGTGTGGGTGTGCATGGTAGAGACAGTTGGTGAAATAACAAGCTTTAGCTCTCGCAAACACCTGCGCCTACAACTTCCATGACCTCTCGATGCAAACAGGTTATGTGACCCTGTGAATTCCATCAGAAATAAGGGAGCTTCAATTAAATGGTCAAAAACATGCGCTTTTTAGGCCTTTAATGTAGGTAAGTAAACAAATAAATAAATACACTTTTCCATATAATGGAAGTGGAAAGGAAATGGGGAGATCCAATTAAAAAAAAATATATCATAATCAATACAATCAGTGTCCTATACAATAAGTTATCTGAAATCCTAGGACAGATTTCTATAAAGAACAGACCACAAATTACGTTTTAAATCTTTGGTCAACTGTCTCTTTAAGAGCATGCGATTGCATAAGACTTTTAATAATCATTCCTTTTTTGATTCAGTCTCTGAAGTGTCACATTAAACTTGTTTAAGCCTTTGATCAGTCAAAGGTCTACATTTTAATGCTTACACACTAATTATCTGCTGCTAAACATTTATTATTTTATTTTATTTTATATTTTATATTATATTATATTTTATTATTTTATTTTATATATTCCATTATATTTTATTTTATATTTTATATTATATTATATTTTATTATTTTATTTTATGTCATTTTATTAATAAATAAAAAATCTACATTATATTTATATTAACTTTCTGCAAAAGCACATATGTACACAAAAAATTAAATATATATGAAAATGTAAATGCGTCTATAATAACACACTCAAAAAGGAAATAACCAACCCTTGAGGCATCTCTATTTTTTTTTTTTTTTATTATTTTGTCGCAGTAAGGTGTGAGTGTGCAGAGCTCACATTTATTTGCCTTTAATATGATTAACAGAGCTGGATTGTCACTCAGCCACAAACACTCAGCTTATCTTGCCTTGCAGAGAGGGCTCTCTGAGTCTCCTTATAACCGCAATCAGGACTCGACTCTTTTGACTGAGCGTCATTCAAAGACTGCTGGCTCTTACTAAAAGACTTGTGAAAACATATCTACACACATGCACACACGTAGACACCTTTAAAAAGAAAAGACAGTTATAGCCATCAAAGCGGAGGATGCATTAAGTGTGTATATTAAGCAGAGCACACACACACACACACACTCTCTCTCTCTCACAAACACACATACTCGAAAATGTTTGAGCCCAAAGCGACAATAAAGCACTGCCATTACTGTTTTTATTACTGTATTTTTATGAGAAAAAAATTGCTTTTTATGTGCGAGACATTTTCAATTGCAGAGGGGCAAAACTGCTGGTGATTGAAGAAAGTATTGTGTAAACCATGTATTTAGAAAAGCCTTTCCAAGAAATCTTTGCAATCAGTGATACTCAAATCTGAAGCCCTGTTTAAAAATGGAACTTTAGTGTTCTATGTGAGAATTTGAGCCCTAATCTGATCTCAGTCAGTGAATTCCACATGAAAGCTAATATATACACAATCAGATCTTTTAAATTTTCTCTCCTGTATAAATATGCTTCTCTTAACCAGTCTTAATGAAGCATTATATTAAAACAAAAACCACTAAAACAATGATAGATATTTTGTTGACCTGATCCCAAATGCCTCCAGTAATGTTTAAATGCAGAGAAATCAGCTATTTTAAACAGTTTAACAGCCCGTGTCTTTGCATCACCTGCCCATGACGTCATGTCAGCCTTACTCTCGATTTCCGGTTTTACTTCCATAGAAATCATGGAAACACAGAATACGCTTTAAGATATTATGTTTTATTAGACAGGTGAGCAACAGTTTGTATGCCTTTATCGGGTTACTCTTATTGTTTAAATCTCTTGTTTTCCTGTGAGTAACATGTTTGTATCATGCCTTAAAGACAACACGATTCTGTCAAGCGGCCAACATAGAGAACACATCAGAAAGAGCTTTATCTGTAGAAACAGTAATACAGCATTTTCTCCAATATATATTAAAACTAATTGCATGCCATTTAGCAACAAAAGTCATCCAGCTTTTATCAAATGATATTCTAATATCAATCTAATAAATGTTTAATACATTACCTCATCCATGAGCAATATTTCTGCCTGAGTACCATTGGATTGCTTTCCATCGGCTTCGGAGGAGAAGACGACAACTCCCATGATTCCACGCTGATTCGCGTCATCATCAAGCGACACCTTTGTTATTTTTTTGCATAAATGACCTCTAGTGGCAAAACTTACATACTGTGCCTTTAAGGAACAGTTAGAATTTGCAGGGCTAACTAATATATATATATTAGAGCTGCAACTAACAATTATTTTTTCTGTCAACTTTTTTATTAATCTAGTGATCTTTTTTTACGTAAGAAGTTAGAACTAATTTATCAGTTCACTGAGGTGTATAAACACTGGGACACGCCATTATTTAATAATACGATTTGATTTTGATTAAAAATTAGCCACTTATGTGTGGTCGTTGAGTGTTAGACATTTGAACTTTAAAATGAAGAGTGTCAAAGACTTTCTATACAGTATTAAAAGGAACTTTGATAGTGTTCAAGCCATTGAACAAACGTCTCCTGAACCATGTATTTTTCCTCTTGCACTGTCTGTAATGCAGGGAGTCTTAGCGAGCGCGCAGGGCGGGAATCAGGAGCGCGAGCAACTGAAACCTTGCACGTCCGAAACGTCTGCGCACATCCAAATAAACTTCTTTGAAATGCAAAACTGATTTTCGTTCGCTCGAAATATTTTCTTATTTGCGAGACGAAGATTTTCTCCTCAACTCAGTTCACGCGCGCGAAATGCCCTTTTGCACGTTCAAAATATGATCTTGGGCGCGCAAAAATTTGGCAGAGATCCAATTCCATAGGTGGTACGCCATTTCGGTTCTGCAAAGGGAACAAAGGACCATTTTATTTGGCCTCTGTTTAAAGTATTCCCATACTTTTGATAATCGTGCTCTAGGTTTTTGTGATAGACTGGAACTTTCTCCGTTTCCATGAGCAGAAGCCACCATTACTCGAAATGAATGTAAACAGTGTGACACGTCGCCGCATTTCATGCACGATGACATCGACGTGTCGTTGCAGCACTAATATGTATATACACTACCGGTCAAAAGTTTTAGAACGCCTCCATTTTTCCAGTTTTTATTGAAATTTACGCAGTTTAATGTCTCAATGTGCTCTGAAATTAAAGCATAGAACAAATAAACAACTGGAGATAAAAAAGAAATCATGGAATCGTTTTGTTTAACAAAATTTAATCTAGATTTTTGACTCATCAAAGTAGCCACCTTTTGCAGATATAACAGCCGAACACACTCGTGGCATTCTTTCTACAATGGAAATCAAATATTGTTCGGAAAGTTCTTCCCAACACTGTTGCAGAAGTTCCCACAAATGTGTTGCACTTGTAGGTTGCTTTGCTTTCACCCTTCTGTCCAGTTCATCCCAAACCAGCTCGATGGGGTTTAAGTCTGGAGACTGTGCTGGCCATTCCATGATTTGAGGCCTACCGTCTTGTTCTTTTCTTCTAAGGTAGTTCTGACATAACCTGGAGGTATGTTTTGGGTCATTATCTTGCTGTAGGATGAACCCCTGACCAACTAGGCGTATACCAGAGGGTATTGCATGGCGCTGCAAAATGCTGTGGTAGCAGTTTTGGTTCAGGGTGCCACTCACTCTGTGCAAGTCGCCGACTCTGGATCCAGCAAAAGAGCCCCAGACCATCACGCTTCCTCCTCCATGTTTGACAGTTGGTGTCACACACCGAGGAACTCGATGGCGTACAAAAACCCTGCGTGATGAACCGAAGATTTCAAATTTCGATTCATCAGTCCATAACACCTTCTTCCAGTCTTCAGTAGTCCACTGGCGGTGCTTCATGGCCCAGGCAAGCCTCTTTTTCTTGTTTTGCCATCTTAGCAATGGCTTTCTTACTGCCACTCGACCTGTCAAACCTGCAGCTCTAAGTCTTCTCTTCACAGTTGAAACTGAGACTTGCTTACTTCGACCAGTGTTAAGCTGTGCTTGAAGCTGTTGTCCTGTGAGCCGCCTATCACGCAAGCTGTTGACTCTCAGAAACTTGTCTTCTGATTCTGTTGTGGCTTTGGGTCTGCCAGACCTCTTCCTGTCAGAGTTTCCTCCAGTTTCCAAGTGCCTTTCAATGGTATAGGAAACTGTACTCACTGACACCTTGGCTTTCTTTGCAATTTCTCTAAAGGAAAGACCTACATTTTTAAGGGTTATAATGGTCTGTATGTCTTCCTTTGTTAATTGCCTTTTTCTCGGCATTATGAGAGCAATATACTTCTTCCTGCGGTACAATACTGTCCAAATAATGCTTAAGAGGGTGTAGTAACACAGTCTGTTCCAACACTGCTTTTATACAGACAGAGGGTTTGTAAGTAATCAACAAAAGTTGGGACACCTGTAGGAATTGTTAGCATCAACTTTCAAGGCTTAATTTACTTCCATTGCTGCAGAACAGCTGTAAGTTGTTAACCCATTACTTGTTCCCTGAAAAAGGCCTTTTTGTATAACTCTGAAATGTACATTATTTTTCAGTTTTTGGTAACCTAAACGTTTTTTTTTTAACCTCTGGCAGTTTACCGCTTACCTTTGTACCATTTCAGGTTATTCACTGGACTTGAACTGCTTAAATTTCAATAAAAACTGGAAAAATTGGGGTGTTCTAAAACTAATACATATATAACAAATATGCACAAATATGTTATATAATCTGTTAATTCTATTAAGTCTGATGCTGTCACCATATTTGAATGGATGGATGGGTGGATGTTAATATATTTATGTCAATGATGATTAACATATTTAACAGTCAAAAGGCTACCCTGCCAACTTACATGGAGGCCATTTTAGAGGCAGACAATTTATAGCCAGCATTTTGAAGAAAGATTGTGAAGACAAAAAATAATTGTCTTTAAAATGATGTGAATTGTGTGAAAAGTGACTAGGGTCAACTTTGAAACCTAGCTAGTTTGTCGGTAGAATACTCATTATCTAAAAAAATATCTTGATTATAGTGGCTTGTAAGTTTCAATAGCTTCAAAGTAGCAACAGCCAAAGCAACGATATTGCTTCCAACAAACTTACAAAGAGACAGAGAAAAAGAGAGAGAGAGGGGGAGGGGGATACAAAAACACAAGCACACACAAATCAATCCCAATCTGGAAACCCAGAATGAACTAGTCACATAAAACAGCAACAATTTGATCATCTAACTGTGGCTTCTCACCCTGTAGTGAAAAGTTTAACAAGAGCAAGACTTTCAGTTTTCAGCAAAGCATGTCTAAAGGAACAACGTTGTTTAACTTCCACTCGGCTTGCTGTTAAGAGTCTGTCAGCCATTTTGTAAACACCAGTGAGGCCTAACAGAGTTTTCTGTTGGAACGCTTTGAAGTCTAACAGCGGCTGGCCTCCATTTCTATACGCAGGTTCATCCAGAATGAAATGAAGCAATGAATGACAGAAGAACGAGAGAAAAACAGGCAGGAGAGAGGGGAGAGAGATATTGAACCCGACAGGCTGAGAGTAAACTTAAATTAAACACACCCAACACTATCAGCTGCAGAAGGAGAAGAGCTGACTGACGGAATGTAGGTATATGAGTGCAAAAGGAGGGAAAATAAGAGGTAGATGGATGTATACTATGTATGAGAGAGACTGAACCCTTGAGTAAATGTGCTTGTGCTTGAGACAGACTGTCAGGACTGCTTGAAGATTTCATTACAAGCCCGCTTTGACTGGCAGCATGTTTCAACATTCACTTTCTCGGTCTCTCACATACACTGCAATCTCGGCAGCTCACCGGTGCTCAATATCTACTAGTTAATCAATCAATGAAAGTAAATATAGAGCACGGCATTAAGAGAAGGACAATTAGATATCCAGTAAACACAAACATTTCACTGTCAGACAAACAGATCCAATCATGCGGCACCTGAAGAGACTCTCAAGATGAACTAAACAAAGTGCCATCCTGGTAGACAACCAACTAACAAACAAATACCAGACTTTGACAAACCATACTTTAAAATAATAGTTTACACATTTAAAATAAATAAATTAATTAATAAAATTGTGGCATCATTAATTCAGCTTCAAGTCATCCCAAGCCCGTATGATTTAATTTCTTCCATAAAAGGCAAAGGGAGAAATCGAGGTTAATGCTGATCTCTCTTTCAGTGAAAGTGGAAGCTGACTTATACTGTCAAGCTACAAAAAAGACATAAAAACACAATGAAATACTATAAAAGATATTCCAAGTCTTTTGAAGCCGTTTAATAACTTTGTTAAAGAATTTCCATTTTAGAGGCATGAAACAGAATTTCCCAACATAGAAAAACATGCCTCTAACTAAATTTTCATTTCATAACTTCAAAAATGTACATATTTTACTGCCATCTCTAAGTGAAATGAACACTAGTGGCAGTAAAACACTAACACAAATTATGATTATAGGGGCAGATTTGTGCATGTACTTTTAATTTCAGAAGTACCATGATACATACAAATACATTTCATTTTGAAACTGCCGTGAAATATACAAGTAGTAATATAATGTAATATTAATGCAGAAATGTCGCCATACACACTTTTTACCAGTGAGCCTGATTTGTAATGGCCAACATCATCATCGTTTCAAACACTTCCCTAGAGCTGCCACAGTTGGTTAAACCACCCGGCCAGATATGAAGGTAAATCAGTAGCTAAACTCCAAGAATTTGAGAACTTGTACTGTAAATATTTGTACTTGTACTTTAAAACTTACACTCACAGCTCTAATGTGAATAAAAATCTGCACTCGCAGACAACTGTATTCTGACTTTGAAGTTGCAGAAAAGCAGTCACAAATGTGTAAAATGTCATTCGCAGAAATACATCGACAGACACAAACTTGTAGAACATATTTGTACTTATTCTTACATTCAAATTCGCTATTTTCGCGATATGTCTGATGCATAACTAACTTGTGCACTTGCAGCAGTGGCAGCAAGAGAGAAAAAGGAGGGAGTCATTTTATTGGTTGGCGCCTAGCCAATGAAATCGGACTTCTTTTCTACACAATGATGTCATGACACCCGTGTCCGCGGGATCTAACGATCAGACGGTAAGGGTTTAATAATTAGTAAAGTAGTATTAAAAACAGAATAAAACCTCCACACTTATCAATACGTTCACTGATGAGTCGCTTTAACAACTACATTAATTCAGGACTATTAGGAGGTTCTTGTATAACTTTGCCGTTACTCAAAATGAAAGAAGTGAAATAATATTATTAATGTGTTTTTATCAGTTACTTACGGTAAATGTACCGTGGGGAAAATAATGCCATATAAGTGACAATTCATTAGGGCAGGAGAAAATTAGTGTGGAGGTTTTATTCTATTTTTAATACTACTTTACTAATTATTTAAACCCTAACCGTCTGATCGTTAGATCCCGCGGACGCGGGGCCGAGGGTGTGATGACTTCAAATTCAGAATACAGTTGTGACTATTGTCTGCGAGTGCAGATTTTTATTTTACAGGTTTACGAGTTTTGCTACTGATTTACATTCATAGCCAGATCTCACTGGTTGACCAAATGTTGTGTTGACCCTGTTGGTTCACTGACACACATATTGCAATTCCATTTAGTGCCACTAGTGGTCCAGAAATTACTCATAGCACGTTTAAGTCGTTTGCTGCAAATGTTTCCCAGTCCTCGCAGCTTCAATATGTGCCTACTGCTCCAGGTCTGAAGGCAATTATTTCTTGTAACCAATCACAATGTGACACGTTTTAATGTAAATGTCTGTTACTCAAAATAAATAATAAAAAAACGCCTTGAGAAGATTTTGAATAAAGCACAGCAATTTGGACTATTCTTGAGTTTGAAAGCCCCTTGTGATTGTATACATTTCTCTTTGTGTTCCAATAAAGCAGTAAAATCATACAGGTTTGTAATGACACAAGGGTGAGTAGATAATGCCTGAATTTTAATTTCGGGGTGAACGATTCATTTTAATATCTGGCAAATCTGTCAGATAAAATGCTCTTATAATCATATAATCAATGCTCTGTAACCACAACATTAGATGGTATGTGATAAACTTTGAGGAAAAATGAGGCGAATTTCAACGTGGAATAAGTCTTATGTAAAAGAGAGAGAGACAGACATAGAAAGAAAGATGTGTGTGGGCAGGTAATAAGCAGGATTTTTTTTTCAATATAGCAGGAAAAGCAACAGCAATATCTTGCACTAATGGTCTTGTTAGCAACAACAGTGGTAATGCACTCCACATCGCACATACTTATGACACACACACACACACACACACACACACACACACATAGATACAGAAAGAAAGAAATAAGGACAGAAACATCTTGAATTGTCCTCAGTTTGAACAATGTACAATGAAATACACAAAAACAAACAAATAAATAAATAAATAAGACCTAGTTTTACTAAGGAACTAATTCACACACAGACACACAATTCCAGAACACTGATGTAACAAAGTGACAAATGAATACAAAAGGCAGCAAAGAAATTCCCGTGGGAGCCATTTTGTTGACTCGTCTTGTGAAGTGGAGAAAGCAGAAGTGATTAGATCACATTATTATCTCAGACTGCCTCAGGACCATTAGGGACAAAACACATGCGCACATCAGCGCAGAACACATGCTTTCAGTCAGATAACAAACCCTTACAGCGCTGACAACTCAATCAAACGTACACACATACACTCGCTGTTTGTGGTTTGTTCTCCTTTCATGTTTCTTGAATATCTTATTCATGACCTTTTTTGTTATATGAACTGTACCAGCCATCTCTAACATTTTATTTTCATTTTCAGAGTGCTTACAGAAGTTTTTGTAGTCTTTTTAGTGTAACTACTTTGATTAAAACCTGCAAGTCAAGCAAAAAACTTTTGTAGCATTATTTTAAATCTTGCAATAGTTTATCGTAACAATTTTGCATACTCTATTCAAGTATGCAATGAGGTACGGTAGCTCATTTTCACATCACTGAGTTCTAAAATATGCAGGAAGGAACTGCATTCTCAGTGTTGCCACAAGGGGCACTACAGCGAGCATTAGCACAACACGTCTTTTTACTTTCTCCATTCCATTCGTAAGCCTTTTTTTTTATTTTTTTTGCTACAGTAGGCCTACCTTGAAGATTTTAACATTTAAAATTTCCTCTCTTGTGAAAAAAACAAATAAATAAAACGCCACACATCATGTTCTCACGAAGTGAAAAATACATCGCGGAGCAAAGAGGAAACTGACAACACGTCGACAGACATATGAAACAGTTTCATATTTAAAAATATTGTAATTTTTTAAAGAAGTTTAATCAATAAATAGCGTATAGTGTCTCTTTAATGTGTCGTGACAGATCGCTGTAGCTCCTCGTGAACCGATCATCTCTTCATACTAGTTCATTTATAGCATCAAATACATGAACATGAATGAATGAACATCAGAAGGAATGTTGTTTCAAGAGCGAGTACACACAATTTTTCAAGTTTAAGTTCACCAACGTTAATCTACTAACTCCCCTGACTGCTTTGTCGCACAAAATGGCGGATTCGGGGTTATGATTGGTCAGCTCACCTGTCAATCAAACTGTTTGTGAAGGGTCAATTAATCCCCCCATTCCTACAATTAAAATGAGAGCATTGTTTTGTTTGTTTTTTTCTTAATGGTACTGAATAGTCGCTTCTGTGTGTGAACTATATAAAAGGCCTGTACCCTGTTAATCCTGCTTAGAGAGAGCAAATGACACACACTCCAAAACACAGTGTATTGAAACAGCATTGAACTAAGAGGCTTACAGGAAAAGTGTCACACGCGTCAGCACAAGAGTGTGTGTGTGTATGTGTGTGTGTGTGAGAGAGAGAGAGAGTGTGTTGGCATGTGAAGAGTCCTGAAGTATTTGTAATCATAATGGTGTTTGTATGAAATAGCAGCACTTGACTGGACAGTGAGGGTTTCTTTAAGTGCACAAATGTTGCGCGTGGACCCTAACAACAAAACACACACATACACACAGTTGTTGCTGATTCCAACTGATTATAATGACTAGTTAAAATTACTAACAATACTAAGGGCCAACATCACCCTTCTTTCTCACTTCCCGTTTTGAACATTTTCTTGAACGTACATTTTCTTGTGTATGTGTGTGTTAGGGTTGAGTTGTCTGCTTTGATCTTCTGTGTCCCATAATTACACCCAAATACTGTCACCAAGTCTTCCGTGTTAGTTTAGCAGTTTCATCAACCTTAACAAACACTCGTGTGGACTCACATGCAAATACACAGAGAAGAGAGAAAAATAAACTAACAAGAAATAACTTGATTTTTAATATTTTCTGAAAATATGAGTGGTGCTTGCCTGTTCAAAACTCCATGTCATGATACTAGAGCAGAGGTGTCCAATCCTGGTCCTGGAGGGCCAATGTCCTACAGAGTTTAGTTCCAGCTTATCTTAGCATACCTGACTTGAAGTTTCTAGTAGTCCTAAAGCCCTTGATAACATTGATGAAGATGTGTTTAATTAGGGTTTGAGCTAATTTCTGCAGCACAGTGGCCCTCCAGGAGCAAGACTGGACACCCCTACAGTTTATTGCTATGGGGATGCTAGTCCAGGATCCTTCTTCAACATATGGCTGAGATTTTTTCGCCAATTGACCTTTCGCGAAGACCTGCCCCGTTTAGTTACTATTGCTATGTTCGACAAGCCATGCGCTCTCACGCCACACATCATGTTCTCACGAAGTACAAAAAATACATGGCGGGGCAAAGAGGACACTGACAACATGTCGACAGACAAGACGGAGCAGGTTACTTTTGATATGAAACAGTTTCATATTTAAAATGTTGTAATATTTTAAAGAAGTTTAATCAATAAATAGCGTATAGTGTCTCTTTAATGTGTCGTGACAGATCGCTGTAGCTCCTTCAAGCGGCTCGTGAACCGATCATCTCTTCAAACTAGTTTTATAGCATCAAATAAATATTAATGAACATTAGAAGGAATGTTGTTTCAAGCGCAGAAAGACGCGAGACACACTATTTTTCAAGTTAACCAATGATAATCTACTAACTCCCCTGACTGCTTTGTTGGACAAAATGGCGTATTCAGGGTTATGATTGGTCAGATCACCTGTCAATCAATCTGCCGGCAAAGGGTTGTATTGCTCCCTAAGCAGGAATCAAATCTCTGGAATCTTGGAAGTAACAGCACATCAGTCCTCAACAAGCTGCTTTATTTGATGTATCATTCATGCTTGCTGTCCAAACATACTGTATGCCAAAGTTTAATATAAATGGTCCTATTTTAACAATAAAAGTGCATGGTCTGAATTGCATAAAGTGCACTTAGGGCATGTCCAAATCCTCTTTTGCTAGTTTAAAGATGGAAAAACTGGCCAGACGCATGTTCCAAAAGGGTTGTCCCTTGTCTCCTAATGAGCCATGGGTGTGTTTTGGGTGAAATGTGCAATAAACGAATCAGAGTCTCATCTCCCATTCCCTTTAAAAGCATGGCGGATCCGCTACTTACATGGCGGAATTTGCAAATGGAAATACTGAATGCAATTCTTTTATTTTTAATATTTAAAAATGTTTGTGTGCTGCCTTGTGTGTGTAACAAGCAGGATATTAGGTGCATATTATTAACGCGCCTTTTAAATAAAAAAATAAATACTGCGCCATTGACTTCAGACCACGATTTTGTTGGTCATTTTCAGTTGCTTAAAAATAGCAATGCGCCAACAATGAGCCTGAACACACCTCGTTTCAGACCAGTACGGGCAAAGAGATGTGCGCGAGTGCATTTGCTATTTAAACAACGTGGCGCTGGATGTGAAAATGATAACTGCGTTGGGCTGAAAATAGCAAAAATTGGCGTCACATTGCACAGAGTGTATGATAGGGCCCGTAGTATTAGAGGCTAATTCAGATCTGAAAGTTTTAAACAGGGAGGTGTGCAACTTCTCTGACATGCTGTACTATAGAACAGGAAACAGCAGTCTGCTCTTTCTCACCCTCACGCTGTGGGAGAAAACACTATAATTTTTAATCCTTTTAAAATGTGTCGACAGGGTCGAGTCTCCAGCCGTTAAGATAATGTTCGTCTCTCTGTATCTGTTTCTCTCATGGCCTCTGTCTGGGGCTCTTTCTCTCCATCTGTTGCTCTCGCTTTCAAAATTTCTTGCCTAGTCTTTGTCTGTGCATCTCTTTTCATTTCTCTCTATCTGCCTTCGTCGCCTTTCCATCACTTCCTCCGTGGGCTTCCGAAGCATTTCTTTGAAATGCATCTAATTAGCGCGGGGCTTGTCGTGCGGGTTAAATTAAATTGCAGAGATACACAGAGGATGGAGGTCAATAGCTCCATAAAGACCGGCAGAGCTGATAATTGGGCTGGCTTCTCTTTTCCGTGCATGATCAAAATGCCAGTGGACAGAGCGTTGTCTGCCTCGGAGAATGTCTGCGAGAGGGGCTGAGACTTTTCTTTCTTTTTTTTTTTTTTTAAGATAAAAAAGAAAGTATTTATTTTTAGAAAAATGAAAGGGCCAGACAATCACATCCTGCCTCTCTCTGGGTCTAAATACCAACCTGTTAAGGGACAAAGTTGGGTGTGTAAGAGAAAAATGGTAAAAGAGACCAGGAGGGAAAATTAATGAGCATTTGGGCTAAGCAATACAAAAGATTTTTGTGTGACAGTATAAATGTGTAGAGATTTTGTTATACCATCTATACCGCGTCCAAGGAGGACTATGGAGGAGAACATTAAATGTTGGCATTCCCATTCATCTTCAAGACAGATGCTCGGGGTGGCACAGAACATCCCAGAAGTTTGAATATATCTGCATGGCTATCAGTGGGTAAAAGCGCAGAATGCTATTGACAAATGAGAGCGATGAAGAGTATTGTGAAAACCACAGAGCGTCTCCCAAACCAATTGAGACAAGGACGAGCTTTTGATTAAGAGTAATCTAAAATGACTTGACTCACCCAGTTGCTAACCACTTATCACAACCACCAAACACCCATAACATCCTAGCAGCTATAACATCACACTAAAAACCACTTAAAAACATTAGCAACTGCATAGCAACACCTTAACAACCACCCAGATCGCCCTAGCACTGCTAAAAATCCTCTCTAAACACATTTGTATTCTTTAAATGTAAAAATCTAGTATCAGTTCCAATGATTTGAATCTATTTATTTTTTGGAGTATGTGTGTGTGTGTGTGGGGGGGGGGGGGCATATAGTGAAGTATATGATATTGTGAAGGTGATAGCAGGGTTATCTTCAGGTTTTCAGCAATCACGTTTCAAGCATAAAAAAATAATGATAACACAATTCAAGTAAGTACTTTTCATTTGCTAATTTACTGCATGATTATTAAATTGATATTAATAAATAAAACAGTATATTGTGAAGTATTCCGTTGCTATGAAATACAATTACTCATATCCTAAAGTGCATGAGAGAGAGAGAGAGAGAGACAGAGAGAGAGTGAGAGAGAGAGAGACAGAGAGAGAGAGAGAGAGAGAGAGAGAGAGAGAGAGAGAGAGAGAGAGAGAGAGAGAGAGAGATGGTTTGAGGGCTGAAAGCGGTTTGAGGCGGAGAGCAACGTGTCACGCTGCTCTCACCTCTAAAAGTCACGGAAATGCCAGGTCACCTGCTCTCGTACAGAGAAATCAAACGAACGTGAGGGTGTGAGGTCCTCCAAGATCACAAACCCACACACACATCCATTCACAAGCTCCAAACACATCACTCGCACCTTTCTTACTGACAGGGCTGTCGACAACTCACTTCCTCGACTGGCTTTGATTGCTTTGTTATGACTGCCCTCGTCCCCCCCATTCCCTCGCTACTGCTCCCTTTTTGATGATTATTCTTTAATAAAGCATCTCTTTGAAGAGCTTTGGCTCATACTCCTGTTTGCTGGCGCAGGTTGATGACACGGAAGCTCAGAGACTGTCACCAGAACACAACATCACAGAGGCCTTGGATAGTCTGAAGTCTTTAAAAAATTCATTAGTGACGTTAATAATTAAGATATATGGAAATGACATGCACTGCGGCCTGGGTGAATGATTAAGTAGGCAACGTGATCTACAGCAATGAGGGCATATAAATAATGTTTATATTCCACATTTTCATTAATCTCTGGAACAACGTTGAGAAAAATCTCCTACATTGTGTTCTTGGTAACTTTAGTGTTGTAGTGAAAACAGCATTCATAATGCATAACCTTGTATACACAAAACTGACCCAAAAAATGGTAATGTCATATTTTTGTAGTTGTGCCATTGAAGTACCTTTGTGTAATTTAAAACTGTGGTATATAGTACCATCACACTACCATCTGATCCCATGACAGTAACATAGTACAACCACTTTTTTGTACAAGTAAAATGGAGTAAAAAGGCACTCAAAGGGTGTTTCTTGCTCCATTTTGATGTTCATGCACTATACTACGATTCAAAATTATAGCAGTACCTATAAAGTACTGATCCACCCCTTCAGTACTATTTATTTATTTATCTTTTGTCATGTACAATTGTATCAGAGTAGGTAACAGTCCTACTTTTAGGGCTATTGCTAATTGCAGTATATATCGTTCATGATTCGGACAAGTTACAGTACAGCAGAACAGAAGAAATATGTATTCTCAGTGCAAAATCTCTCCTTCACACTCACCGTCTCACAACCCCCCACACACAGAGATAGGCCACTGAGAGCCCTTTAAAGTTATTGTTTACTATTGATCGTTGAGGTCTACGGTATGAGGGCAGTGTGGTGGAAAAACAACTGACCCTTATGCTCTAGTGTGTGAGAAACTGTGCGATAGCATGAACCACCACTGCAACATGAATTGAACTACACCCTACACACACTCTTTTTCTTGTACACATTCCTCTGGAGCTGGTGGTTTTGATTTAGTGTTCTAATCCTGTGTAATCCATGTGTGTAAACATGTATATTTACATACAGTATTATTTCAATTATAATATTTATCAGAGGCCTGGTTGCTAAAGAATTCAACGCAGCATCTTAGCCGTTCCCAGGATTGCACTCCTCTGGATCAACATGCCGTTTGTTCAGCCCTGCAACTGCTTTAGTCTTGACTCGCCACAATCCTTCAACTTCTTCTATGAATTCTTGTCATTTCTTAAGATTCTTATACTGTGCTCCCTTGAGACTCTCCCGAATTTATCATCACTGCTGTTTCTGTTCCTTAGCAGTAACATCTAAACCTTCTGCTGGAGGGCCGACGTCCTGCAAAGTTTAGCTCGAACTTGACCCAACACATCGTTTTTGCTAACCCTAATGTCCATTATTAGCAGGTTCAGGTGTGTTTACAGTATTTGGGGTTAGAGCTGAACTCTGCAGGATAGTGGCCCTCCAGGAACAGGATATTTTTCCCTAGCTATACTAATATTTCAGGTAGGATGGCCTGTACTTGTGTCTGTCTATAACGTAATACGACACACTCCCAGTCTTGTTGTTTGGATTGTGTTGTAGTGTACATTCTGAGAAACTAGAGATGTGGAGATGTTCCTATTTGCCAGGGCACTTCTACTCTGGTCCTGGATCTCCACCGTCCTGATGAGTTTAGCACCTAATGAAATTCAGCAAGTCTTCTGGATTACTTGAAAATTACGTGCATTTGATTAGTGTCAGAGTTAAACATCTCAGGACAGTGGACTTGACCGGATCTGAAGAATCCTGTATAGCATTATCTCCGGGAATTTATGGTTCTAGTCAGTTCATGATGTTCTGGTCTGAATCTCGCATACTGATCAGCTGCTTCACCCTGGATCTTCTGATGTTGTACAGGCAACGTCTACTGGTTCTGACTGTTTGCCATGAAGCCATGTGGAAGCCATATTCATGAATGTCTTATTCAAGATTGTGGGGGGAAAAAAACTTTAAATGGTGGTTTTACACTTTCTTAAAGCCTAGTGCCTTTGATGTGGATTCAGGTCAGGTGGATCAATGAGTCAGTGTTCCTCGTACTCCCTGAATACCGCTTGATGTCATCCATGTATTGCTGGCGGCAGACACTAGCTCCAGTCTTGTAACTACAGTGCATCAATATCCCCTCATGATGATAATGTGGTTGAGCAGTACACTTTACAGTCTTGTGAGTTGGCTTATAGTGCTATTGAATTCCTGATAAAGGTCTTTCCTTGTTGACCTTGTTTAGCCAAGGATCCAAGGATTTGTGTGTAGTAATGATTCATGCTTTCCTGAAGACAATCCAGACTATGCCGTATTGTGTTGTCGTGCCTGATGCAGTACTGATCAGCAATGCATTATGGATAAAGCTAAGCGAAAGCCAAGCCATGAGGTCAAACATTTCTGGGTCTGTGGGCTGCCTCTGGAGACTTCATTTTAAAAAGACCCTTTGTTGTGTTACACAAAGATTTCTGACGGTCTTGTGGAGCTCTCCAGGGTGCTGACAGAAGTCTCTTTCCTGGGTAGTCCTTTGGGGGAGCTGTTGCAGCCTCTCCTAGCTCAGTGGCTTTGATCAACTCTTCCACGGCCTATGGTCCTCTTATGCTGGTTGCTAGATATTCTTGGCAAGGAAGGGGAATTAATAACTTGTCCATGTTTGAAAATTACCACCCCTTCCTTTGGTTTGGTAGGGAAGGTTACAACCATCACTGCAAGAAGGAAGTAGAATGTAGATAAGGCATAAAGCTGCCGGGCAGCACACACCAGAAACTCTTTAGAGCTTTGTGGTTGCTGGAAGGGGTAGCAGTATGTTAAACTTATTATGTTTGGCCAATTTTATGAGAAGCTTGAGAGCTGCATGCCCATTACGTTTGGAGGGTGTGTGTGTCATCCTCCTATAATCTTCTTGTTGGCATGGTCCAGACCTTTGGCTGGATGCTTGGAAAGCAACAGCTTCTACAAAGTAGCCTGAGTGCATTGTTGAATTTACCTCAAGATTTGAAATGTTTTGTGATGACCTTATTCAAATCATGTCCACATTCGTCAATGGTTTGTATTTGGGTTTGTTGCCGTGTTCCCATGTGCTTGAACAATACTGTTGTCTTTATGTTTGAGCCTTTGTTAATGTTTTGATTTGGTTTTATTTTCCATTTTTGGTTCATGTTTACTCAGTTGTATTTTTATGCCACTGTTTTCAGCATCCCAATTGTTGTCTTTAGCTCGCTCTCTCGCTCTATCCATCCATCCATCCATCCATCCATCCATCCATCCATCCATCCATCTATCTATCTATCTATCTCACTATTTCTATCTATTCATCCATCCATCTATCTATCTATCTATCTATCTATCTATCTATCTATCTATCTATCTATCTATCTATCTATCTATCTATCTATCTATCTATCTATCTATCTATCTATCACTATTTCTATCTATCTCCCTATTTCTATTTATCCATCCATCTATCTATCTATCTATCTATCTATCTATCTCTATCCATCGATCGATCTATCTATCTATCTATCTATCTATCTATCTATCTTACTATTTCTATCTATCTCACTATTTCTATCTATCTATCTATCTATCTATCTATCACTATTTCTATCTATCTCACTATTTCTATCTATTCATCCATCCATCCATCCATCTATCTATCTATCTATCTATCTATCTATCTATCTATCTATCTATCTATCTATCTATCTATCTATCTATCTATCTATCTATCTATCTATCTATCTATCTATCTATCTATCTGTCTATCTATCTATCTATCTATCTATCTATCTATCTATCTATCTATCTATCTATCTATCTATCACTATTTCTATCTATCTATCTATCTATCTATCTATCTATCTATCTATCTATCTATCTATCTATCACTATTTCTATCTATCTCACTATTTCTATCTATCTATCTATCTATCTATCTATCTATCTATCTATCTATCTATCACTATTTCTATCTATCTCACTATTTCTATCTGTCTATCTATCTATCTATCTATCTATCTATCACTATTTCTATCTATCTCACTATTTCTATCTATTCATCCATCCATCCATCCATCCATCCATCCATCCATCCATCTATCTATCTATCTATCTATCTATCTATCTATCTATCTATCTACATACAGGCTAACTATCCTGAAACATAGAAAACATTTACATATAAAAGGTGTGGAGGAGTTTTCAGAGAGATACAGTTTTCTAGAACAAGCAGCAGGGGTGTCATCTTTTTGAACGCATTCCCTCAAATTCATTAAGTACATCTGCATCAGACTACGCTAAGTATTTATAGCCAGGTTTCATCTTATAGAGCAGGGCTTAATTAGTGCAATTCGGACCTACCTCACAAAAAAGTGGAAAGATGAGGAAAGCAAAAAGCTAGTGGTTCTTGAGAGGGAAGTAATACAAAGGAAATGGGAGGAAATGGAAAGGCTGACAATATCAGGAATGTGATCTACAGCACCATACAAAATACATAATTTTTATTAATGTTTGCATTTAATGAATTGAATATGAGAAAGACATTGGGTGGTGCAAAATACATTGTTTAATTGATACGTTTGTCGCTTTTTTTAAGCATTTCACGCGAAGAGAAGAGAAGAGACAAAATGTGAAGAGAATAGTCGTCCCCAAGGAAGCATAGAAGACCGAATGAGGCAGGAGATCAGAGCCAAGTGATGGGGACAGGACTACAAAAGAACGGAGGGATGAGAGGGAGGAGTTCGTAGAGGTTGGTGGCTTCTCTCTGATCCTTCGTTCTGCGCTTTTGAGGGTGCAAGCTTCTAATGAGCTCGTCTTCTCCTTTTCTCATAATCTGCTGTACGTTTTATCACACACATCAAACACACACGCACACACCTCTGGCAGCGGTCCTGTGAGGCGAGGGAGCATTGTTCTTTAATCTTTCCTTCTGTTTACCGCTGCTCCTCCGTCCCGGAGGTTAAACCATCATTTTACACACATTGTCAGTCTCACACTACAGCCCATGAGATAAAATTTAAATGAGAAGAGAAAGATGGAGAAATGTATAGAGACTAAGAAAGCCAGAAAAACAGCGGGAGAAAAGAAACAATGACGATTGCAGCATAATTCACAATATAAAGAACACAAGTCACAATTTTATTCAATATAAAAATATCTATTAGTGTATAAAAAACTTCCAGATTTTTTAGTAAGGAAAAGGAAAGAAGAGGATCCATGTGTGAGAAAATGACAAAAGGGCAAAAAATTAGTATTTCTATTGAGTATTTCCTGAAACATGGATTCATTTTTGCATGTAAAGACATTAGAAAATTTGGTGACATCAACTGATGACAATTGACCCCGCCCCCTTTAGTTACTGTTGCTATGTCTGACAAGCCATGCGCTCACACAACACATCATGTGTGTCGTTAAGCGCAGAAAAACGTGAGTACATACAATTTTTGAAGTTCACCAACATTAATCTACTAACTCCCCCGACTGCTGTCAGACAAAATGGCCGATTCAGGGTTATGATTGGTCAGATCGCCTGTCAATCAAACTGTTTCTTCAAATATTCTCCTCTTCACAATGACAAATCTTTGGTTGCCCCCTCATTTGCATTCACCCATGTTCGTCCGTCATTATTTTTCACTAAATGCTTTGTATTCTTATAAATATACAAACAACTCCAACTTTCATTCAGACTAATAGTCTATTACCATTGCTGAATTCTTTCTGACATGTAATTGTATTATGGGCTGTTAACATGAAAAAAAAAAAATCACGCAACTCTTACATATTGTCGTGTGTTTCACTCACACAGTCCTGAGCTCTAAATGCCCAGGATGACAAATGTCTTTCGAAATAAACCATAAACACAATAAATAAAAAAAATGTCATTCATGTGAAATTTGCCATCAATCACAATATGTGGTTGTCTGTGAGTGTGTATTGAGGAGAGAAAGAGTCGCGCAAGATGGTCGAGTGTGTTTGGCAATGTGATTATCTCTTCACACTGAACTGAACCAAGAAAACAAAAAAGAGAACAAAAAAAAAAAAAAACCTACCAACAAGATTAAAAAACGGGGGAGGAAAAAATGGATTTTGACTGTATAAACTCAAAAGAGAGTCTTAATATGCGCCTGGTGGTGAATCAGGAAACTCATTATATCTGTCATATTAACAAAGGAATAAACAGGCATTTCTCTGAAGAAAGAAAGCCATGACAGACACATACACTGAGACAGAAATGGAAAGAGAGAGGGAGAGATAGGGAGAGAGGCAGAGAGAATAAATAACAAACGTCAAAACATATTATTCTTTCCGAGTGGGGGATGAATTGAATCCTACATTGTACTTCACAAAACACTTTATTTTTATAACCTGCAGAGAAAAACAAATGAGGAAATTATTAAAGAGTTAAAGGACCTCTCTATATCAGGACACTGACCTAACACACACACACACACACACACACAAATCATGTTGAAAATGGCCCGTAGAAGTGATGAGCAAAGGCGACAAATGTTTCTATGCAAATTGTTCCCTTTGCTTCTCCTTAATGCTTTAACATTATTCAATACTATATGCTTTACTTCATATTTTCCAGCACAAATATACATGTCACAGAGACCAAAAGTATTTGCCGTTAAATCATGAGCACAGAATAAAAACGATCATGAAATAACTTAAAACACCATAAACCTCGAGACGTGTAGCATACACAATCTGACGCAAGATAACTACAAAATATGGCAAAATCAATAACAAGAAAGTAAAATGACAAAGATTTAAACAACCATATTATTTATTCATGGCCCAGTGCATAGCTGCATGCTGGGAAAAAGGCGAATGGAACCAAACCACAAAACAATTATTTGATGAAGTCTATTGAACTGCATTAAAGAGTTAGTTCACCCCAAAATGAAAATTATATCATTAATGATTCGCCCTTATGTCATTCCAAACTCGTAAATCAAACGTTTGTTCATCTTTGGAGCACAAATGAAGATCTTTTTGATGAAATTTGAGAAATGTTGTGCCTTTGCAACTGCCACTTTGACTCTTCAAAAAGATCATAAAGAGACTGGAAAAATTTTCTGAAGTTATGCAAAGGCTTTTATAATGAAAATATTTCATTTAGGCATCGATCAGTGAACATAAGCAGAAGCTCAACCAAATATGAATAACTCTTCGGGTAGCTCAAACGTGCTCAGTAACAACCTCATTGGTTACGAAGCACATTTAAGCTTCCGGAAGAGGTTTGTTCTTTTTGTTATTTTTATACGTAAATAATTTATGTTTTAGATGCTGTCAATATTATTTGTTTTATGAAGTAAATGTGCGTGTGGTAGAAGCACCCTCTAAGTGAAATATATACGAATACTCAAGAGATTACATTGGCTGTTTCTGAAAACCACACACAATATTACTGCTGCCATCAATGGCATCGTGCAGTTGGTGGAGTAATAATTTCTGCTAATTAATTGACTTGAGATCAAATTCATGTCAGATTATTGCTGTAAATAAACATGGCTGAGGACTTCTACTGTAATGTCTAGTTTTGGTCTTGTTCATTGTCATTGACATGTTTCATGTTTGTTTTGCAATGTGCTCCAGTCATGTCATGTGAGACCCCTGATTGTCATGTGCTCCTTGTCATGTGATTCCCCTGTTTCATGTCTTGTTCTGATTGGTTCACGGAGTGTAATCATTGTTCACAGGTGTTCCTTGTTTGTAATTAGTCTGTGTATTTAAACCCTCTTGTTTGCCTTGTTCCTTGTCGATGTTTGTGGTTTGTGATCCCTGTAACACACGGCGTTTTATTTCCGTTCATGTTTTGTTCCAAACCAAGTCTCCATGTTGGATTTATGTTTATGTTGGACAAATAAAACTGCACTTGGGTTCTCTCAAAACTCGCCTCCAGTGGAATACTTTACATCTACACTATTTTTTGCTCTCCGTTGATTTACTTAATTTCCAGATGTTTGATTCAATTGTGGGTTCCCTGGGGTATTAATGCACATATGCACATGCACGCTCTTCAAAAAATGGTGCATTTATTACCTTGACAACCACAAGACGTAGAATGAACTTTGTATATAAGGAATGAAAGATATAGACATGCTAGTTTTCTTATTTTGTTCATGAGAATTATCTTTTAAAGCTGCCTTTAGAACTATGGTTTCGAGAAACACTGAATCATTGAAATAAGTTGATGATAACAACAGAAGCTACACCTGTTACTCATTTCATTTTTTTATTGTTGTCTGCCAATAGTAAATATGCCATTCGGCAATCGTCTTGCGTCCCCAAACTGACCCAGGATAACAATAATCCCCATCCATACTGATCCAGGGTCAGATTAACGTCTACTCACTCTGATCTACTGCTCTAATCTAATAAACCGAAGAGCAAAACTGACCCACAGAGCAATCCTTCTCTAATATGCTTTCTCAATAGTGCACCATGCTGTTTATTCCCTCATAAGCGCCAATTGAAAAGGCCCCTAATCCAATAGTGTGAAAACTAGAATCTTCTAGAGAGGCACTTTTGAGACGTTGCCTCATTCTTTTCAAGTCCAATTAATTTTCTTCCAGCAATAAAACTAAAATCTTCATGGTTGACACTGCATCTGCACAGCATCTTACGATTTAATATTTCAGAGATTTCCAGAAGTCACCACAGTCGCTGCCACCATTACAGCCCCCCCCATCCCCCATCATGCAATTAATTTCATGTAACTTTTTAATATTGCAATAATTTGGGTTCTTGAGTTAATGTCTCTTAAAATGCTCTTCTACTATTAGCAATCAAGTACGCAATTAAGAATGTTTACATGATGGAATTCCGGAGTAATGGCAATTTACTTCAGATCCCACTAATTAAAAAAGGAGCCCGGAATAACGTGATTTTGCTTTATTGATAATTTGATGACTTTCGGCTCTGGGTTTTATTGTGTTATGACTTAATTTAGCTTTAATCTTTTGATATCAGATTTGGCTGTAACCGAAATACTAACTGCAGACATGCAGTATGCGACTCATTCTTTTTCTTTTTTTGTCTCCCCTAATTTTCATTATATCTGCATAATTTTATTCATCAACAGCAATGTGTAATTAAAGCGTAATTAAAATTTCTCAAATTAAAGTTTGATCACGAAAAGCTTTGAAGTGGAAGGCAGCTGACCTGTTGTGCACTTGAAGGCACGACCTAAACAATCAAGAGCTGCTTCCACCCGTGTGTTTATGTGTGTAATATAGGTGTCCATGAACATAGGCTTCCTGAATTAGTATCATTAGTACATGCTCAGACTACTGTTGTTCTGATTTTAGATACAGGATACTGTATCAAACACTTTAACGAGATAATATTCTAATATATGACAATACTATAATAAAATAATACACTCAAAAAAATAATTTCCAATTTAATTTAATACACGCTCAAAAACATTTTTCATCAACAGATTTGTTCTAGCCATGATGCATGAACTTAACATCTCACAGAAATCATTCATTCAATGAATTTAAGTTGTGTCAGTAAATGTTCAATTATTACATCAAACATTTTTAAACTTCTAAATCTGCTTTTTGAGTACACATATTATTTTATAATTAAAAAAAAAATATATGTATACATTCAACTGTATGCCTTTGCATATGGGCAATATCACATTTGCAGCCGTGTGATATCGCTCCCTATCAGCATAGCTGTGATTCGGCTGTAGGTATATTCAAAATCAGTTTGAATGTCATCTGAGGAAAGCGATATCTTTGTCTTTGTCTTTTTAACAACAGGCTGTCATCAATCCCATGCATTTGTCAGTTGTGTCTCGTAATGTTGTTTAAAGTAAAAACAACTTCCCGTTTCAGTTCATTTCAATATAAAAGTCTTTGAACTCACTCACTCATAAAGGAAGTCTTTGTCGCCATCTCAAGGCAAATTAATGTAACTTTCACTGAAGTCGAAATCACTAACCGTTTCTCAATGCCAAAAAATATGGCATGTTTATTTAATAAAATATTATTTTTTGAACAATACTATAAATTAACAACAATAGCCATTATAACAGTATAACAAGCAAAATAGTAAATAAACAAGCAAGCAGTTCAGTCAAACGAACAATAGTAGCGCTCTAGTTAGTAACGTTAAAGGATTTAATTTCAATGTAAATATAAAGTTATGAAACTTAATATAGCCATTAAGCCAAATCTATTAGCTATGGAACAAGTAATAAATTAATAAGACTAAAGATGCCCTTTTGATATACCCAAAACAAATACCTCATGTTTAAACACTATCCACATAAGAGCCGGCAGCAAATTCCTGAAAGACTGGCCGAGATGAAGCTGTTCTCTGCGGGTACATGAGCGCTGAACGGTTGCTGACGGCCTGGAGCTCACATATTCGAAAAATTTTCAAATTTTTCAAATAAGCGCTATATGTTTATATATAAATCGCATATCTGAGGTCTAAACAACTACATTCTCACCCAAAAAACAACATTCTGTTACAAAATAATAGTATCTAAAACAGTAGAGTGGGTTTGCTCGTCCATCATGACATTGTGAGATTGCAATTGTGAGTTATCAGGTCAGAATTGTGAATATAAACTCAAAATAATAACTATTTTGTACAAAATTATTAAATTGTATACTCTGCAAGGTTATGAAACTTATGAGCAGAACTGTAGTTTATGCTTCTTTTACAGTAAAACTGAGTCAGAGAATCAACAATTGTTGTTTACATTAATTATCTGTCACAGTTTACATTAATGTTTAAATGAAATAAATGACATTAAAATTCAAAGTAATCACTTTGGTAATCTAAAATACTTTTCAGATGTAACTGTAATCTGATTACCACACATTTAAAATGTAACTATAATGAAATACAGTTACTCAAATTTTAAATATGTAACTAAGTTACTTGTATTTCGTTACTCCCCAACCCTGTATATATATATATATATATAGCATTTTTCATCAGTTACATTTCTAAGCCTCAAACAAGAATTGTTGTTATTTTCATGAAGAGACCTTTTGCACAATGACAGTCGAGCGCAACAGCAATAATGATTGCGGCGTGTGTGTGTTCATCACTGCCTCAGAAGTATTACTTATATTAAAACAAGCAGCTGAAAGAGCTTATTAAAACTTCAAACCTGTACTCAAACTCAATATATTCAGCCAGAAAAAGGAGAGTGAGAGACAGAAAAATAGAAAGTCACAGACCACAGATGGATATTGTTCCTTTGGTGTGGTTGGAGGGCTGCCATCATGTCGTATAAGACAGTTAAAGTCAGAAAAAAAAAGAAGAAAAAAAATGGACAGAAAGATGAAGCATGGGATAGTCCCCACAAAGACCGCAATATCCAAAAATGGGGACGTTTCTTGGTCCCCATGAGGAAAACTGCTTATAAATCATACAGATTTTTTTTTTTTTTTATCTAAAAATGCAGAACGTTTTCTATGATGGGTATGGTTAGGGGTAGGTTTAGGTTTATGGGATAGATTATACAGTATAAAAAGCATTATGTCTACGTAAGTCCCCATGGAAACCCAACATCTGTATAGTAAATTGTAACAGATCTCGCAAGGTGAAAAAAGACAAGAAGCACATTGCTATAACAAAACATTTTATTTATTGTTGATTTTTTGCAACTTGTGTTTAAATACTAATAGGATACCTCTGTAGTGAGTTTGTGTTGAAATTATTTGAATCTTTCTGTCATTCAAATGTACCTTCCTGTGCACTGCCAATTTAATTCTAATTCCAACTCAAGAATATTAAGATTTGATTAAATTCAATTCATTAAAATTTGCTTGTGTCTCAATACAGAATAAAATCCTCATAAACTCTTAAAATTGCTAAACATATCTCTCCTTTTTTCCATTTCAGTCCATCCTTTCCTCCTACATTCATCATTTATCCAAACCTCAACTCCTCATTCTCTTTTCCTCTCATCTCTCCATCCATAATCCATGCCTCCCACTTCTTCCCCAATTGTACATATCCGCTCCAGCTTTCGTCTGCTCTGTCTATGCATCTCCCTATCGATCTGCCTATCATCTGATCCCCCCCCCCCCATCTATCTTTGTGCGGTTGGAATGTGTGAATATTTACCTTCAACCAGGTGAAATGATTCCCTCATAATGTTTTTATTGGCAATAAAAAAACCTGTCTGTACAATCTCTTTTCCAATATTTGCTTAATTCTCTCACCTCGGATTGCAGTTTAATGAAATCTGGAATATAAAAACAGAAATCTTATTAGTGCAACACAATGCTAAAATCCACTGACACTTCAACCGATTACATAACGTAAGCCTCTCTGTTCTGTTCTCAAGGGTTGAAAGATTTGTGGTGGGGTCTATGTAATGCCATTTAATTAGGAGATAAAACCATACACAAACACACTGTCAGAGGCATATATCTAGAAATAACACTAACTAAAGGCTGCCTAAATGCAGCCATTACAATGTGATGATTATAACATTGTAATAAATTATTTATTACAATGTTATAGGTAATAAACTGTCTATAATAATAATAATAATAATACACATCTTAAAAAGTGTGAAAAATAGGCTTTGTACATTGGTCTAAATTAAACGAAAGTTGCAAAAAGTACAATCCTCCTGATTAATTTTACTGTGTGTGTGTGTGTGTGTGTGTGTGTATCCACACTACTCCTGCTGTTTGCATTCATCAACTATATTAATCAATGTGTCAGCCTTCAATCCAATTAGATTAAATCCGTTCTACCTGTAAACATCATCACACTCACCAGTCAGGTTCCAGACTAACTACATAATCCAAGTAAACAACAGCCATTAACAGAGACAAGGTGAAAAGTAGAGCAACGTGTCAAGTTTTTGATCATATGATACCCCATTGGCATAAGATGAAAAGCTTTAATATCTTTCAAATATTCAATGTCACGACCTAGTCTCAAAAAAATCGCACAAAAGTAGTCACAGAATACCACAACTCTCCTACAGCAACTAATTTATACAGGATGTTACAAAAGATCTGAGTGAGGCCAGGTAAATAGATTCGTTTTTTCTAAACTTTTGTCCCTGGCCACATATTCTAAGCCAAATCCGATGTGTTTAGGTCACAACCTTGCTAATGATTAAATAGCCCCCTATGATATACTGTCTGTTCTGAGGTAGATATTAAGCATAATGTACATCTTAACCTTTGTCTTACAAATACTCTTTGGTCAGACCAGATTTGGTCATAACAGTTCACGGGTGTCTTGTTCTCAATTTTTGCTCTCTAGTTATTTATTCAGAAACATTTTTCTCATAGTGCAGATTCACAAAATCTCTTCTGAACTGCTGAAGGGTCAATGACACATAAGAAATAAATGGAAGCTATTATGTGAACAAATGTTAAAAGCTGTTACAAAATGACTCTTTTATATTCATGCTGGATTCATAAGGTTTTGAAAAAAAAAATTATATATATATATATTTAAGTTTAATGACCCTGAAAATGTCATATGGTGCAACCATCAAGTGAAAATTGATATCTATTATTATAAAAAAATATTTTTAAATTGTATTTGAACAAATATCATGAATTAATAAAAAATATATATATACTTTTTTGAGAAATCACACTACATGAAATGTTATTGCATGACATTTTTAAGTATAAACTAATATGAAATTCTCAAAATACTCTTTATATTCATGTTAGTTTCAAATGTTTTTTAAACACCTTTTATACAATTACCAATTTTTTTAAAATGTAATGAGCCTAGAAATATTATAAAGTGTACCATCAAGGGAAAAAGCAATGTTTAGTAGAAATTGAAAAAAAAAAAAAGTTGTTTTTTTTTTCCAAGGAAAAATATATTGAACAAACATCATGAACTATTAATTCAAAGATATTACTTTTTTAGGAGTTGCACCACATTATATTCAAAAGACAATGCTGTGTTTTATTTGAAAAAAAAAAAAATCACATACTAAGTAGGGTTTAGCCAACTTTTCATTTACAACCCTTGACTAGAAAAAGTAGTTTATTATTAAGCAGGTCAATGTTTGCCTTATATAAATGACTATAGGGTATTGGGTATTGAGGGTAAGCAATTTTGGGTGAGAATAAACTGCAAAAATAGGGCAGACTTTAGAATTACAGAAGTCCTGCTATATGAGGCTAGTCGATAATATGCTGCTATGAGTAGATGTCACTGTCAAAGACACCTCGTTCAAACACACTCAGACATGCAGACAGGTCTAAACTAAATCACACTCAAAAACCTGCGGCAAAACTCCAGTTGCATAACAAACATCAGAATAAAGCATCATGGCATATTCAAGCCTAAGGGTTTTGTTCTGGTTTATTCCTCTTATCCTCTTAAACTCCTCCACAGCTCTGCATATGGACAGATGAACTTAACATAATGGTATGCCATTAAAACACTACAATTCCCGGAGTCCCTTGCAGATTGCATTTATTTACTACAAGAAAAGAGCTTTTCCGAACCTTTACACTTCTCTCTAATGATTCCAGACTTGATAATTAGCATGTGTTAGCTATTATTATGCTAACACAGGAAGTGTCAAAGCAAATCCACTGAGAATCAAGAACCCTATGAGATTTACGTGTACATGCCTGTTGCATTTTGTCCTTGAGATGTTTTCTCAGACAGTGTATTTTCAAAATTCAGTTTGGTGGGGTGTGCCATTGGGCTGCACAGACTAAAATAATCCATCACGGCAAAATTGTTCTCTGCCTCTAGTCGATCTCTTCACAACAGGGATCTCTTCAACACTCCTTTCCCATCCGCATGTTGTATATCAAAGGTATACATGCGAATGAGCCTCGGGAATATTCATATTTCTTTTTGAATCTGAAAACAACAAAGAGAGATGATTGACGGAGGACATTTACATGGGGAAGAGATGGCAGCAGGATCCGCAATGGGAAGAAAGCTTTGGCCAATGTTCTGCTCAGAAGCCTTGGGTCGTGGCATTCGTGTGGATGATACTTTGACAAGATTGTTGCAGACCAGGTTCACCCATTCATTGGTGTTCCCTGGTGGAAGTGGCCTCTTTCAATGCACCCTGCCACACTGCCAAAATTGTTAAGGAATGGGGTTTGAGGAACATGAGAAAGAGTTAAATGTGTTGCCCTTGGCCTCCAAATTCCCTAGATTTCAATCTGACTGAACATCAATGGGATGCGCTGGGCCGAACAAATCAGATCCATTGAAGCCCCACTTCACGACTCTTCTGCTAATGTCTATTTATGTTTGACTAAACGTACCTACAATGGGCACAGTGTGAAAACGTCCATTTATGTTTCACTCACAATCAATTTAAGTTAGGCTTGTGTCTGATGATTTCTATAGAGCTATGCCCCTGTAATCATCAGACATGACTGCTAAACCCCGGCCCTCCCCACACAAGTTCCATATTTCTGCTTGAATAATACATGAGCCCCATAAAAGGGCCACGAACAGAAAGTTCTGTACTGTAGCTTGTTCTCTGTGATCTACAGCTCACCTCAAACAGCCGTATCCCTCAGTATCTAAGAGGTGGATGAGATCTCATCCGTCAGAACTCAAGTGCAACCTCTTCACATCCGCGGTAGCATTAGTACACTGACATAACAATTGTGCCCTTCATGCCATAGTGTTTAATAAATAAATACATACATAAATAATGCCTCTTCATTTCCTAAGCCAACCACATGCCAATGGTAAAGTCATATTTTTTTATGAGACCAGCGAGGATTAATGGCTTTATTGGGCTGTGTGTGTGTGTGTGTGTGGTCATTTCTACCTTATCCATAAAATATGGTCTGTAGTTAACATTATTTACTGAAAGAAACGTTCAAGCTTTTTTAACATAAAATGGTAATGCAAGTTGCTAATAAACTGCTATATAAAGACTACAACGGCTGTCCAGTTTGTCAAGCGTGTACTGTAAATTCGCATTTATGTGGTTTATGTGATTATTTACCAACTTATATTTTTAAAGCACAAAATGGTTTCAAACCATGCAAACAAACTGGAACTAATTAAGAAGTTCAAGTTCTTTTTTTTTTAATATGTGACTTCAGTGCTTTGTTCTGCTCAAATTGGAATGCATTCTGTACGCTTATGTTTAGCTTCCAAAATTGACCCTTCTTAAACAGTTTGATTGACAGGTGAGCTGACCAATCATAACCCCGAATCCGCCATTTTGTCTGACAAAGCAGTCATGGGAGTTAGTAAATTAATGTTGGTGAACTTGAACTTGAAAAATAGTGTCTCTCACGTCTTTCTGCGCTTGAAACAACATTCTTTCTGATGTTCATTCATGTTTATTTGATGCTATAAATGAACTAGTATGAAGAGAGCTCTCTCACGAGCCTCTTGAAGGAGCTACAGCGATCTGTCACGACACATTAAAGAGACACTATACGCTATTTATTGATTAAACTTCTTTAAAAAATTGCAATACTTTAAATATGACTTTTATATGTCTGTCAACACGTTGTCAGTGTCCTCTTTGCTCCGGGATATTTTTCACCGTGTGAGAACACGATGTGTGGCATGAGAATGCATGGCTTGTCGGACATAGCAACAGTAGCTAGAGGGGGCGGGTCTTTGCGAAGGGTCAATTCCTAATTATTTGAGAGAATTATCCAGCCACTGCCAAACCTCCATGAATTTCAGCAGGCACTGGAATATGTTATGGTTAAATTTTTAATTTTAACTTTCTTTGGATATAAAATAATTAGTGTTTTCAATCAATTTAAAGTATTATTATTATTATTATACTTCTGTTCAATCCCTTTACATCATTTAAAAATGAACTGAATTTAACTTAATTTATCACAAAACTATCATGCTTGTTATTAAAATATCATGGAAGGTTTCAATGTGATTATTTCTGTAAATGACACTTATTTATACTCAGAACTGACATTTACTAAGGAACATTAATTTCCCAGATTGATAAGTCTCATCTTCAGCATAAGGTCTCCTTGCACTCTGCAATATTAGGTGGTTAATGTAACTACCAAAATGCAATAACTGTGCTGCACTTCAAATGTAAAGACTGTGTAGTGTAGTTTTGAAAGTGTAGATCAAATACTTGGTCTGAGCGACTAATTCTGGTTTTATTTTTCCTACAGCAAAAAAAAAAAATAAAATAATAAATAATTTGAAAACCTTGCTGGATGAAGTTCAACAGGTTTTTTTTTTACTCCTCACAGTCGATTTAAGACTCATTTAAAGGCTAACAGCCTATTATAAGAGGTTGAGGCGGTCTAAAACAGGATCCACTTTTACTAGACAGAGTGAGGTCATCTTTTGTATGGGTTTGAAATGAGATATTACTATTTCTCTTCCAAAAAATGACTCTCCTAAAGGTCAAAAATGTATCTTCACAGCTTCTTACCACTAAAGCCCTTCTTATAATCTGTCTTCACAGTATTAGTGTTGAAAAGTTGAGATGTTGCATGGCTTGTCACACCATATAGCAACAATTTCATTGTAATCCCTGCACTTAATATGCATATCTGGTACTAGAATATCTTATATTCACATGCAAAATACTTTATGAAAACATATGCTTATCAGCCAAGGGGCTGGGAATAGAGACTTGAGCCATGGATTCTAGATAGTTGATAGCTTTGTATCTTTTACTTTATTCTTTATTAATGAATATGTTGTAACCTTGTTGTGGTTTTACTTGCTTATGTAGACTGTAGCAATGATCCTGGACTGAGGAATGGAAGCTGTGTTTAACAACAGCACTCACTTGAAGAATAAGTGTTTAGCAAAGATGAAAGCTTTGAGAATAGAATTAAAACTGCAGAAGTTAACATGTTAACTCAGAACATCAATTAAACATGTGTGACATCATTAACTCGTTCACCTAATTGGACGGTTTTGTTCTGTTCTGTGTGATTTCCAAAGACAGCACGTGTTTGTTCACAGTACAAACAAACAAAAAATGATGAAGCCGAATTCATCAGACATCAGGAAAAGATGGAGATTTATAAAGGAAATCTATACGAGACTTTCAGACTTTGTATGGTGGAATTTTTCGTAATCTCTCAACATAATCTGAAATATCACTATGTTCTCAGTATTCCCTGGTTCTTGGTTATTGTTTTGTTTGATTATTAAATCTCCATGCATTTAGATCCTGTCATCCCTCTGCCCCATGATGTTACAGTAAAGATGCCAGGAAAACGGACTGACACCTATTCGATGAAAGAAGGCAGCCCCTAGTACAAAATCCAGGAAATATAACTTCTGATCTCACTTTCACCCATCTAGAAACTAATTATTGAGGTTTAGGTCCGATCTGCCATTAAAATTCCTTAGCACTCTTTGGATGCAGCAGGGGTGGCTGAAACAAAGACACACCATCCAAATCAATTCATAGCCATGTTTGGAAACCTTCAAACTGACGCAAACTACAACACATACATTTCATACTTATTCAGAGAAACAAGAATTTTCAGTGACAACAAAGCACAATATCTCAACACAAATTCAGCTGTTAGCTTACAAATGAACGCATGCATTACAGCTCAGTCTCATTCTATCATGTTTGGACTGTGCTTTAGATAACGCAAATGAGTTCCACACGAGGGAAGAAAGGTGGATCACACTGTGTGAGCCACCGCTGATGGCAGCAGCCAATCACAGCACTGGAATGGAGAAGTCTCAAATTGCAGTCTCCTGATCATTGGGAAGGGATTTGTTCACCCATTGAGATATTAACAAATACAAAATTCTGAATCTCGGGCCAGTGAAGGAAGAGACCCAAGGTTAAAATAAAAAAGGATACTTAAATGCACTAGAAAAATACAAGCAAGTACACTTGTCTTATTTTTGGTCCAATATAAAATTAAAAGTTCTACTTCTACTTAAATGCATTTGAAGTATTTTTTATTTTTAGTGCATTGAAAAAGTATACTACGACAAAAATATACAGTTTTATTAGTGTATTTCCTAAAAGTGTGTTTTAAATGCTTTAAAAATTAGCTCAATCTTAATAGACTTTTATATAATAATCCTAAATTTAAATTTAAACTATTTTTATTAAAAATAACTACTAATGTACTAGTTATGACTACATTTTCCCAACTGTGGTACTTAAGTAAACTTCAAGGCGCAATATGAAAGATTTTTATATAAACATATCCAAAAACCACTTGCACAGTGTTATATATTTCGTTCAACTGTGTACTTACATTATCCCAAATGTTTCCAAGAATTTGTAAATTCAGAGAAATTCACAATTTTAAATAGCGCCCCGTCCCTCCCTTGTCACGTGCGCTTGTCAGTGACATAATATCTGCGTTATCCCTGGTTTCCGCTTGTACTGCACATTAACCATGGCAACAGACGTGAACAGCTGCGTAACGTCTAGCGGCACGCTGTTGTTGTTTTGTTCAAACATTATGGACCATGGCAAGCACACTTTCGAACAAAAGGAGAAATTTAAAATGAGGATCAACATTGGCGTGGCGTTTCTGAGATGGCGAGAGCTTTGCGACAAACTTCAACTTGACAGAGACGGCGCTCTTGCACGTTATTAGACAAGGTAAGCAAATGTAGGCTACATAAGATTAATCAATGTTATATAGCTCAACAAAATGAAGTCTAATGATAATCTAATGTTGATCTAGCTTACTGTTAAGTCTCACACAGACAACAAACTAATACTAAACATTACAACTTTCAACACACTCAAATACAGTTTAGTATGATAGTGTAACGTTAGACCAAGTGAAACAGCGCTGCGTTACCTCACAGTTTTAAATTGTCAAATAAACTGACCTGTATGAGTAGTATTTCAGCACTTATGAGTAGTTCGGTAGAATGAAATGTCCTCTGTCCTTTATCCCCGGGACTCGCGTGTGCCACTGATATCCGTGATTCTCGGCCACGCGCTGCTTCATACCACAGTCATGTTAAAAACATGCATTCACTCATCCATAAACATTATTTCCCCATAAAAATTATTAGATCAATCGGCATGACAAGTTCCATGTTCCACTGCGTCATCAAACTACGCCTTTGTTATTGTTTTGAAGAGTTTAGCGACCCCTATCGGCGAAAAAAACATTGTGCCTTTAATATAAATGCACTAATTACCACTTAAATTGATTTTTAACTGTAGTCAGATAAAGTAAATAAAACATATAAAAGTGTTTATAAGTGCATTACTTAAAAGTGTGCTATGAACTCTTTACATGAAATTTTAGTGGATTTAGTGGGGGGAAAATTAAAAAAAACTAAGCTGCAAGTAACCGAATGAATGAATGAAAGAATCACATTTTTGTAAAATTTAAGTTTAAATGTGGTTAACTATTACAAAAGCAAGAAATTAATTGTCACTAATTATTTTAGTCCATTGGCCCCAAATTAAAAACATTAGGCTAGAAATGATACAGGAATGAACCTTGTCATTCTTAAAATATTCATTCATTTTGTCTCATTTATTTCTAAATGGGCAAAACTCCCTCCCTCTTTTTCCCTCCCCCTCCCTCTCTCTCTCTCTGAATTAGCTTAGCCTTTTTAATTTTGCCCCCTGTTGATGGCAATTAGACCACTGAGACGCTCCAAAAAGCAAACCAGACATGTACACGCTCACACTCACATCCTAAAAGTGCCGTCAGAGAGAAAGAGACAGCAGTAGGAATTACTGTACATTCTGGCTAGCCATTCCTCATTTAATTACAAGTGAGCACAATCATTTTCATATTTTACTCTTAAAAGGCTCTCCGCCACACATAATTCACATCCATAATTGAGCCGATGGGTGCTAAGAGGAATCTGCCAGGGAAAAAAAAGAATGTGAAGATGAAAGAGAAGGGAGGCAGGTACATTGAAAGAAAACGGTAAAATAATGTGAGTTTAGGGAGAGAGCTGAATGGCGAATGAAAGGCAAGCTGATGTTTATTGGCAAATATTTCCCAAGGATTCCGACACTGGTCTTTGTGCAGAGAGCTGTCTTAATCAGAATCTGTTTGCTCTGCTATTGATTAATCTTGCCTAGACATCATATTATTGTTTACTTTCTGAGTCTCTCCAGACTAAGTGAAAGAACAACCTGGCATTCGTCTAACACATCTCCCCCCCAACCCTGACTGTCAATCAAACTCCTCTCATTTCTTCCTCCCCCATCCCCTCTTTTCCAAAAATAAAAGAGTTATGAAGCCATGGCTCTGTACCCCTGTGGTTACTGTGAGTGACGCCTATGACAGCTGCCCGTATGCGCCCCCTCTGAGCTCGGCATGCTGGGGGATGTAGGCTGTCAGGTCACATTATGAGCTCGCTGACGGCACTAGTAGGCACGTGGAACGCACATTTACAAAACACACACAGAACAACGTGGAAAACAAGAAGCCACATTCATATACAGACGTAACAGCACAGGTTCTTGAGGTACACTGAAGAACACCCTTCTCATCAAGAACCATTTTGGCTGTATAGGACTCTCGAGGTGTCTAAAATGGTTCCTTGAAGATTATAAATGTGTTTATATAATATCATTAAGTAATTTAGCGCATTAGTTTTAGGTTTCTCGCTCAAACAGAGTTAAAGTAAAGCCTTTTTGGAGTCTAAAAAGCCCACAAATGGTTTTCTGTGGAACCATGGAGCTTCTCCTATGGCGTCATATTAAGTAAAAACAGCATCACTGGAGCTTAAAAAAATGCTCATGGTGACTTATTGAAGTAGAGCCGCAGGATTCTGGATATTGCCATCTTTGTGGGAACATTTTGTCCTCATAACATAGGGGAAACCTGAACCACACGCACACACAAACACACAAAGACAACTCTCACCGTGACCTCTAAACAAATAAAGATGAAGTCATCAAGTTTTACAGCAAACAGAATAGACTGACATGAATTATTAGCATAGGTTTGTGTATTACCTTGGAATTGAATGCAAGAGAATATAATGTGCTTATCCAAAAAACAGAAACCCCCAATCGCCTCATATCTCTGCGCTTTGATGCACTGGCTGTAATGTCTTACGGGATTGTGAATACACACCATAAAGTGTGGAAATGTGAGTTTCATTACCGTCTTATAAAGCGTCAACCCCATTGGTCATGAACGTGTCTGAGGAACACGGGGGTGGCTTTGGGCCCTAAAGCACGTCTGTATGAGGAAACCAACACCGATGCAACAGCTCCAAAAGCACGATTGGTTACAGCTCGGTTCCATTTCATGCGCTTTCAGACCACACGAAACAAGTTAATGTTCGCTTTTACTGTGTCAAAGCAGAGATGCCATTAAACAGAAGAGCAGGAGGAGACGTGTGATTTATCTGAGAGACAGTGAAGTGATTTCTGTGGCAGAAATGTTTATACTTGTTGAGGCAAAGCAGGTGCCACTGTCATTTTCCATCGAGGGGTGGAAATTCAGAGAAAAGGACTAATTTACCTTAAAGGTAGGTCTCACATCTGTCAGACTATGTGTGTGTGAGAAGTTGACACAATTTATTAGATCCAGAGATGTTATAAATAACTTACATTACACAGACATCTATACAAACATAAGAGATAAGGGCCCTAGAGACCCTTCACCTTCTAGCCAAGAAACATACAGCTTATATAAATGAGCAGAATGGCTACATACATATATGTTAATATAAATAATTATGTTTATAATGTTAATTGTTTTTTTTTTTTCTGTGATTCACTGATAAATAAATAATTGATTAATTATACTTCTATGTCACTTTTGACATAGACTAAATAGAAATACGGTTCACTCCTATTACTTATGAACAGGAGAAACTGCAATGCGCAATACGGCAATATAAGTCCCGCCTTCTAAGTAAAAGAGCCAATCGATATAAGCATAAGAAACAACATTTATGGGACAGTTCATGTCAGATTTTGTTGCTGATTTGATATATGGGTAACACTTTACAATAAGTTTAATTAGTTAAACATTAGTTATTGTGTTAACTAACATGAAGCAAGCATTGAAACTGTATTTACTAATCTTTGTTAACGTTAATGAAAATACAGTTGAGCATTTTGTTCATGTTAGTTCACAGTGCATTAACTAATGTTAACAAAATTTTAATAATGTATTAATAAGGGTTGTTGGGGGTAGTCGTGGCCTAATGGTGAGGGAGTCGGGCTTTTAACCTGAAGGTTGCTGCTTTGATTCCCACGCCGGCAGGAATTGAAAGTGGGGATTGTGAATGAACACCATTCTCTCCACCTTCAATACCATGACTAAAGTGCCCTTGAGCAAGACACCTAACCCTAATTGCCTCACTTGTAAGTCGCTTTGGATAAGCGTCTGCTAAATGACTAAATGTAAATGTTGAAACTAACATTAACAAAGATAAATAAATGCTGTAGAAGTGCAGTTCATTATTCATTCATGTTAACTAATGTTGTTCACTAATGTTAATTAATGAACCTTATTGTAAAGTGTTACCGATATGTTAATTAATTGTGAGTTTGGCAAGCAGTTTGAGATTTCAGGATTCCCCCATTCAAATAGATAGACTTGGTCTTGGATGCCCGAAATAGCTGCCTGGAGGCATTGCAAATATGGCCTCCGAGTGAACAGACTTTCCTCAAAAGAGACTTTGCTTTTGATCAATTTGGCGCATCCTATATATATCCTATTGTCAAGATCGTCAGTTGTAGTGCCCGCTAGAAACTCTAGAGGGCACTCCACCATGGACTCACTCACTCATTCTCTCATCCACTCACTCACTCACTCACTCACTCATCCACCAAGGCAGATTTCCTTACATTTCCCAGAAGCCCCGCACCCATCACTGATCACTCCACCAGCTGCAACACATTACCCAGTCACTGATTACATCACCCAGCCCATTCTTATCAGTCGCACTATTTAAGCTCAGCACACACACACACACATCCGTGCGAGGTCTTGATCATCTTTACAGTTGTCATTTCTGAGCGTTATTCCCGGTCTTGTTTTTTTGTTGCCATTCTGCCCGTTTTACCGTGTTCTGATTGTTTTGCTGCCCACCTCGACATCTTTGCCTGAATATCGACTACGACTCTGCCTCTCCTCTTCCATACCTGTTTGCCTCTGTATTGACCATTGCCTGTTTGACCACATTTTCAATAAAGCTGTTCTTGGATCTCAACCCGCTGTCTCCTCGTTACACCTATATATTTTTGGCGTATCCTATTTAAAAAAACATACAGACCACAAACTTTGCACACATTTCATTGTACATTTGTCATAATGTGTCAATTCAAATAACAAAAATTCTGTGTACGTTTATTTACAAAAACCAATGAAATAACATCGGTGCACCAAACAAGGTAGTTGTCTATTATCAGTTAAGTGTCTAGTCATTGACCAAACTAATGGAAACTGACACACAGTAAATGAACAATGAAAAATGGCTTTGAATTTTGCTGCCATTGTCTCCTGTGCTAGTCAATAGACTTCTTTTTACTTCATTCAAATTTCAAGGTTAAAAGATGCTCTTCTGAAAACAATGTTATTCTTCTGAAAACTTAAAAGTGATGATTTCGGATTTGTTTATGTGGAGTCACTTAATGTTTTCTATTCTTCCGTTGTTCACTCCATCTTTTACCATTGTACACTCACCTGACATAATAAGGCTTGTCCTTGGAGTGATTTCATGTAGTTCTCTCTCTAACCCTCTCTTTCTTGTTACATTTCTCATTTAGACATGTTGACACTCTTAATTGTCTCTTAAACCCAAAGCACAAATCAGAAAGACACAGTAAGTTTCTTGTAAGTTTCAGCTTGAATCATTTCAGAAAGTACATTTCATTTGCACTACACATGTGAATGACCACAGCTTTGAATAGCACCATTACTAGTTCTCTTAACGTTTCTCACACCTTCTCATATTCTCCATCTCAAATCATCAGCAGGAATTCATGCTATCCTGGTTTCCATTACAGATTTGTGCAAAACTTTTGCCATATTTTGTCAATGTCAATAAAAAACTATTGCGAAATGACAGGCATTTCCTTTAACTGATGTTATGCGACTAAAAGGTTTTCCTCTCGCGATAAGTCATTCCAAAAATTATGGCATTGGATGTTAAGTATCGCAGCCACTGAACTTATTTTTAAATCGAAGGAGATGTAGGCATTATCCAAACATTAATGGCAGCTGGACCATATGAGGTGAATCTGGGTGTTTCTCCCTCCTATCTACTTCGAGGCCAATTGTGGCATTTCTGTGTTTAGAATCCAGCTTTTCCATAATTCGTTTGTCTTTTATGAGTTTAATAAAGAACTCTGTCTCGTCTTCAGTTAAAATATACATCTTTAAAGACTGATAGACTTTCATGTAAGCCAGATGACCTGTAAATGCGAAAAACTTCCCACTGCAGTTTTGTGAAATATTCCTTTTTCGAATTGCCTGAAAAACCACCAAAATGTGAGCGTAAAAATATGTGAGTTTTCGTGAAATTGACGTGTTAACATTGGGAGTATTTTCTATTTGAAAGGTAATAGAAACTACTGAGAGCACAAGACTGTGTATGTGTGTGTGTGTGTGTGTGTGTGGGTATTCCCTACGTTATGGGGACCAAATGTTCCCACAGGTATAGTAATACTAGTAAATTTTGATCTTGTCGGGATATTTTGTGGTCCCCATGAGGAAACAAGCTCATAAATCATACAGAATTATCTTTTTTGAAAATCTAAAATAGCAAAACATTTTCTGTGATGGGTAGGTTTAGGGGTAGGGGTAGTGTAGGGGGACAGAATATACAGTTTGTACGGTATAAAAACCATTACGCCTATGGAATGTCCCCATAAAGCATGAAAACACAACATGTGTGTGTGTGTGTGTGTGTGTGAGTGTGAGAGAGTGAGTGAGTGAGAGAGAGAGAGAGAGAGAGAGAGAGAGAGAGAGAGAGAGAGAGAGAGAGAGAGAGAGAGAGAGAATTATTTAGGAACATTGAAAATATAATACTAATACTAATAGTTAAGCTTCATTCCAAAACCTGATCAACCTTGCCTACTTAGACAAGTTATTCCCAACAAAAGATGGTACGCTCAAGCCTCCTGGTAAGACTGTATTTATGAGTTGGGAAGACTTGTTTAGGACGTCAGGTGCATTCAAGTCACTTTGGTCAGAGCAAGATGGCAGTGTACGTTCTCTTAACTACACAAAAATACAGCAAGTTTTTTTCTTTTTTTTTAACGCTACTGAAAAATATGCATCTGGAGTGTTTTGCTTTGTGTTTTTTTAATTAATTTAGGAAGCCAATGAAACTGTTATGACGATAACAATACAGCATTAGCGCCAACAGCAATGGACAATAACATTTCATTAAGAATGATAGCAATTTTTTCGTGTGCCACATTAAAAGCTCAAGTACTTTAAAGTCGGATGGATTCTCACTGGCTGTCAATGTTTTTATTGTTCACTAGCTAGAAAAAAAAAAGTAATTCCAAAAACATTGTTCCTGTGTGTCATTATCGTTATAGCTATGCGATGAACTTTGAATAATTATTAAAACTTTATACATTAATAATAGTTTTTGTTATAGTCTATATACTATATACTAATTTTTATAGTCTTTTACTCTCTTATTAAAAAGCCTCAAGAAAAGGGCAATATTTATGTGTGTAAAGTTAATATTTTTAATAAAATAATTGTTGTTGTGGCTCTTGAAATAGTATTTGCTTATTAGCATGCTGCCATATGGCTGTAACCATCTATTAGCAGAGATAATTGATTTGGAAACTTTAAAAACCATTAAAGCTCAGTAAATTCAAGCAAGACTGTATATCATATCCTTTCAATCTCTTTCCAAGCTGGTTTTGATTACTCAATTAAAGAGTTCGTTTGTCAGCCGTGCGAGGATCACTTTAGGACATGCTGACCAATCAAGAGAGAGTGGATGATTCATTGACACTTTGCCAAACAAAGGACTCATACAGTAGCTGTTTCTATGGTAACACAGAGCGGAGGAGAACGCTCATACAAAAATATGCGTCAGCTGCTATTTGAGGGTGTAAAACACACATACACACACAAACATGCACGCAAAACATATACCAATGTGCGATCTAAAAGGTGACGCATAATGTAGGTATATTATCTGCCATCAAATGGGAAGCAATCTACAGATAAACGAATGCTAGAAAAAAAACCCCATCAATTGGGGCATCAATAAACGGAACAAAAGCACATGAAATCTATTCATTATATAAAAATGAAAATGTTTATTTTCAACAGTGATGCAAAAAAACAACACTGTACAGCAAAGTAGACAATGTAATTAACGTAATTAAACTATATGAAAATAAGAGGTTTATCAGATAAAAATAATACAATTATATTAAAACGTCAGTTTAATCACACCAATTAGTCTTTTTTTTACTTTATAGTGCTATTACAGTACAGTATGTAGTTTTAATGACCATGTATTTAATATGAAATTATTTCCAGGAGAATCTCATAGATTGGCTGCGTTTAACTCCACTTTTAGACGTACACTCGACAACTTCCCTAAGCAATTTCCCTCAGGGGAATCGCCACCACTAATTTGAAGTGCGTTCAACTTTGTCAACTGGGAAGTTTATCGGACATACCCTCATCCCAATGGTTTTGACCGAGAGCTTGGTCATGGGCTTGGGGTGTTCCATTTAAACCTATTGCATATATTCCGCTAGAATTGGGCACTTGTGCAACATAAACAACGAAGTAAGAAAGAGAAGGGCATAAAAAAGCAGGCTTAAACACAGCCTTAGGCTACCTTTAATTCCACTTTTACACATACACTCACAAACTTCTCTAAGCACTTTCCCACCGCTATTTTGAAGCGCGTTCAACTTCATCAAGTGGGCGAGGGAAGTTTTTTGGACATATCCTCAGCCTCTATATATGTACACTTCAGGCAGATAGCCCACAATGCAACATGATTGTGACATGACAGCCCACACAACTCTGATGTATAACATTAGTTATATTGACATTTATATTGATATACTTATAGCTCACCTTTTTTTAACAGTTATAGATTATCATATTGTTATTTTCGTTTGTGTAATGTTTTGTACAATTATTTTCTCCAACAGCCCAAGAATGCATACAGGCCTATAGAATGGTGAATAATAAAAAAAAAAATCATAAGAAGGGGAAAAAACTGTAAATAATAAATCAGCTCCACAAATCACATCCAAGTGATCAAGGGCTCAGGACGTTGCATTTAAACACAGTAGTGGACACTCGTGCAACGAGTGATGTAATGATGTAGATCCCAGTGAATGAGATGTAGGGAAATTTGCGGATGTAAATGCAGCCCTAGTCTACACCTACACTTCAGGCAGATCCATAGACCACAGTGCAACTCGACTGTGAGGGCACAAAAGCAAATCACAGTGCTCGCCCCTAAATTACCCTACATGATTCAAACGATAGAGGGAAAAGCAGTTTACAGCTATAAGTTAAGTTAGATTAAATAAGCAGTTTAGAAGAGTGATACTGAGATAAAACAGCATGGCTCCATAGAAGATTCAGTGATCAAGGGCTCAGGTTGTTCCATTTAAACCCATTGCATGTGTTCAGCCAGTAGTGGGCACTCGAGCAACGGAAGCAATGACGTACATTAGAGTGAATACGACATGGGGAAGTTAGTGCGGGAAAGGCATAAAAAAAGTGGACTTCAACGCTGCCCCTGTAATTGCTGGTCCGACTTTAATTATGTTAACATTGCAGTGTGTGTAATATAGATAATGTAGTATAAAACAAAGTCTGATGATTTGA
>CM076066.1:15097500-15275000 GCA_038088235.1 Zacco platypus
TGCTCTAAAACTTCCTGGTATACGGCTGCGTTGACCTTGGACCTCAGAAAACACAGTGGACCAACACCATCACTGACTGTGGAAACTTTACACTGGACCTCAAGCAACATGCATTGTGTGCCTCTCCTCTCTTCCTCCAGACTCTGGGACCCTAATTTCCAAAGGAAATGCAAAATTTACATTCATCAGAGAACATAACTTTGGACCACTCAGCAGCAGTCCAGTCCTTTTTGTCTTTAGTCCAGGCGAGACGATTCTCACGCTGTCTGTTGTTCAAGAGTGGCTTGACACAAGGAACGTGACAGCTGAAACCCATGTCTTGCATACGTCTGTGCGTAGTGGTTCTTGAAGCACTGACTCCAGCTGCAGTCCACTCTTTGTGAATCTCCCCCACATGTTTGAATGGATTTTGTTTCACAATCCTCTCCAGGGTGCGGTTATCCCTATTGCTTGTACACTTTTTTTCTACTACATCTTTTCCTTCCCTTCGCCTCTCTATTAATGTGCTTGGACACACAGCCAACCTCTTTTGCAATGACCTTTTGTGTCTTGCCCTCCTTGTGCAAGGTGTCAATGGTCGATTTTTGGACAACTGTCAAGTCAGCAGTCTTCCCCATGATTGTGTAGCCTACAGAACTAGACTGAGAGACCATTTAAAAGCCTTTGCAGGTGTTTTGAGTTAATTAGCTGATTAGAGTGTGACACCAGGTGTCTTCAATATTGAACCTTTTCACAACATTCTAATTTTCTGACATACTGAATTTGGGATTTTCCTTAGTTGTCAGTTATAATCATCAAAATTAAAAGAAATAAACATTTGAAATATATCAGTCTCTGTGTAATGAATGAATATAATATACAAATTTCACTTTTTGAATTGAATTAGTGAAATAAATCAACTTTTTGATGATATTCTAATTATATGACCAGCACCGGTATGTGTATGTGTGTGTATGTATACATACATACATACATACACACACACACATTGTGTGCCTATTTGAAAATTGTCGATGTGAACTCCAGGCCGCTCATTTGTGGATTGTGTTTAAACATGAGGTATTTGTTTTGAGTATATTAAACAGAAAATATTTGGTCTTATTAATCTATTATTTGTTCCAGAGCTAATAGATTTGGCTCAGGGGCTATATTATGTTTCATAACTTTATATTTTCATTGAAATTAAATGGTTTAACTAAAGCACTGCTTTTGTACGTTTGACTGAACAGTTTGCTTGTGTTCATTTCCTATTTTACATCTTATACTGTTATAATGGCTATTGTTGTTCATTTATTCATTGTTCAATAATATTTCATATAAATAACATGCCATATTTTTGGCATTGAGAATCAAGTCCGTTCGTGATTTCGATTTCAGTGAAAGTTACATTAATACGCCATGAGATGGCAGCAAAGACTTTATGAGTGCAATGAACTGAAACAAGGAAACGAGGATATTGTTTTTACTTTAAGCAACGTCATCTTACGAGACGTAACTGGAAAATGCATTGACTAGCATTGTCATGAGAAATCCTCTTAAATGTTCAAAGGACAAAGATATCGCTTTCCTCAGTGGACATCCAAACTGATTTTGTGATTTAGAATATAAAATTGGCCTGAAGAGTACCAGCTAGATGCGGTTAATACACTCACTCAGGCATTCTCTCTCTCAGAATACTCTACATATTGCAATGAGTTTCATTGAATTGACTCAGTGTTCCTTCATTACTAGATATAAAGTGACGTTTTAGAATTAGTAACGGAGGCTTGTGCTCAACTGTTAAACTGTCAACTTGAGATTTGAATCCGTAGTGGAAGGAAGCAGTTCCTCACAAAAGAGGGTTTTTAAAGACAATTTGTTGTTGTTTCTTACTTATTTACACACTTGTGCCATCAAATTGTTGTATAAATGCAATATCACACCCGTAGCCGTGCAATATGGCTCAATATCAGCATGGCTGTGATTACCTATGGCCAAACCTATGGTGTGGATAGGTACGGCTATGAATGTGATATTGCTTATATATCACCCTTTATATTTTTGTATTATTATTATTATTATAAATATATATCATGTACACTCTTATTTGTAAATGACCATATACCACATACATAAAAAATACACAATGCCTCACTTTTTTAATTATATAAATAAATTTCACAGATTTTTTTAAACAAACATTTGCGCTGATAGTATAATTTTTCATCTGAACAGCTGTGCGTAACTGAGTACGCAGTGAAATGAATCACTCCATAAGAACCACGTCAATAAAGCTCATGGATTCTTCACGTAAAAATAACTGTGCACCTTTGTAAACCAAGGGCATGCATATAAACACTCAAAATATTCAACACACACATACAGACAAAATCAACTGTGAAGCAGGCATCTTTCATTTGAAGCATTTAATTGGAAACACAGAGGCTGCACATACATTTATTAAATCTCATATGCATGCACACACACACACACACACACACACACACCCTGGGGAGCTGCAATACAACAAAACAGGGTTTTTTCAAGCTGTGTAACTGACCCTTCCATCTGGTGTGAAACAGGCTGTTCGCGTCAGGCATCATTTCCCCTTTCTATTGTACACGAGCCCAGGGCTACTGTAGACTGTGTTATTGGACCATAAGCTTCTAGAGATGGATAATCTATAAAATAGCTCCCCGCTGGCCCCAAGTAACCCTCACACAGTAACTGCACACAAACACACACACACACACACAAACAGGTTATTCTTTACAGAGACACAATGAGAACAAAAAATACATTTGTTTACTCGTCATCTATACATGTTTTTTTCTCTAGAGTCTATTGATATTTTACGCTAGTGTGTATTGAGAGAATCGATCCTCACTTAAAATAATTCTATGTAGGCCTTTTATTATAAACTAGAGTTTCTTTTATCAATTATTTAGTGTGATAATCTCTATTGTAAAATTTTTGCAATAAGTTGTGTATGATGACATTTATCTTTTCTTCCATCTCATTTTAATGCACAGAAATTATTAAGTGTTAGTATAAGTGTTTTTTTTTTTCATATATAAACTTTATTCCTCCAAAATTGAACTATATGCATATACATTTTGGAGTCTGGAGATGATGCACATGTGAACGAGCAATCATGGATGAGACAAATGGATCAACTGTGAAACTCTAACAGTAATCGCCATATCAAGCGAAGAGAGTGCTCAACTTTCACTAGCCAGCGTTTGCATCATTATGGAAGTGAACATTATGAATGTAATCTATATCAGTTTTGTGGAAACATAGAAATTAGAATATGCAATCCAAATTGTATATTTCATGAAGTGCCAGACACAATGCAATGAAGAAACGAGTGATAAGAACAATAGTTTGCTTCTATTACTTTGGTAGTGCACTGGGTTGCCCCGCCCACACTAAAATCTTACTGGACCAAAAGGTTTTTGCTCATGCAAATTAATCACCACATTTTGATGAGAAGAGATTGATAAATAAATAAATCCCTCTTATGAAAGTAATGGAAATATATATGTTATGTTGCACAGTATATTCCCTTTAATGGTTTAAAAGTTATGGCTTTCAAACACAATAGTTGTATAATATAATACATTTAATGCCCAAAAATCACCAACATTACACAGATTTATCAGTATTGGTATCAATATTGGCCTTGCTAGAATTTGGAAAAGAAAACAAGCGGTCTCTCCCATCCCTAATGCTTGTGAATGCGTGTTTATCGCAGGCAAAAAGCACCTGCATGGATTAGAGCATTTTCTCAAATCAGCTAATTACGACAGGCTTCTCTGTTCTCTCCTGTAATTAAATCAAATGATCAGGCGAGACAACAGCTCTCCCCAAAATAAAGACCAGAAACAACAGCATCAGCAACAGATAAACACCTGTTACAGGCTCTCACACACATACGCACAACATACACACACTTTGAAAAACAACAAAAGCAATCTATAAAACCAAAATGCACATTTGCAGCCACAGCGTTTCAAATGAGTGCAGTAAAATTGAACTAAAAGGAACTAAACTACAGCACAGAACAAAATGTCTTCAGTAATAACTAGATGTATTGGAGTAGGAGGATCTTTTTTCCATATGTTTTATTGAGGCTGCCACCGTCTCTCTCCCTTTCTCTTTCTCTCACCTCTGCTATTGTCCTTCCCTCTTTAATTTGCACCTGTCTGGGTGTACTGTCAGACCGGCCCTACGGGAACCCACAATTCTGTTCAGTAAAATATCCTACATTAGGTTCTTCTGGGGACAAAGGGAACGATCTAAAAAAAAAAAGAAGAAAAAAATGAGCGCGAGATGGCGAGACAGAGAGAGAAAATTCACTCAAATTGAGCTCAGATACTCTCCTCAGTCGTCATTCGCCCACACTGTAACTCTCTTGGGCACTGACTACACTCCACCTAACCACAGTTCTCTTGGAGACAGAGTGGACACTTCACATCCGACAAGAGGACAAGACACAGCACAAGCCCGGGATGGAAAAAATGAGGGTGAAATTGTGCAAATGCTTTGTGACAAGACAAAAATCTTTGCTTGTGTGAGGAGAGTGTTCAAAACAAGAAGCTGTTTGATGTCAAGATACTAAGGGTTTAAAAGGATGTAATGATTGCAGATCAACAAATATGGCTAAGCATGAAATACCAGACACAATCACAGATATCTTCACTTGTAAAAGGAGAAAGTGTGAATCAAGTCAGACTTGACGTCACGATAACAGATTGTGAGAAAACGCAATTATTGCAGATGGCTAATGATTAGCCACTTTCCTCCATGGTGGCAAAATTGACAACATGAAACTCTTTAATCAGTCAGAATAGGAAAATCCTTACTTGAACGAGGAGAATGTCGGAACCCAGAAGTCGAATTTAACATCAATATACTGATGTTGTGCGAGAACGTAGACTACATTATGCCTGCAGATTAGCTGCTACGTATAGCTTGTAGCACAGCAAAAAAAAAAAAAAAAAAAGTCAAAGAATAAAATATTTAATCAATCCCAAATATCTTCACCATATGATTAGAATGTTGAATTTGAACTGCATGTTGAATTTCACATCAAGACACAGAATGTGAGAATGCAATCACTAAGGATTATCTGCAATGTAAAGTTTGCAACAGGACAATAATATCCTAGCCTGAATCTCATTAATCAGAAAAAAAAATTCATTTGTATTTAAATCTTCGATCCAAGAGGTCATATTTTGTCAAGATACTGAATGCAAGAATGCACATCATGATTTCAGATGACTAATAACTAACTGCTAAGTACATTTCATCACATTATACAACACTGTATATTGACCTAGCATAAAATCCATTAATCAGTCAATCACAAAAGTCTTAAAATAAATAAAATAAGTCTTAAAATAAAAATTCGACATTAATGAGCCATTCACACAGTATGTCTTTTTTTTTTTTGCATTCTATTTTCAAAATTTTTTGCTCTTTTTTTTTTTGTGTGTGTCACTAGACCTGTCACGGTGTGGGTTGCTGCAAGGGAGAGTAGATGCAGGATCTACTTGTAGCAGTTTTATTTATTTATTTTTTTACAAAAGAACCAAAATACAAAAGAGTGTGGGACAAAGGAAATGAGAAAAGAACATAGGAAAATGTGATATAAAACTAAAAATCCATGAAAACGGAACATAAACCCCTCCTGGAAGGTGCATCCTCGCACTGTAAACAAAAAAGAAGGAGGCAAACCATACACAACAAATGTCAGTTTGAAGAAGAGTCCATGGGGGAGTCGACAGATAGAGGAGCCAGGGAGGAGACGATGGAGGGAGGAACCTGGAAGCGACCCAGAGCAGTGCCAATACGAAGACTCCCTGAGGAACCGATGGAGGAAGGAACCAGGGTGGAGGCAGGAGTCTGCTCAACTGAGGTGGAGCGTGGAGAGGAGGACACCCAGTCGGAGCAAAATTGAGACCATGATATTGTTGGTCCTAGAGGCCAAGGCAGAGATGATGAGTGGCTAAGGTGAAGACAGGGTGCCGGAGGACTGAGGTGGAGTTGGTGGGACCGAGGTGAACCCAAAGAGGTGGAGGTACAGCTGAAGGTCTGGAAGTCTGTGGAGTTGGCAGAGTGATGACTGACCAAAGCGGAGCCAGAGGGATGGGTGAGGCCAGTGGATGACAGTCTCAGGTGGAGCAGAGGAGGGGAGGAGCCAAGGTTGAGCCAACTGGTTGACAGACGAAGATGGACTGATAGTCTCAGAGGCCCAAGGTGGAGCCAGGTGATGCATTAGCTAGGGAGGAGCTGTAGACCGAAAGACCCGAGGCAGATCCCCGCAACAGAGAGTAAACAAGAGGAGGAGCAGAAGAACTAAAGGAACAAACAGAGTTTGGACCGGAGGACTGGCTTGCTTTGGTAGAGGAGGTAGGAGAGGAATGCTGGTTGGGATCATCAAAGATGCAGGAGACTTGGAGCTGGGAGTGATCAGCAGAAATGCAGGAGACTTGAAGCTGGGCCTCTTCTACTTTATAATCATTCAGAGAGGCCAGGTATAGCTCACCCTCAGAGGCAGGAGTGTAGGCCTGGCTTTCTTCCATGCCCTTGTACTCCTCGAGCACACCCACTGGGATGGAATATTTTGTCGGCTCTCGCACCTGGCCAGATTTATTGTTGGGCTCGGGCTCTCGGGCGATGATATCCACAGGCTTCGGCTCAGATGTAGACATCGCATCGCGGCAATCTCTGGATCTTTCTGCACTGGGCTAAGGCATTTCGTCCGTGGCGGGTTTTGGCACTGGCTCTGTGTTTCTGGCGGGCATGTGGAGGAATGGGGAAGGACTAGGCATGAGTCCCAAGGCAGGTAGGGTCACTGGAGCGAGGATGGGTGGTGACAGGATGATGGAAGTGGGCTGGGTAGGCTGTGGCTAGGGTGTAGTCTGCCAGGGGATGGTCATCTTGTGCAAGGGAGAGGAGAAGGTTTTCAGGAGTGACAAGTGAAGGGACTACTACTAGATACATATTTTTGGTCTGTTCTTCTGTCACGTGTGGTTTGCAGCAAGGTAGAGTGGACGACAAACTACTGTGATAATAAATGAGACCACACAAAGAACTACTAAAACTGAGGGCTACATATACACAGGTCAGTTAACCAATGAGGAACAAATGAGGAACAGGAAACAAAGGAAACAGGAACAGAACAAAGGAAAAGAAGGTGACACAAACTATAAGTCCATGAAAACAGAACATAAACCTAAAAAGACCTTGCTTTTTTCCTTCCACTTGTGTCGCAAGGTTTTAAACAAAAATGCGTTCTTTGTAAATTACCCCTAAAAATGTTAGAATGAACACAATAGTGGTAAATGTCTTATGATACTAATATAACTCCCTCTTGTTTTTGTTTTTTTGTTTTTTATGCAGGATGATGTTTTTTGTGACGGAGTATTAAATAGATGAATGCAAAAAAAAAAAATTATATATATATATATATATATTCTTTACTTGTATGAGAATTTGCAGCATATTAATAAAAAATGGCCTAAAATTAAACACTTCAATCAATAGGCTACAAGCAAGAACTTTTGCTAATATAAAGGGATTCTCAAACCCACATGCCAAATCTGACAATAATATATTGAAAGGAAAAATACACATTACGGCTGCATATAGCTAATGATTAGCAGCTACTTACAGAAAGAAATCAACAAGTCAAATTTGATGTGAAGATATTGAGTGTGCAATACAGGAACAAAAATGGCTTAGCATGTAATACATCAATCAGTGTATTTTCCTCCATGTAAACCAAGAAAAAATATTCAGGTTGTTAGAGAAACAAGTAGAAAGCTGAGAGAACAGCCCCATGTTGAGCACTCCAAGGGATCTGTGAGATTTCAGTCGAGTAGGAAAAACGTCTCCTGTCCACAGCAAACAGGTGTGGGTAGGAGGAAAAATGGAAACGTCTTGATTTTCACACTGCTAATTTCATTCAGATCAGCCAATCTCACCACCCAAGCTTTTCGCCACTTCCCTTCGAACGTGCTAATTATGAACTCTCGCTGACGTGAGCAAGGTTTAAAGGCTAATTAGCATAAAATCCTACATGTTGTATTTTTACCTTCCTAATCAACACCCTCACACAGACATGTTTTTTTAGATGCGTGAGGGAGAAAGAAACAGAAAGAATGCTTTGACGCAATTAAAATGCGATTGAACATGCAAACAGAGTGGGGGCGACAAGCATCGTGGATATTGTTCTGAAATATGCCATTATTAAGCTTGCATACTATCAGCACAAAGTGTCAGAAAAGCACTCAGGCAACAAAATGAAAACTAAAATAAAATGGCAATCACGAAAATGGCCTGAAATAATCTGGAACCCCCACTTACAGTTACCCAAGTATCAATTACAAGCAAAAACTCGGAACTTGATGTGATTGCTGATATTCGTCATTCTCAGTATTGTGGAATAAATTCCCAGAGGCTCAAATGGGTGGGCTGGAGGAGGTTGCCATATTGGGTGCCACCTGGTAGTGTCGGGGGGGTTCTGGGTTATGCTATTGCCTGGCAGGGAGATCCACAGATGGGTCGAGCTTCAGGGTTAGTCAGCATAGAATGGAGAAAGGGTACTAAAGGAGGTCTGTGGTCTTGAGACATGCCTTGGGCTGGGTTGCAAGGCTGTGGATAAGACACCATATGCTTCTGCTGACCTTTATCAATGTTAATGCATTAGATGTGGGTTTTGGTAGTGATTTTACTTGCTTACCTGATTATTTTGAGTGTAATCACATTATTATGAAACTATGAAAAATTACTTTATGCAAAGGTAAGGAAATTTGCTCATTGAGACTAGGAAAAGTGACTCCTGAAATACAGTAGCAACTTCGCTGCTTCCAAGAAACATGGGTGGGATCGATTTAACGTGTTTGTGTTTGAAAAACAAACAACAAAATTTGGTGTTAAGACACTTACCTGTATTTCTGTGACTTTTAATCATTGCAGCTCAGACCGGCTGTGCTTGTTCAAGAGAGAGTGGTGTCACTGCGTTAACGGTTAGTTGTTCCATTCAGACAAACTACAGATTTTATATAAATGTGCTGTAGTTGGGTTCCAGGGACTCAGAAAATCTGAAAGAGAATGCATTTATTATTATTATTTTGTATTTTTAGCATTTACAAAAGTAAACTATAAAACTGCTCTGGAATGATATTATTGTTAAAAGTGATACAAAGTAAATTTGAATAAGTAGGGAAAATACATTTTAAAAAATAATTATTTAGCAACACTTTATTTTAGGGTTAAGTTTTTTATTTATATTACAAGTACTTAGTATAGCAACATTAAATGACACAAATACAACTAACTCTAATCTAAAATATAACCCTATAGTAAGTACAAGTAGGTAATTAATAGTTTTCAGTGCTTATTTGTGTAATTACACTAACAATGTCGCCTTAACATAAAACACAACTCAATATTTTACAGATGTTATTTTTACAATTTGCTTTGGCTTAATACAAAAATAGCAATATAAAAGACATTTAATTTTGAAAATTATGTTTTTTGTACAAATATTGTACAAATATAAATATTTATATTATAGGAAGGTCCTGATAATGTCTAATTTTGTGTGTGTGTGTGTGTGTGTGTATTCCCTACATTATGGGGACCAAATGTCTTGTGGGGACATTTTTTTGGTCCCCATGAGGAAACAAGCTTATAAATCATACAGAATTATCTTTTTTGAAAATCTAAAATAGCAGAACATTTTCTGTGATGGGTAGGTTTAGGAGTAGGGGTAGTGTAGGGGGACAGAATATACAGTTTGTACAGTATAAAAACCATTACGCCTATGGAATGTCCCCCATAAAAAATGAAAACACAACGTGTGTGTGTGTGTGTATTAATTTATTAATGTGCAGTGGAAGTTTTAATACTCCATTTTTTTGAATTAGTAAAGGGGTCTCAAGAGATTATAATCTCAAGAGTTATTGTCAGAGACACATCGATAGCCATGCCCTAAAACCTCAGAGATGGATTGTGATCCTTTTCCTGTCAACACGACCACCCCCATCTTCGGCCTCCTGCACACACAGATTATCCAGACCCCTATGACAGAGCCCATGACCCCTAAGGGAAACATAATACCCGATCCGGCTGTCCATCCACACCAACTGCCCATGACACCCCATTTTGACCTGCATCATAAAACTACGGTGGGTATTTTTTTCTCCCTGCGCGTTTAAAAGACATGCTATAAAAAGGAAAATCTTCCCTATACGTTAACAAGCAGGAAACCAGGTGAAAACATCTGCCAGTTCTCTGGAGGCGAGCCTGACGCCTGTGCATCAAAGGTAGAACGAGAAAGAGAGGTGCGCGCCATCATGTGTAGGTGGTTAACACTGATGTCTGAATAGTTTGGCGGTCACAGGGGGCTGGAATATAGAGATGACTGAAGCTTATGCCAAGCCAATTAGCACGTCTGCATTTAAATAGAATGTGTTAGAACCACCCCCACTAATGATGTCATTGCTCTAGGGTCTCCACGCAGATTGGAATGTGGCCGACCCTGATAGAGCCAAATCTACGATCGTCACTATCTCACACACACTTACACACGCCATGTGCCATTACCCTGCGAGCACGTACCATCTGTGTACTGAGAAAAGCATTGTACTTTACGCACTTATTCGTCCTAATTCACAAAACAAACTAGGATTTCACTATAGTTTTGTCGTCCAACAGATACGATTTCAAAAAACACTTCCCAACTCTATAGCATTCTTTCTTTCTCTCTCACACTTTTTTAAAAGTCTCTTCAGAAAGTGTGTTGGATCATTCTGTAGTGGGCATATGGTGAGGGAGTGGAACCATTATGAGTCCCTCAAGGGGCCCCAGATCTCTGAAAGGTTCCCAAACACTGTTCTGGGACCAGGATACAGAACAGATCTCTTTCTGATAATGCCCCAGATGCTCTTCTCAGATCAGCTTTACTGTGAGATGGTGCCAAAGAAGAACCCTCAGAGCATTCGCTCACGTCCACATACACAGGAAGAGAAAGTAAAACACTGTAACACAATGTAAAGAATGCATAATGTATGCTTATAAGAAAAATAGGTCATGCTTTTTTCATGAATAGCATGAATAGACATCATTAGTGGAGTTTTCTAAAGCAAGCATCACTTTTACAACTAAGCCATTAAATACTCTACTAGCAATATACAGATAATGTATTGTAACAAGCTAAAAACTTTCCTTTTACAGAAAATGTACAAATATGATATTTATGTAAATGTGTTTATGTGTCTGTTAATAGTGTAACATCTTCGTTAAAAATACTATAGAATGTAGACAAGGCGGAAAAAACAAGATTTTTTTTTTACATTCCAATTAAATGTATTTTTACTCTACCAATCAAAAAGTAGCTTAGTACTACTACTCAGTTTAATATTATTATTTATTATTTATTTATTATATTTGAAATGCTTATATTTACTGACAAAACATGTGTTTGTGATGTTTAAATGGAAAAAAAAAGATTAGGCCAATTCAGTCAGATTCAGCATGTGTTTACACATACAATGAGGTTCTAGCAAACATATAATTACTTATTAGTAGCATCTAAAACCAAAATTGTTCACATATCAGTAACTTTACAGATGTACAAATGTTTAAAAATCCTTAATCAAACACTGAACTCATAGAATTAATTAGTTGATTCTGTTGCATTTATGCTAAATTATATTGTTTTCAATCACTTTTAACGCAGTTGACTCATTTAATTTGAAATTATGACATTTCATTCTGTTCAGTTTGATGACTTTTGTTTTAAATAATTGTATAATGTTAAACAAGAATACTCTTTAAAAACTTGAAAATGAATAATTTTTGTAATTTACCCATTACATCATGTAATATTTATTTGTCGTGGAACACAAAGGTCATTTTATGAATATTCGGTGAATCAAACAATAACTATAAAATAGGCCAAAAATGCTTCATAAAATGATTATAAAAATAATCCAAATCTTTAGAATCCATGCAAGACCCAAATTCAAGCTTTCGTTCAATGATCTTCATCTCCTTCCTCGGTAGCGATCATAAATGTCTACTCGTTACTAATTCAAAATTTGCCACCACAGGAAACTTTACGACAAAGTTTTAAGGCAGTGATATCACTAATTGGCTCTTGCCTGCTTTGTCAATTACGAAATGCCATGTTTCAGGTGACGTATGCATTTGAATGAGACGTGCGCCTTCACAGAGCATATCGGAATAAGATTTTAAGCGATTAAAGGGGTCAGGAATTGAGAAATCCAATTTTCCTTGATCTTTTGACATTAGTCATTGTACTAAAATAAAAAAAAAAAAAAAAAAACATTCTGTAAGTTTCAGATCTCAAAACTTCCTTGTGAGTCCAACACCAAGCTGCCAAAATGATATGTTTCGTATTTCGCCACAGTATGATGTCATAGTGCATTCAAACACTGACTCTGCAGAAAAAAAAGCAATGCCTACTTCTACATTGCTGCCCGTTTAGCTTTGCCCACCGATTCGTACATGTAGTAAGAGTTGAGTAAATACAAGAGAGATGCTTAGAGAGGATTACTTAAAGAGTAGGTGATTTGTTCCAGAAATATTTTTTTGTTATACTCGTTGAAAGTCTCTTCACATCCTGATAGTAGTTAAGTGGACTAAATGTATTTATATGTATATACTGTATACAGCATGTATCTGAGGAAGGTGTAGGACCATAAAATGTTTGTCCAGTTATTGCATTCAGTACCTGCCTTTCAACAAATGTATGTTCATACCTCCGAGCACCCTGCCCACGCAGACATCACACGTCATCAGCGCGTTTCATCCTACAGTCAGACATCAGTCATAAACAGCACAAAGAGAAGCATCTTTTACAGATCCACTAGAAAGTGTGTTTGGAAGGAGGCGTGGTTTAGGAGAGCGCTCTGAAAGGAGGGATCTTATGCTTTCAAAGCTAGCTTGCTATTGCTAGCCTGAATATTGCCTACCCTACCTTTAAGAAAGCATGGATGAACTTTTTTTATTTTATGTTTTTTCTCTTCATTTTACTGGAGATTCATTTTTATAAAATACACAGTTGACACCGTGCAATTGACAAGGTATATTTTATTCAGTTTACTAAAAATGATGAATATAAGAATGTCAGTGTGGCAAACGATGGTACATTCATTCCTAATTCAGTTACACAAACACATTCTTTGTCAACTATAACTGTGTAACTTGAATTACGTCTCAACTAAGACTTGTAAAGCATGTGCAATATGTATAAATTTTCACAGTTGGCAAATGAAAAAACTGCATAATGAGATAAACACATTTCTGTAGCGTCTTCAGATAAACACTAATATAATGTAATAATTACCTCACAAATACATGAGGAATAAATATAAATAAAGATGATGAATTACCACATGGTCACAGGTTGGAGTATCTGTAGCATTTGAGGAGTAGGATAGTTGATAAAATTACATGGTCTCAAGAGACAAAGCCTCATTTAGTGCTCACGCACAGTAAGCAGAGAAAGTGCTCATTCGATGTCTGAGAGACGGGTTCTGAGTGCAGTCAGCGCTCGCACCTGGAACGCACACACATAAAGCTGCTGCTCATACAGTGCGCGAGAACTTATCTTACTGGGGTTGAAACACACAACACCGTGTCCCATCTTTGTGAATATCTTCATAAACAGTCAGTTGTGTAGTGGAGTAGGATTAGTGGCTCAAAAATATCTTTAATAGTTAATAAAACTGTACATTTGTTGTGCCCGTTATATTTTATATATTCTTTGGATACTCTATAAAAGCTTTGGTAAGGTGGTAGGGTTAAGGGATCTAAAATATATCAAAATATTTTTAAATGTTGTAAAAAACTGTCAGTTTACATTTTACATTATACATTTTTTTCCGGATTCATTGCTTCAGGTTAAAGAAGCAAGGTTAAGGTTCAAAGATGAATAACAAAACAACATTTATGAAAGCTGATAGTTGAGTTGACTACATTACAAAACACAAAATCACAGCACCATGTGACCTCAGATAGGGCAACATTCACACAGTAACTCTTGACTGAGCAATAGATGAGTAAATAACACTGTCACAAAATTACTCAGTAACCTGTGCGTTTATGTTTTTGTCTTTTTGTTGTGGTGACAAGATGCGGCAGGTGAACCGTTGCATCTCAGGGTTGCTATGGCTAGGTTGAGGTTTTCTCCACAGTTACCATGGTGAGGTGGACTTGACTGGACGTTTTGACCCATCTCTGAGTTCATTGAGCACTAGGGGCCATAACAGACACTCCAAAATATCATCTGCTCCACAGAGCGTAACATTCATAATCTGTGTGAACACTAAAACACTGTTGGAAGGTGAGTTTTTTTTTTTTTTTTTTTTCAATGATAAAATACATTCTCCTATCTCAGTATAATAATCAGAGACAACTATGAGACATTTGTAGGTTAATTTCTCTGAACAATGTGGACTGTGGTGCCATCAATACATTGCTCTGTTTGTTTGGCTTGGGGTGCGTTTCTCAAAAGCATCATTAGTCTACTAACATCGCAAGTTCTGTCGTTACTAACATAGTTCAACGGTTTGTTGTTTCTTGAAAGCGAACGAACATTCACAAACTGCATTGCAAACTTGTGTGGTTGGGACTTAAAAATAGTTATCTTAAGCAAAATAAGCAAGCGGATATTAAGTACAATTTATATATTTGATTTTGAATGTACAGTCGTGGCCAAAAGTTTTGAGAATTACATAAATATTGGAAATTGGAAAAGTTTTATAATAGCAATTTGCATATACTCCAGAATGTTATGAAGAGTGATCAGATGAATTGCATAGTCCTTCTTTTCCATGAAAATTAACTTAATCCAAAAAAACCTTTCCACTGCATTTCATTGCTGTCATTAAAGGACCTGCTGAGATCATTTCAGTAATCGTCTTGTTAACTCAGGTGAGAATGTTGACGAGCACAAGGCTGGAGATCATTATGTCAGGCTGATTGGGTTAGAATGGCAGACTTGACATGTTAAAAGGAGGGTGATGCTTGGAATCATTGTTCATCCATTGTTAACTATGGTGACCTGCAAAGAAACGCGTGCAGCCATCATTGCGTTCCATAAAAATGGCTTCACAGGCAAGGATATTGTGGCTACTAAGATTGCAACTAAATCAACAATTTATAGGATCATCAGCAACTTCAAGGAAAGAGGTTCAATTCTTGTAAAGAAGGCTTCAGGGCGTCCAAGAAAGTCCAGCAAGTGCCAGGATCGTCTCCTAAAGAGGATTCAGCTGCGGGATTGGAGTGCCACCAGTGCAGAGCTTGCTCAGGAATGGCAGTAGGCAGGTGTGAGCGCATCTGCACGCGCAGCGAAGACTTTTGGAAGATGGCCTGGTGTCAAGAAGGGCAGCAAAGAAGCCACTTCTCTCCAAAAAAAACATCAGGGACAGATTGATCTTCTGTAGAAAGTATCGTGAATGGACTGCTGAGGACTGGGGCAAAGTCATATTCTCCGATGAAGCCCCTTTCCGATTGTTTGGGGCATCTGGAAAAAGGCTTGTCAGGAGAAGAAAAGGTGAGCGCTACCATCAGTCCTGTCATGCCAACAGTAAAGCATCCTGAGACCATTCATGTGTGGGGTTGCTTCTCATCCAAGGGAGTGGGCTCACTCACAATTCTGCCTAAAAACACAGCCATGAATAAAGAATGGTACCAAAACACCCTCCAACAGCAACTTCTTCCAACAATCCAACAACAGTTTGGTGAAGAACAATGCATTTTCCAGCACGATGGAGCACCGTGCCATAAGGCAAAAGTGATAACTAAGTGGCTCGGGGACCAGAACGTTGAAATTTTGGGTCCATGGCCTGGAAACTCCCCAGATCTTAATCTCATTGAGAACTTGTGGTCAATCCTCAAGAGGCAGGTGGACAAACAAAAACCCACTAATTCTGACAAACACCAAGAAGTGATTATGAAAGAATGGGTTGCTCTCAGTCAGGATTTGGCCCAGAAGTTGATTGCGAGCATGCCCAGTCGAATTGCAGAGGTCCTGAAAAAGAAGGGCCAACACTGCAAATACTGACTCTTTGCATAAATGTCATGTAATTGTCGATAAAAGCCTTTGAAACGTATGAAGTGCTTGTAATTATATTTCAGTACATCACAGAAACAACTGAAACAAAGATCTAAAAGCAGTTTAGCAGCAAACTTATGAAAACTAATATTTATGTAATTCTCAAAACTTTTGGCCACGACTGTATACAAATTTAGATATTTTAGTTTTTCAAGAGTTTTGAAGAGTGTGCATGTGCGTACGTGCTCTAGTACATAAGAACGAGGCTATGATTGAATCAGGAAATAAAGCAAAATAACTGAGAAAAAGGAGAATTAGCCCTCAGATGCCATGTCCGTAATTTATAGCAAAAAAAAATCTAGTACAAATTCGATCTGAAACACATTCATTTAAAGAAGTTATTACTCCACCACCTGCGTGAAATCATTAAGCAACGTGGCTGAACGTCAGGTTTGCGACAATGCGGTTTCGTGAAACAGTCGTGACTAGCTAGTTGATTGGTTCAAAGATGCATCGTACAATGTAGTGAAGCAGGGAGTTACGTCAAACACACCCGTCTGACACACCAACATTGAGGCAACCAATGTCCTGAGTTTGGGGCGGAATCATCTTTTTGGCCAACCAGTACCATATGTAAAGTGTATTATTCTGAATATATTAATTAAAGCATGTCACAGCTGAAACTTCTTAAAAAGAAACAAAAAATTTAATTTCAATTTACAATAATTTACAATATCAATTTACAATAATACTTCATTGCGTTAATGTGAACAGCAACGGAGGACAAGATTTTTATAAGCATGAAGAATAAGATTATGTCCATAAAGTGCGGGGGAAGTCAGTAATTAAAATGATTGAACGATTATATCAATATAATATCGAATATTTCATATTTGCTGTTCCAGCATGTTTAAGAATTTATTTATTTGTGTGTTTGTTTGTACTTACCATTTATAACATTTCATTCCTAGGAAACAGTCGACCAGACTACATGAGATGCCGTTGACAGAGTAAACATTGTATTTACCCAGCACATTCTGTTAAGGTTGTAAGGTATACAGTTATATTATATCTCAGAGCTACAAATTGAAATGAGGTTATAGAATCTGTTGGGTTATGGGTGACAAAAGTACAACACAAATGATTACACAATCAAGAAAGGCGATAAAGAAGAGTAAACAAGCTCCATTATGCCTGTTCTAGCAAGAGGAGTCTGAGTGGAATCTGACTCATTGGTCTGCGTGGGTGACTTAGACCCAGCTGAAACCTCCTGATACCTTCAACCAGGAAAAAAAGAGGATCTGATATGGAAACCGTATGCCCTCTTCTTTACTCCAAGGGGTTTTCACATGGACTTAAGATATAATAACAGAAGACTGCAGGGCAAACGGCACTGCGAATGTCTTTTAGCACATGTTTAGAGGCCTACTTCCGACAAACCATTTCCTATTATTACCAAAACTGTGAAAAAGTGTGGCTGTGAACACAATTACTCCACTGTAAAACTGATCAGTGGAATCAAACACAGCAGAGGTAGCACCATTATCCCTTTACTGGAAATTCAATGGAAAAAGTCCCAGGTCCTTCATTCGCCCACTTTTACACAATGTCCGGGAGCAAAGGCATACAGTTTTTATTTCTTTCTTTTTTTACCAAGTCTGCTTTAAAAAAAAAATGGGTTTACAAGACTCCAGAATGATACAATAAACTCTTTCGAGGAAGAACTCATGACCAGACTTCCCAAGTTTAAGAAACTGTACATAAGAAATGTGTATGTACGTTGTTTTAGCACACATTTTCTACTTATTTTAATGAATGTATGTTAATAACATTCTGACGTCATAAAATAAATAGGTTGATTTTATAGGGTATTCAACCAATGAGATTAACTTGTTTCAATAATTCCTAAGGCTGTGCATACACAAGTAATTTTAAGCTTTAGGACTTGGTTCCAGACGTACTTTAACAAACTCCTCCAAGAGATTTTATCAGATAAACATCATATTTGGCAAGTCTAATCTAAAGGCCTTTGCGACGTTAAATTGCGAAGATCTTGAGTTTTCGTTGAAGGGCGTGTTCGTGGCGGCCTAACAAAATTTAATGTTTCGCCATGAAAGAGGAAGCTGTTGTAACTCAGTGTAATACAGTGTCCAATTTGCCCCAAACTTCACATGTGCAATAAGAGTCATGGCCTAAAGACATATATATCCCATTTAGTCATAGCGCGACCTGCTGGCATGCTTTGCACTGTAATTCACTCCCAGAAAACATGTATGCGATTAATGCCTCGAAACAGGAAGTTGTTGTAACTCAGGTATTCAAACTTCACGTTTGAAAAAAGTCTTGGCCTGAACATGTCTACATGGCAATATTCAGTTATAGATAAAGCACCGGGAAGTGTAGTACGTCAAAATAACTTTGCCGTATTTCTCCTATATTTAGAAGCTTAAATGCATGTCGCTCTCTGTTCACTGTTTTCCTAAGTGGTGACTGTGGCCACGGATACGAAGGCCCTTTCATCAATGCTTGCAGCTTTAATTTTGCTTCGTTTCTGAGTAATATTGCCAAAATAATAAGCGGCTATTACTTTTGCACTGGTAGAAGTTTGAAACACAGCATATACTGTATATATTTTCACATTCATATGGGTGTGTAAAGTGAATGGTGACAGAATAACATAATTAACTTTATTTTGTCTTCTTCAGTCATCTGCAGGGCAAGAAATGATGGTCCCACTTTATTTTAGGTGGCCTTAACTACTATGCACTTACATGTAAACAGGGCTGGGTAGGTTACTTTTAAAATGTATTTAACTATAGATTACAAAATACATGCTTTAAAAAGTAATTTGTAACGTATTTCGTTACATTACTCAAGTTTAGTAACTTAATCTAAATACTTTAGAATACTTTGGAATACTAATAAGTGTGAAACAAACACAAAAAAGGTAATTGCAAGTTTTTATCTCACAATTCTGACTTTTTCACTAAGAACTGCGTGATATAAAGTTGCAATTGCGAGTTATAAAGTCGGAATTATGAGATATAAACTCGCAATATTGAGAAAAGTCAAGATTATGATAAACTCACAATATTGAGAAAAGTCAGAATAATGAGATATAAAATTGCAATATTGAGAAAAGTCAAAAATATGAGATATAAACTCACAATATTGAGAAAAGTCAGAATTGTGACATATAAACTCACATACTAAATTCACAATTGCAAGAAAAAATTTAAAAAATTAGTATTGCAACTTTATATCTCCCAATTCTGACTTTATGACTTGCAATTGTGAGTTTAAATCTCGCAATTCTGAGAAAAAGAAGTCAGAATTGTGAAATGCAAACTCACAATTGTGAGGGGAAAAAAACTAATTGTGAGAAAAAGTTGCAGTGAGCTTTTTTACAATTATAAAATGACTCACAAACAACTATCACAAAACATGAAAACAGTCAAAAACATGAAACAAAAAACTCCGTTTTTTCAGACTGTCAGAGTCAGAGAATCACCAATTGCTGTTTAAATGACATTAAAATTCAAAGTAATCACTTTGGTAATCTAAAATACTTTTCAGATGTAACTGTAATCTGATTACCACCCATATAAAATGTAACTATAATGAAATACAGTTTAAATACGTGACCAAGTTACTTGTATTTCGTTACTCCCCAAGCCTGCATGTAAATCATTTGATACAATGCACTTATTGTGTACATGCATGTTTTTTACATTGTACTTATATTTTAAAAAATACCTGCATGTCATTACATCTGTAATTACATTTATAATTACACTGTTGGCTCATCCCTTACACCTTAACCCACTCTTAAACCTGGTTTACCATCAAACCTGTCCCTAACCTTACCAGTATCCACCTCAATAGCAGCAAAAGTGTTTCGCAATACAAAATACAAAACAGAATAAGTACATAGTCGATAAGGCGACCTAATATTAAGTGGGAGTGAAATGATAAACATCAAACACACATTGCAATCAAAGCCATATAACATTTCACTTCTAAACAACCGCTTCAAGGCTAATGCCGTGACTCAGTTTCACACATTCACTATGCAAGTGAACTGCGCTTGGTGTACTTGTATCAGTGACGAAAAAAAAACATCCAAGAGGATGTTATATAATGTTCCTGAAGAGATGTGCCTTTCTAATATATACCCATAGGAACAATCTACTTCCTTCATGTAGAATTCACCAAAGAGCAATTATAGAAGTATAGAAGATATGTAATCAGAACATAGCAGCTTATGGGGACATTTAAAGGAAAACGGCCGTGTGTCTAGCTTTGTGTAGCCAATAATGAGACCGTGATTGCTATGGTTAACAATGTGTGCATGCGTGAGAGAGAGAGGGAACGTAAATCAAGGTATTTAATGGTCTGCTTTCCTAGCCTCCCCCGGCTCAAACATGTGGCGAGACAGCACCTCACCACGCTTTACAGCACCCCATCGCCACGGTAATGACAGAAGCACATTCCCTGAAAATTGATGTGGGCCTTTAACGGTGGGCTCTAATTTGTGCTAATGCCAGCGCCTCTGTCAGTGCGAAAGACACCCAGGCCGGTGCTTTTTCATCCCAAGACCCACAAAAAAGGTCATCATGCGTTACGTTCACAAACAGACAGCGATCAATGGTGCCTAATATTCTCAGCTTGTATCTTTGTTGTTGCAGCTGACAAGAAAATCAAAACCATATTTATGACTGCCATTTTTTTTCTCCGGCCGGGCATTAAAGCACCAGGGCTCCGCACCGGTAGATGAAAGCCACGACCCAGTGGTTTCGTTTGCCCCATGTTCTCCGTCATTTAAATTGGCAGCCTTTTTCCCGCTCACCCTACCACTTTAAAGCCCAGTCGTCTTTTAAAACATTTAAAGAGCTAAACAGCAGCGGCAAGGCCATTTGGTTAAATCCGGCCACCTGATTGGGGCCGTGCGTGGGCAATCGTGGAGAATCAAAGCACCTGGGCTCTGCTGGGCTGGTTATAGATTATGAAATGGTGCATCTGGGAGATCATTAGATCTGCTCGGGGCCAAAGACACACAAAGGCATGAATATAATAAAAGATATAACTCAGCAGGATGCCTGTAGAATAGCCTGAGGAGAGAAAAAGGTCAATTATTACATTCAAGCCATGTGAGCTTTTTTATGCTGTATGAGGCTATCGCATAGTAATAAATACAGCAGGTATTGCAAACATCAGTCAAACCATCATCGATTATGTTTAAAATATTAAAGGAGCAATTCACCAAAAAAAATATTTACTCCCCCCTTTGTTGTTTAACCCCCCCTGCTGTTTTTTTTAACGTGGATAACATGTAAAGAATGTGTTTGAATGTAAAATATGGAATGAGATAGACAAAAAGACAAATAAATTGCTGTCTTGTGCGCTTTTTGCATCAGTTACACGATCAAGGCACGTTGCAAGTTGGCTATGTTAGGTTGCTTTTTGTCACAGACTAGTCGCATGCTTAAAACATAAAAGGGCATTGTGCAAGTCTTGTAGTCTTCCCTTGTCTTTGAGAACATTGTGTATGTGACCTTATCAAAAATGCAGCACAAACTCAGGTTTGTAGACTTTCATATCTTGGTGATTTCCAGAGGAAACATGAATTTTGTCTTGTATTTCCTTGAATTCCGCATTATTTATTCAGTTTAAGAACAGTGGAAGATTCTGTTCAAGAGTCAAACAAATACATTTCTAAATGTTTTTTTCCCCCTTTTGTGTGTGTTTCACATGACACATACGATGCCATTGAGAGTGATTTGTCTGTGATGAGCGTGTTTGAAAGAGTTAGCTAGAAAAAAGCAAAAGTTACAAATGTGTTTATAATTTATTAATACATTTTTTTGTCTTGTTTCCCAGTATAAATATCTAAACATTCTTAAATTACGGCGCATTTACTTGAGAAGCAAAATGACAAGTCTTGTTTTCTGAAAAAAAGTATCAAAGTATGAAAATTAAGTAAAAAAGTAACATGGTCTCGATAGCTCCAGCTTGTAGATGACGCATACACTACCTACACAAAAGATGTTTTTTAGAACCCGATGGTGTATTTATTGATGCTACATGCAAGAATCAAGTGAGATGTCAAAGATCAAAACAAAGAAACAAGAAAAAATAAATTCAATGACACCAAAACATGTTATGAAAAAAGGAGGGAGAAAAATAGGAGAGAATGTGCATATTAGTCATTTCAATGTGAGATCATTATAGTCTAGAGCATCAATCCAACATGTGACTTTGAGGCATGGCTGTGTCCACACCATCACAATTATCTCCTATTGTGCATCCGACACAACACACACACAAACACACACACACACACACTCACACAAACAGTTTGATGGATATATTGAAGCTGAGGCCCAAAGGCTAGTTTTGATAGGAAGGTGATCCATTGCTCCTTGGCACAGTGGCCCATTACTGTGCTTTTCTATGGACACCCATTAGCTGGGGCTGACTATCATAACTGCCGCCACCCTGATGAGCGACAATCAACCCCCCCACACACACATCCCACACACACAGTGGTGAGATATTGGTCACCATCCATATTTGAAGGTAATTGCTCTGTTGCAAACACAGTAAGCTGCCTACTTAAGGCCTGTTCCACCAAGAAAAAATTCTCTGCAAAAAGTAGGTGCGATAAACATTTTAATTTGATTGAACACCTGTTAATGCATCTGTTCAAACTGATATGAACATTTGTAATGTCACAGTTATGTTCAGTTTAGTTTAGTTATGGACTTTTATTTTGTATTTTTTCAGTATGTTTGTTGTCTGTTTTCCTTTGTTAGATTTTCCACCACTCGTTAGTCACTATGGCCACCATCATTATGAGTTCTGTGTTTCAGCTGTGTTTGATTAATTACCTTGTTTAGCCTTGCTCTGTCTTCCTCACTCAATGTCTGGTCACGTTTACATTTATGTGCGTTTCTCTACACGTTGGGATGCCTTTTATGTGGATTATTTTTATTAAATTTCGTGTCGGAACTTATTCATCATCTTCATGCTGCCTTCTGCAACAGATGGTGACATGTATTTAGTCATATATATTTTTTTTTTTTAAGAGAACATAAAAATGCATTGTAAATTAATCTGGACATGCGTAGTAATTGGGATATTGCATGAGAGCCCAATGAATGTTTGAGTGTAAACAAAACGAGCCTATGCACATCGGTTTGCTAGATTTGCATCTCGCGCTACGGCCCGCGGTGCGGGTATAAATAAAGAAATGAATGCACGCACATTTGTCTTTCGCTTGGAGCCGATTGTTCGTTCCTGCTACAAGAGCAGCGGTGGCCGCAAGCTCACAAGCTCAAGCTCTCAACTGCTGTTTTCAGAGCACTATTTTGATGTTGCGTCTTCAATGAGACTGCGGTTTTTACACCCTGTATGGTAGCGATTTAGGCTGGCTTGAGTGCTCATGGTAGGCTGCATCTAAAATGACCAGATGTTGATCGTGGTATTGGAGGGTGAGCAACAGTCTTCTGGAAATGAATACTCGGCTGCATTGCCTCCCATTGGGAGAGCAGTGTTGTCCAAGCCCAATCCAGAATTGACAGCTATGCTTTCCCCGTCAGCCGACAGGGTCGGGCTCCAGTGGAACCCTCCACTGTGTATGAGAGTTAGTTCAGTAATTCTGCAGCTGATATGAAGACAGGGTTTCACAGCTCCTACTTCACTGTACCCAAGAAAGGCAGTGAATTACTGCCAATCTTGGACCTGCCAGTTTGAATCGGGCCCTGCACAGGTTCTTGTTCAAGATGTTGATGACGCATTTCCGAATGCATCCGTCCTCGAGATTGGTTTGCAGTGATCAACCTGAAGGACGTGTACTTTCATGTCTCAATTCTCCCTTGACACAGATCATTTCTACACTTTGCGTTTGAGGGGTGGGCATATCAGTACAACGTCCTACCCTCCAGGCTTTCCCAGTCACCCCACGTGATCACGAACGTCACCTACGAGGTCCCTTGATGCACTGTTCGTTGAATGTTGTTCTTTTCACCTGGAGAACCTGAGAACTTGCCTGGTCAGGACAGTGCTTTCCTTCCTGCAAGATGGGTTGGAGTTGGAGCAAAGGCTGTCTCCCTCCACCCTCAAATTGAATGTTGTATATTGCAGTTAATGTTAAGTCTTTGGCGAAGCACAACCTGGTTCCTGAGGGGGTGAATCGCTCTAACTCTGTACCCTTTTGGGACTTATCTCTGGTGTTTTATACACTGCAGAGACCACCATTCAAGCATCTGTAATCAGTGGAGTTAAAAACTCTGTCCCTCAAGACAGTTCTCCTGGTTATATTGGTGTCTATTAAGAGGGCAGGGGACCTGCAAACATTTTTGTTCAACGAATCGTGCCTAGAATTCAGCCGGGATAACCCTCATACTATCCTGAGACCCCGGCCAAGATACGTGCCCAAGGTTTCTACCACCCCCTTCACGGACAAGGAAATGAACCTGCAAGCGTGGACAATGCTCTGTCCCGTTCGCACTCTGCATCTGTACATGGACAGAATGTGAAGCTTCAGGAGCTCAGATGAGTTCAGTTTTTGTGACGGAGGCCAGCAGAAGGGAAAGGCTGTCTCCAAGCAGAGGATGGCCCACGAGATAGTGGATGTATCTGACCAAAGGTGTGCCATGCTCACTCAGGTTGAGAGCTCACTCTACTAAGAGTGTTGCTTCTTCTTGGATGCTGGCACATGGCGCCTTGCTGGCAGATATGTGTAGAGCTGCGGACTTGGCGACACCTAAAATGTTAGCTAGATTCTATAGCCTTTGTGGAGAACCAATTCCCTCTAGTGTACTCGCCCCAAGAGGCCAGTGAACACCAGGAGTCTGTTCAAGTGTCGGCTCTGTGTCATTCCCCTACCTATGGACCAGATAAGTTCTTATATTGCTCCAGTAGAGTTCCCCGGTCAGCGAACCCAGTAGAGTTTCTCTGTCACCCCTTGTGGCCTCAGACATCGGAGTGTCTGATGCCAGACCTAGCACTTGAACACATTGGTGGAATTTGTGTTTTTCTAGCTAGCTATCGAGCTACGTTCATTGAATACCTTCTGATGTTCATTCATGTTTAATGTGTTGTAACTATGATGAAGATATTATCAGTTCACATGCACTCTACACTGTAGCTTTGCTCAAACTAAGGGAGCTGTGATCTGTCACACAACATTTAAGAGTCAATAGATCCTCCTAAATGTTACAAACTGCACCTTTAAGTTTTTTTTCATGCATCAACTGAAAACAGCTTAGACTAAAAGATCAAGTCTTGGATTTTAGGAATCAATATCAGTTTATCAAAATGAGAATTGCTTAAAAATCGAGATATTCAAGACAAATCAAGACAAATTCTCATCTTTCATTAGCTCTGCGATGTGCCACACATCATGTAATCACGTTGGAATAGATATGCGTGACTTAGGCGGAACGTGATTGCTCGAAGCGTGCCGCATCCCAGAGAGCTAGTGCAAGACAAGAAAATGGCCGATCATTCTGCTAGACAAGACCCTTATTCCTCGGCTGGGATCGTGTAGAGCCCTTTGAAGCTACATTGAAACTGCAGTTTGGGCCTTCAACCCGTCCACTATATGGAGAAAAATCCTGGAATGTTTTCCTCAAATCTTAATTTCTTTTCAACTGAAGAAAGACATCTTGGATGACACGGGGATGAGAAAATTATCAGGGAAATTTAATTCTGAAATGAACTAATACTTTAAAGTAAAAGTGTATTTTATTGGTAACTAATTCTTCCTGATTAACTTATTATTCAAACACAAATTTTTGAATTCGACATAAAAGATAACATTTAATAAGGTGAGGAAAAAAAAACGTCCTTGCCAAAAAAAAAAAGAAAAAAGAAATGCCCCAGCAAGTCATTTTAAGGAGTCAAATATCTCATAATGTGAAGGTTAATTTCTGTCATTGATCAGAAGGTGCTCCTACATTTTTCACTGTGCTCCTGAATATTTAAAAAAGAAATGTAAGCATAGAGCCCTGGTATGAGTCATACATATATTTTTATGCGATGCTATGTAAAATACCAGAGACCACTTGAAGAGCTTAGACAAATCATTTATGATTATCATCGCAAATTTATTTTGTTTCATGTTTCATCTGTCTCTTTCCTGTGCCTTTGTTGATGCCAGACTAATGCATCCGCATATGTCATAAATTACTTTGGTTATATACTTTGATTAACTCATATAACTCCTATTTTCAACTAATTATATATGTGTGTTCTCTTTTTATGTGACAAAAACTGGTAATGATGTTTGATTCAGAATTACTGATGTGCACTCCTGACACAAATTTACACAAAAAACATCTATTCATGAACTGAATTTTTAACCGGACTTAATTTTCGTACCCAAGGCCTGCAGTTTAATCAGCGCAAAACCAGAATCTGTATCCTCCCCCGTCAGCTGAGACCAAAAGGTACGACTTCATTAAAGACCACGGCTTCTGTTTACCACTGCGATATTGCATTAGACAGGGAAGACGGACAAAAAGATTCCTCCTTGTTTACTGCATCAAGACGCCGACTCTCGGCATATATGAAAGCATATTTTGCACTGCCATCTTCAATAAGCCAAAGAGATATTTCTGTCTCCCTCTCATGCAAAGACATAATTATTTCTCTCTCTGTTGTAATCTACACTCGGCAAGCAGGGGAAGCAATCCTGATCCGAACGCCGATGGTTCCCGCATTGCTCCGAGGGGTCCCGGAAGGCTATTGTCTTTGAAATTGGATTACGATAACCTTTCGGCTGTTTTAATTCAGAAAGGTATTAGCTGAAATGACAAGCAAAATGGAGTGTTTTCAAAGGAAACATTTCACAGATACGTTTAATGTTCGTTTCATTAACCGCTTTTTCTAGTGTCTGGAGCAACGCCAATGGAAGCGACCTCTCAGAAATGCTTGTAATTTCTGCAGGTCTTTGGCTTACCCTTTAAATATCCATTAAAAGTGAGCGTTCAGCCTCTCTCTTTACATATTCTCCATTTCTTTCAGTCTGTGAGAGTGCCTGATGACATAAAGAGGCATCTGTGTGAAGTAATGAGTCGGCTGCATGAGAAAATGTCATTTTATGTGTATTTTTTATGTCTTTTAATTTGGGTACAGACACCTGGTACTGACTCATCTGCGAATTGCATGCTGATATATTTTCTGTGGCCCCAAAAAGTGTTGGTTTGACTTGTAGTGCATAATGATGGAGAGACTGGACTACAGTTTCTATCATAAAGATTTACCACCTGAAATCCACTCGAAAACCCTAGCAACCAGATTTCAACCCCCTGGCAACCTTTCAGAGCAGCATAGCATCATGGTGAGTTTTGCTAAGCAGCATTCATATTTTCTTTTGATTTTTTTCTTTTCTTTATAAACGTTGTATTACACATGCATGTGACTGTGCAGAAAGCTTGGTCCTGACATGCCCTTCTTTTTAGCTCCATTTTATTCTATTTCTTTGAAGCAGCATATTTATTTTGTTTTGTTTTTTTAAAGTCACATTAGAGTGAAATATCACTGAGCAGCGTTTCAGGTCACCGAGTACTTTTGGGTACACGCAAGACACACAAATCACTTAAAAGACCCTGTTTTTGCTCTCGTTCACTGTTTTTGCGCTGTGTATCTTCTAGTGACTTAAATGAATCAGAGACAATGAAGACCAAAAGAAGAATAGAAAGAGAAAGATGTCAAAATGTCAAATCACAATTAGAGTAGCCTATAGTTTTTGTTCTGTATATCATATACAGATTATGCAAAAACAATTCAACACTGAAAATGAAATATTTCTTGGGCACCAAAGCAGCATATTAGAATGATTTCTGAAGGATCATGTGGCACTGAAGAACAATGGCTGCTGATTATTTTAAAATATATATTAAAATAGAAAAAAAGTTGCTATAATTTTACATTACTGTTTTCATTGTATTTTAGATCTGATAAATGCAGCCTTAGTGAGCAACTTACAACCCCATTTTTTTATTTATATTTAAAAAATATATTACAGCCATATAAATATTGTCAATAACCAAAAAAAATAAAAATGCACAAAGAGCAGTGACAATTTCTCTACAAGCCAAACGAGCTTCAATAAAACCTAATCATTCAAAAAACACAAAAAGACCCTCTCTCTCTCTCACACACACACACCCCGTTTCATAATTTCACACCACCGTCAGAAGATTAAAACCAGCCTCCTTGTTTCATGAAGACAGATACATCAGAAAGCAAGCTGAGGGAGGAGAAACAGGGCCACTCTCACTCTCTCTCTCTCTCTCTCTCTCTCTCTCTTTAGCTTTCTTTTGAGCATTGATTCAGAAGTTGGCATTCACTTCGTCAGTTCAGCTGCACTCGTCTTTTGATGTCTGTGTCAGTCACTGTCTGTCTCTCTATCTGTCTTTAAATTAATCACTGTGTGCTTTGAACAGATCAGTATAAAGCCACTCTTTACCGACAGAGAGACAGAGAGACTATGAGAGCCAGGGCTGGGGGCGACATGGTTTGTTGACTGAATGGATCCATGCGGCACTTTATTGAACTTAAATGAAAAGAAAATACGAACACCGAAGCAGAGGTAAGAGACAAAGGATGAGACAGAGCGGTAAATATGGAGTTCCTTCTGTGACTTTTGCTCATCAACACAGGCTCTCTCGAAAGTTCAGAGGTGACGGCCAATCGTATGAGGTTACGGCAGTCACGGGGCCAATCAGAGCGCAGCTGGATTGCTTGTTTACATAACCTTCTTCCAGTTTCCATCAGCCACCAGTCATTGACAGGGCAGGGTGCGATGAAGAGATGAAAGAGAGAAGAGAGCAAAACGAACACGTGAAAGATGCGGTCGCTTGGTAGGGATTCAAACGCAAACATAAATTAGGCTAACGCGCTAACCAAAACACATGGTCATGGAGCGTCTCATTAACCCCATCACTTATGGAAATATTACAGACAAATAAGTGTTATCAAATAATTGTAATCATATTCTTCACCTAAAATATTTATTGAGAGAGTCGTATCTAAATCTGCTACTCAGTTGGAAATTATTTTTTATGAATGGGGGGGTAGATAATAGTATGCAACAGCACTAAACAAATCCAAAATGAAAATGTCTACAGATAATAATTTTAAATTGTCCCTCGATTTATAAACAATAGCGGATACAGATTTACAGCAAGGATTTTACAATTAAAGTTTTACAATGAAAATCAGCAAGGCATTGTGGAAGGTTCTGCCATATACTTTGCCACAGGGAAAAAAAAATCATTTTGGAAATTGAATTTACAAAACATGTTCCAAGTTCTTATAAACATACTCTGTATTCATGTTGATTTCATATGATTTGGAAAAAAAAAAACTTTATGAACATCAACAAACATTTAACAAGAAATGTAATGTGAAACTATCAAGTAAAAAGTAATAACAAATTTCCCTTATACCAAGAATTTTTGAATGTATGTATATCATGAATTAATAATTAATATTACAATTTTAGAAAGGTCACATCACAACCAAATCTGAACCTTGCCATGTCATAAAAACTATTTTAATTATTGAAAATTATTTGGAGAAAACTAGTGACCTTAAAACAAACCAAACTTCGGATTCTGGTTGTTACTTAGTGGCCGAAGTCAACAGAATCTCTATAAGATATTGCTCAAGTCCCTTCTTTGTAAGTATGTATCATCGACCAGACCAAAAAAAAAAAAAAAAAAAAAAAAGATTAGAGCTCAGAAATGTAATGCTGCATCTTTCCTTAACAAGCCACATAACTGGAAGTACCATTCATGTCTGTTGCACAAACTAAGTGCACCGCTGTAAACATATTTATAGCCAAGGAGTCGTTGAAATTGTCCGTGGTAATCAACAGCATGCCACAGCTGAGGTCCAAAGACATGACGTAGCAAATAACCCGGAAAATTCCTCTAAGGTCAGTCCATGACAATAACTAGAGGAAATAGGTAGTACAAAGGAGAGAGGGCAGCCCAAATGCCACAGACTAGTGTGTCTCTTCCACATCCCAGTTGCCTGGACATGGCATTACATTAACAAGCCTTCTCTCTCTCTCTCTCTCTCTCTCTCTATCCTTCCGTCTGATCCTTTTTCTTTATATCCTGTACGTCGACTGTAACTCTTTTCTTTAAACGCCTCTTTAACAAGCAGCAAATCCTTCCTCTTCCATCAGCGTCTTTTAAAGCTCACACTCAATTCTTTTTTCTCATTCCCTGAAATGTTGTGTGTCAAGGCCAGTTTGTCAGTGTCAGTAGGGGGTTGTGATTGTGCCTAAGATACTGCTTAGCACACACACATTTATAAAAAAAAAAAAAAAAAAAAAAAATCAATATGTCTTTCAGTGTGCTCATGTTGGGTGCTGAGTGAATATAAACAGCGCTGTATTTCATAAGGAATCAATGGCAAAGGACAGATGAGTGGGAGCAGATGGGGCAGAGAGAGAGAGACACATAGAAAGAAAAAGAGAGATTTTGGACAGCCTGTTCTCTAAATCAAGCCTCAATCAATGTGCATCACAATAGTATTATCACAATACCAAATTTTCAGCAGTCGACCAAATCTAAAATCTGTAAAATACACCTTTTAATTTAAAAAGTTAAACATTAATATTAATAATAAAAACATTAAAATGAACAATGGCATGTCAAATATGTCTTAAGTAAATATTAATTGTCTTGTTCTTTTGTCAATATTTTGGTTTGATTATTATTAGCTACATGATAAACAGTGTGTAGGTCTATTTGTCTTTATATTGAAAAGCCTATGCACAAACCCGATATTTTGACAGAAATATACAGCATAAACATCCAAAAACATGGTGTCTTGACAAAGCAAATTAGATTGGACAGCAATGGTGAGAGAAATATTTTTGGTGAAAAACACTTTATGGTTTGTTTCTCACACAAAGCTAATGTATGACTTCAGAAGTCTTGGAATATATTCTTGTGGACTACTTTATTGTGACTGGTTACTTGTGTATTCATTGTACAGTAAGGAAAAAGTAGCTCTGACAAGCTGCAAAATAACTACTTTGAAATGCATTTATGGTGAGTAAATGCTGCCAATTCTCATTTTTGGCAGAACTATTCCTTTAAGAGATAAAGAAAAGAATTAAATATGGCTTGATGAGATGGAAAGATGGGCAAAAACTGAAAGATGCAGTAGTTTATTGTTTTAAATGGTTGAGTGGCATTTGGGGTCCCTGGGGGCAGAGATTGTTTCTCTCTCTCCACTGAGTAAAGACTCTATGCTGGCCCTCAGGAAACAAACAGGGCTTTAATTAAACTCACATAACAGGTGAGTAATCTTATCTCAATAAGGAAGAAAAAAAAACACACACCAACAACAACAACACACAGACACACACGCTACTGGGGACCAAAGAATGAAGCAGACATCGATAAACACATGCACAAATTTCTTGCCCAAAGTAGACAAAAAAAGTAAATTTTATAAAGATATTTAAAAAACATGAAAGATTTCTGACCTATCCATGAAAAACTAAAAAGAACAACAAACAAAACAGGGAAACAACATATATTTCACAGTATTTAGCACACATACTCACTAACATTCAGACATCTTTTAAACCATGTCGGCACATAACCAGAGCAGTTCCTAAACCAGACACTCCACAGTGGGACACTGTTCTTTTATAACACACTCACCTGTGGAACCGGAGGCAACCGCTGTGTGTGAGATTACACTCCGAATAAGAGCATTCTTTCTGAGGATTTCAATCCCTCCCACATGTGTCCACAAATACACACACACACACACACACACACACAAATATAGTCGTGAACAGCATGCACTGCATTAGAACATCTAGTCTCTGAACATGTGTATGGAAATATTCATGCTTTCTGGACTGCTGTGTGCGAGTGAGAGACTTTTAAAAGAGCTGAAGGCGGAACAGAGTGGGACGAGATCACTGCAGGCAGGCAGACAGAAAGGACGAGAGGAGAGGAGTGGAGATGTACAAAAGAGAGGAGATGTAGAGAAGAGGTGAGGAGAGGAGAAATGTAGAGAAGAGGAGGGGAGAGGAGAAATGTAGAGAAGAGGAGGGGAGAGGAGAGGAGAGGAGAGGAGAAATGTAGAGAAGAGGAGGGGAGAGGAGAGGAGAAATTTAGAGAAGAGGAGGGGAGAGGAGAGGAGAGGAGAAATGTAGAGAAGAGGAGGGGAGAGGAGAGGAGAGGAGAAATGTAGAGAAGAGGAGGGGAGAGGAGAAATGTAGAGAAGAGGAGGGGAGAGGAGAAATGTAGAGAAGAGGAGGGGAGAGGAGAAATGTAGAGAAGAGGAGGGGAGAGGAGAAATGTAGAGAAGAGGAGGGGAGAGGAGAGGAGAGGAGAACTGTAGAGAAGAGGAGGGGAGAGGAGAGGAGAGGAGAGGAGAGGAGAAATGTAGAGAAGAGGAGGGGAGAGGAGAGGAGAGGAGAAATGTAGAGAAGAGGAGGGGAGAGGAGAAATGTAGAGAAGAGGAGGGGAGAGGAGAGGAGAGGAGAAATGTTGAGAAGAGGAGGGGAGAGGAGAGAAGAAATGTAGAGAAGAGGAGGGGAGAGGAGAGGAGAAGAGAGGAGAGGAGAAGAGAAGAGAGGAGCGAGAGGTAGAGGAGAGGAGGGGAGAGGAGAGGAGAGGAGAGGAGAAATGTAGAGAAGAGGAGGGGAGAGGAGAGGAGAAATGTAGAGAAGAGGAGAGGAGAGGAGAGGAGAAATGTAGAGAAGAGGAGGGGAGAGGAGAGGAGAAATGTAGAGAAGAGGAGAGGAGAGGAGAGGAGAAATGTAGAGAAGAGGAGGGGAGAGGAGAGGAGAAATGTAGAGAAGAGGAGAGGAGAGGAGAGGAGAAGAGAGGAGAGGAGAAGAGAAGAGAGGAGCGAGAGGTAGAGGAGAGGAGAGGAGAGGAGAGGAGAGGAGAGGAGAGGAGGAGAGAGATGTAGAGGAGAGACTGGTATACTATTTTATATTACATGATAAACCATGTATTATGATATAATATATGATATTATGACAATCAAGCACTATTTAATGATAGAACTTTAGGAATTAGAACTAAAACATGCAATGTATGAATACATGATTGTTGGGCCTGGTGGTGGTGCTTAAAATATTGTTGGCCATTCAGTGATTCTGTAAAAAATAAATAAATAAATAGATAGTAGTAAAGGTAAATACTAAAAGATAACAGTACTTATTATTAAAAGAATAATAATAGTGCTACTAATAGCAATATAAAATGCACTAAGGATTGATGAGAAGTTCATGAATGTTAATAATGTTGTTAGCGTTCCCTCGAGCTGATTTGCTGAAATCATAACAGGGACAGTAATAGATGAGCGCCAGCCAATGAGATTGTCATTTGCACATTAGTTCCGCCCACTACAGGAGAAACCGGCTTTTCTTCTTTAAATCTGAATAATTCCAAATTAACTCTGTTATTTTGACAGGATAATAGAACAAAGAATATCGTTTACATGTAGTCGATACTGTTGCTTTCTCTTTGCGTGTATGTGAGAAACAGTGCGTTCAGCAAAGCCAAGTAAAGCCTTCACGCTAGAGTTTGCGGTACGTCAAATACAAGTACGTTGCACATACATTGAGCATCTGAAATAGTAAAGATCAGTAGACGGAGAGCGAAATTCTCAAACACTCAAGAGTGTTCAGCGACTGAAAACATATCTATGCTAAACTGATTCTTTGCCTCACACACACACTGGAGGAGCTCTGTTCAGTGTCGGGTCTTGTATGGTACGGGCTGTGTTGTGTTCCTGCCTTCATCTGTGTTTGCCTATTGAATTATCTAGTAAAGACTTGTTGTGATTCATCTTCTTCATCGTGTGAGTTTCTACACAGCCTACCCGTTACAGAAGACCCGACCAAAAATTGAAAGTAAACTACGTGCTTGAGATATGCTTCTCTTTTTTTTTTTCGTGTGTTTTTTGTTCCATTTTTTCCACCTGCTCGCACTGTGGACTTCCTAGCAGTAAGACTCATGTGCCTTGAGCAGGGAGAAAGCTCCCTCGAGAAACATTTAGAGGAGTTTCTGGATCTCGCCCATCACACCACCTTACCGGACTCCTACCTGTGCATGTTCCTGTATGTCAGACTCAACGCCACCACACTGTGTGGGAGTCCTGGGAGGGTCCTCGGGGGAGCTTTAACTCATACCAAGAGACAAACTCGTCCAAATTGTCTTTATAACTATTTTATTCCTTGCAAGGAAGGTCAGACAGTCATACAGAAACACAGGTTACTACAGAGTGTGAAAAAAGAAGGGAAGGTTTCCTCAGCTTTTATACCCCACCGCACTTCAAGGTTACCTCTCTTAACATCAGTACTTTTCCACACATGGTAAAAAGAAAAGACACTGTACCATGACATAAGGCCTATACCTAATACAGGATGACCTTTTAGGCCTCAGGTCATAAACCTATAATTAAGCTTCTTAGAAAAACCCCTTATACTAAAATTTCTTCCACACTCCCTATCCAGTGCCGAGCCAGAACCATCCAGATGGCGATTTATGCACCCAAAAGGGCAAAGGGATCCCATCATTTCTCCAGTCTGTTTCGGACACTCTATTTTGGGGGGTTATCATGGGACTCCAGTCTGCTCCCCAGTCTCTAGCTATCTGTGCCACCTGGTCATCTCCGTCTCCCTCCAGTTCCTCGGTACCACCTCTTTTCAGAAGTGTGGCTGCTGGGCATGAGGAGCCCTCCGCTCCACCTCCAGCCTCGGTGTGCTACGATCTGCCTCGATCTATCACCCTGGTTCCTGCGCTCCATCCGCCCTCGACCTCAGCATGGACCTTCGGCCTCGCCGGACTCCCTCGGCTCCACCTGGGTCAAACATCATGTCGCCTCCGCTGCAGACTTGCGTACCTCTTGCTGCTCTCTGGTCCTCCACCCCTTCGACTACAGCTTGCTCCGCCCTAGGTCTCTCCAACTCATCCTCAGACCTCCGGATCCCCTCCTCGAACTCGGGAGAGTTGTCTCTGTGGCTCCATCAAGGCCGCCAAGATCTTCGTCATCTCTCCACCACCTCGGCTCATTGGCTGTGCGGTGGGCCCTCATCACTGTTTCACCTTGGCTCCACACCGTCGTGGTGCACTACCCTGGATGTGGCCTGGATGAACATCCAGCAGCCCCTGCTCACGGCCATTCATTGGCTCACTCCACCATCTTCTCCACCTTGATTATTCATCCTCCTCCCGGTCACCTATCCACCTCCAGAACCTTCTCCTGCCTATCGTAACCATTCCTTCGCCATCCCTTAATTCTCTTCATCTCGTCTCCACGACACGAGGACGCTCTTACCTGGAGGGGGCGTTTTGTCACAATTATGTTTGTTTACCCTCAGTTTGTTGTCACTGATCACGTTCCTTCGTTCCATTTTCCCGCCTCTGATCTCTCACCATGGACACTACCCTAAATCATCACAGCTGTCTGTCATTTGAGTTAATAGTCTGTGTATCCTGGTTTTCCTCTGTTCGGTGCCAGTTATTGTATGCGTTGTGTTGTGTTCCTGCCTTCATCAGTGTCTGCCTATTGGATTATCTAGTAAAGACTTGTGATTCATCTTCGTTGTGAGACTTTCTACACATAGCCTACCCGTTACAAATAGATATTATTTGGTTGACCAAAGTGAGGAGAGGAGAGGAGAGGAAATGTGAGGAGTGATTACATGCAGAAGCAGAAATAGAATGAGATGAGAAATAGAACGAGAAGAGACGAAAGATAAAGACTAAAGAAACGAGGAGGAACGAGGACAGGACAGATGTGTAGAGATGAAAGTTTCTATGAGAGGTCAAGAGAAAATGGGAGAAGAGGTGAGAGAAGAGGAGAATAGATGACAGGCATTAACTGCAGGAAAAAAAAAACAGCAAAACAGAAATAAGGAGATTATGTGTGGAGAACATGAAAGGACTTATCAAATGGGAGGATAAGAGAGAAAAAAGACGAGGAGAGATGGCATGAAAAGACAAGTAGAAGAGAGGAGAACATAAGGAGATATAAGATGTGAGGAGACGTTTGTGGAGAGCAGAAATACATGACAGAAGAGGAGAAAAGAAAAGGGGAGGAGAGAACTGTGGAGAGAAGAGAGAAAAAAAGAGCTGCAAATGGAGTGGGACTCATGTAATGAGGAGAGAACACATAACAGTCTTGACAGTCTCTAGACTCAAACCACTCCACAAATTGCTGAGCACAGACACACAAATTAACACTCCATAGAGAGTAAATCTCCTACAGCCACATTTCATAATACTAGAGAAATACTAGAACTGTTTGAAAGTTAATGTTGAAATGAAGACAGCCATTTCTTATTAGGCTATGGTTGATGTAGTAAAGCAGCGGTCAAAGACAGACAGTTCTCCTATATGATGGATGGATCAGACAAAACTTAGTGCCCACACACATATACACATATCACACTATCACCGTAATGCCACATGCTCTGCGTTCGGCTCCTAGCCATATAATTAAGCTCCAAACTGTCAGCATCTCAAAACAATAGACTTCATTGTGCTTCCTTTTTAACCAGTCACGTGAAAAAATTTAGTCAGGCACACGCACACACACACACACACACACACAGCTTTATAAGTTGTAATTAGCCATATGTGACAACTTGACAATACTACCATGATTGTAGCATTAGCACCCTCTATGACTCAAAGCTGGAACTGCAATAAATGTTAGTGCACTGTGTTTAAAAGTGTCTGTGCACTTCATTACCTTTAAGCTGTCAGATGAATATGCTCAATAATGATGTTCTGCTGTTTTATATAATGCCATAAAATAATGGCATAATGAAAACTGTAAAGAAAAGTGTCCAAAATGGCTCCAAATTCTCCACTAACAAAAATGCACCAGAGTAAATACAATGCTTTTTTTGTTTTGTTTTGTTTTGTTTGTTTGTTTGAGTTTTTACTGGCTGCACGCCCAACCCCTTCTCTTTTTTAAAGGTCAGATTATCTTGCTTTTATGAAACTCTGAAATTCAACTTTTCACTCAAAATATAAAGGTGATAATATAATTTCTAATGCGAAAATTACTAATGTACTAATATTTCTAATGTAATTATAAAATTACAAGCATTTTAACTAGTGGACCCCACTGCATAACAAAGTATCATGATACAATTATAATCTGATATCATCATTATACCATGGTAAGATGTATGTGAAATACGGGAAAAAAATATCTTAGTTTTAACCCCTTTCCATACCTAGGTTTAACAGCTTACCGTTCCTGTAAAATTTGCCTGAAATGCCTAAAAATTGCATGCTGTTCTTGAACCATTTGGAGTATATGCATGGTTTTAGTCTCTTTTGAAAGGTATGTGTACTGCGGGTGGTACAGTGGAACGCTAACAGGTTAAATCACTTTATAATCGCAATATAATAATAATAATAATAATAATAATAATGTTACAGTGGGTACGGAAAGTATTCAGACCCCCTTAAATTTTTCACTCTTTGTTATATTGCAGCCATTTAATAAAATCATTTAAGTTAAATTTTTTCTCTCATTAATGTACACACAGCACCCCATATTGACAGAAAAACACAATTGTTGACATTTTTGCAGATTTATTAAAAAAGAAAAACTGAAATATCACATGGTCCTAAGTATTCAGACCCTTTGCTGTAACACTCGTATATTTAACTCAAGTGCTGTCCATTTCTTCTGATCATCTTTGAGATGGTTCTACACCTTCATTTGAGTCCAGCTGTGTTTGATTATACTGATTGGACTTGATTAGGAAAGCCACACACCTGTCTATATAAGACCTTACAGCTCACAGTGCATGTCAGAGCAAATGAGAATCATGAGGTCAAAGGAACTGCCTGAAGAGCTCAGAGACAGAATTGTGGCAGGCACACATCTGGCCAAGTTTACAAAAAAAATCTGCTGCACTTAAGGTTCCTAAGAGCACAGTGGCCTCCATAATCCTTAAATGGAAGATGTTTGGAAAGACCAGAACCCTTCCTAGAGCTGGCCATCTGGCCAAACTGAGCTATCAGGGGGAGAAGAGCCTTGGTGAGAGAGTTAAAGAAGAACCCAAAGATCACTGTGGCTGAGCTCCAAAGATGCAGTCGGGAGATTGAAGAAAGTTGTAGAAAGTCAACCATCACTGCAGCCCTCCACCAGTCGGGGCTTTATGGCAGATTGGCCCGACGGAAGCCTCTCCTCAGTGCAAGACACATGAAAGCCCGCATGGAGTTTGCTAAAAAACAAACAAACACCTGAAGCACTCCAAGATGGTGAGAAATAAGATTCTCTGGTCTGATCAGACCAAGATAGAACTTTTTGGCCTTAATTCTAAGCGGCATGTGTGGAGAAAACCAGGCACTGCTCATCACCTGTCCAATACAGTCACAACAGTGAAGCATGGCGCTGGCAGCATCATGCTGTAGGGGTGTTTTTCAGCTGCAGGGACAGGACGACTGGTTTTAATCGATGGAAAGATGAATGCGGCCAAGTACAGGGATATCCTGGATGAAAACCTTCTCCAGAATGCTCAGGATCTCAGACTGGGCCGAAGGTTTACCTTCCAACAAGACAATGACCCTAAGCACACAGCTAAAATAACGAAGAAGTGGCTTCACAACAACTCTGTGACTGTTCTTGAATGGCCCAGCCAGAGCCCTCACTTAAACCTAATTGAGCATCTCTGGAGAGACCTAAAAATGGCTGTCCACCAACGTTTACCATCCAACCTGACAGAACTGTAGAGGATCTGCAAGGAGGAATGGCAGAGGATCCCCAAATTCAGGAGTGAAAAACTTGTTGCATCTTTCCAAAATAGACTCATGGCTGTATTAGATCAAAAGGGTGCTTCTACTAAATACTGAGCAAAGGGTCTGAATACTTAGGACCATGTGATATTTCAGTTTTACTTTTTTAATAAATCTGCAAAAATGTCAAGAATTCTATGGTTTTCTGTCGATATGGGGTGCTGTGTGTACATTAATGAGGAAAAAAATGAACTTAAATGATTTTAGCAAATGGTTGCAATATAACAAAGAGTGAAAAAATTAAGGGGGTCTGAATACTTTCCGTACCCACAGTATATTTATTTATCCATTGAATTAAACACTTCACAAATAAAATGCATGTCATCTTATTTCCGTATTAACTGATAGATCACTTGACATATCTTTTGGCTCTCATAGTGCTGCTCTCAACATGCCTGCACTACAAAAACAATTTGGCAGAACAGGGCGGGAATATCTGTTGATTGACCAATGGCAGACACCTAAATAATCTATTTCTTTCCAATTTCGTTTTAGTCTCAGCCTCAGCCTCGCCTGATGCAAATGGCATTCAAAATGAGAAACACTTTGGGGGTTTTGAAGTCATCATCTGATTGGTTGAATTGTCAGGATTTCTGGGATTTCTTTGTTTTGAACAACAAAGGCGAAAACTACTTAGTGTGCCTTTAACTACACGCTGGATTTTCAAAAGTTTGTTGCGGTAAACTTGCACAATGTTCTTGCATGAATTGCACAACGGTCTCTTGTTGTGACAAAAACATTTTCACACCCATTACACTGAACGAAATGAAATGTGATTAGTTGCTTTACATGTCAGTCAGACATCCTCTTGGGTGGTCCTTGTTCAATGAGCTGCTATGGAGACCAGGCGTCATCAATCTGAAGGTCTGGCAATGCAAGAGTAATTCTGTTTGGTGATGCAAGTTGCACATAATTTACAAAATTTCCCCTTTCTGATCAAAGTGTTTTGTACTCAGTCCACCCCAGCTCCACTCTGGGTTTTCCATAACTCACTCCATGTTTAATGGTGAAAGAAATCTTCAGATGTTTTTATAGCAAACAGTGTAACGTCCCAGTGCTGTTGAACTAAATAAGAGCATTCTGGAATTCTGTTTGGCCAAATCAAGCAAGAGAACCAGAACAGTTGCCTTGATACCACCAAGTCCTAGCTCCATGCTTTTTTGAACTGAACTTACTCAGCACTGAACTGTCAATTTTATGTTTTTTTTTTCATTTTTTCCAAGTAATCTATATTCTATATTCTTCTCATGTCTCCAAATGTATTCTCCATTCTACTCTATCTTCTCTTTCATCTCATCTTATTCCTTATCTCTTGCTTCTTCTACTCCTCTTGCTCATTTGCGCCTTTCTTTTGTTCATTCTTTCTTAGTTTCATTTTTCTCTCTCTATCAGGGAGGGATGTTGGATCGATATTGTGTTTAACATCACCTTTTCGCTGCACGCAGCCTTCAGCTAACAAGTCCCGCACGGGTGACCTTTGACCCATGCGATCGATGCTGGCTCAGGGCCCTCATGGGAGTGGTGCTAAGGTATGGGGGACGCTGACAGGGCTACAGAACACTGTGGTCTGACTTCCGCCACCATTGAGAAAGGTGAACTGCATGGAGTCATCAGGAACGGCAGCCTGATGAAGAGGATCCTTATGCGAGAAGAACAAAAGGTGCATTATGAAATATCGAAACATATTATTTAAATGAAAAGTATTATTTTTTATTATTAATAATGCAATAATAATAAAAAAAATCATTATATTTAGTCATCTTTCTTCTGTGTAACACAACAGGAGTTATTTCAAGAATGTTCAAGCTACTCTTTTGATTCAGTGAAAATAAATCTGTCAAGCAAGATTTTCAAAGAATAATGATTTCATTTCAGTTTGATCCTCAAAAGGCTTCAAAAGACTTGGAATATAGGACACATGTTATCCGGATTATTTTTATGATGGACTATAAAAAAAGACTGTAAAAATGCTACAATAAACACCTGTAAATTGGTTTAATGTGAGTAAATGGTAAAAAGAAGAAGAAGAAAAAAACGGGTTTAACTACATTTATATAATTTTACTGGTAAAAATTGTCAAATGTATGGTTTTTGGAAGTAAAATCTATGAATTGCCATATAACTTAGAGTGAAAAAAAACCTAGTAAAGGGACATTCCCAGAAACCACTGCATTACACATCATACGTGTCAATATTTTATTCAAATGTTTCTACTTATTGTTACCAGTAGTGTACATTACGGTATTTCGTGTTACTGTTTATTTTATTGTTTTACTGTCATGTGTGATGGTGTTTTGTGTGTATGTCCCTGGACATGTTTTATGAACAGACAGACAGATAGTAATTTCCATATTTCAAATTAAACTAATTTCAAAATTTCAGTGTAGTGTACCTTTTTCATTTAGTATTTATATTTTATTTCATTTCAATTAAAATTAATTATTTTATATAGTTTTAGTTTACCATAATACTCTTACAATACAATTATGAACATTCTATTTCAAACTACAATCATCTTCTCCCTCATTCTATCTTTTGTTCCACTTTCTCTCAGAATTTTTTGAATCTATATTTAAAACATCAACTTCTTTTAGAAGAAACAATGTGTGCTTCCAACCTCGCCAAATGATAAACCAATAAATCATAGATGCATATTTCAAACACTGCACTAATCTGCATCAACATCAAAACACATCTGGATATTAAAGCTTCTCTCTCTCACACTCTCTCTCCCTCCCTCTCATACTGTAGATTCGACTAATATAGAGCTCTTTTCAAATGTCATTGCCTTTATTAAAATTACAAAGACTGTTTCCCTTGCATAAACATATATGTAATTACATTCCAACATGTTCAATTTAGAACCAAATGGCAAAACTGGGAAATATATGAACACAAATGAATTACAACAATGACAGCTGGCATATATACAGTCTGTATATGTGTGTATTCCTGAACTAATATAATAGTACACTGAAGTAGGCACCAACCAAAGTGATTGTACTTCAAACTCCATTTCCATTTGTGGCCTCTTGGGATTGACCCCGCCTACACAGGACCTATTGACTGACAGCTATGTCAGCCATTAAGCAGCCAGAGGTCCAATAGGCCTCGCAATAACTGCGGTTACAGGTCCTACAATAGAAACTGTATGTGGGCCACACACTCGAAAACCTTCAGTCTTAGGAAAACCCACATCCACGACTATTACTGCTCTCACTGAACAAAATGAAGCACTGTTGGCTATATCTGCGCTTTAGTCCATGGCTGCGCTTTCTATTTTATTATTTAAACAGTATATGAGAAGTTAGCAGAGGTTGGAGCCAGGTCCAGTGATTTTTTATTTTTTTTTGGTGGGGGGGGGGGTAGAGGGATTAGAAAGTAGAGGGCTCTCATAACAGGAAACTAATGGCGCATCATAACTACAACTTGTCCAATTGAATAGCCTAGTGAAACCCTCATTTACACACTACCCACAAAATTGTCCACAAAAGCACTTCTGACATGTGCTATCAGGACACGACAATTACTTGTATGTTTATGTGTGAAGGGGAGAAATTGGTTCTTTAGAGTTCTCATATGCAGACAAATTTATTGTACCCTATCCCTTTCTCAAGTCGTCGTCTTCTCTGAAGCACTTCTTTGAAGCACCCTTAAACATTGCTGCAATGTTTGTCTACTCTGTCTATTCATTTATTCAATAAAGATATATTGAATAAATGATCTTGCCGGTGTTGTTGTACGCTTCAAAGGGTTCAAATTGATCGCCTTTAGCCTTTCTTGAATATTATGGACGTTCTAACGACATTCTATAGGCTATGTCACGCTGTTGTTGCCCTGCATCAAATTCATCATCAGAATATTCATCAACTGTATGAAATGTCAGATGACCTATAGATCTGGGGGCGGGGCAAGTGTGTTAAATGTGTTAAAAATGAACGCAGAATTTTTCCAAGTAATTATTTAATCCTGTTAAATTAATAAACATTTAAATTCACAGAACAAATACACACATATACAGTATATTATATATATATATATATATATATATATATATATATATATATATATATATATATATATATATATATATATATATATATATATATAATGACTTGAATATAATTCTATGATGAAAATGTTTTAAAATCTGAATAAAAATTCAGCTTTATTTTTGAGGGAGAAAATATAAAATGCAAGTGTGCTGTCATTATTTTTATTGGGACACGCAAAAAGAAATTATAAAACAACAAAATAAATAAATTTTAAGGTTACTTAAGGTTGCAAAACGCCATGTGGTGCAAACCTGCAGAATCAATAAATCAATTGAAATAAATAAATAAAATTTGCTCATTTGTTTTAGTATTTCTAAGTGGTAAAGGTAGTTAAAGTTGTAAAATGGGATGTGGCGCAAACCCGAATGAATGAATGAATGAATGGATGAGTCAGTGAGTGATTGAGTGAATGGATGAATGAGTGAATGAACAAGTGAATGAGTGAATGAATGAATTAATGAACGAGTGAATGAATGAATAAGTAAATGAATTAATGAATTGATGAGCAAGCGAGCACATGAATAAAAGACATGCTTGACAATTTATAGAGATGAGTGTACAATTTAGTTCCGTGTGTTGCATTTAGTGAATGTGCCTTGTGTGTTGTTGAAGAGAAATAATGTTTAAATGGGACATTTCACATCATTCTCTGTGGCAGTACAAGGAGGACAAAAAAACATCAGTTGCACACCTAAAGCTTCCCGTCTTTGTCAGCAAGCGAAAAAAAAAAAGTCAAAAGAAAATATAAAAATTGCCCAAAACACTCATTTCATTTCTTACCAAAATCATTTAAAACAGACATTGCGTTGTAATTATGATTTCTCACAACTAGGGACTTCCCAGGAGGATGTGAAGACAGAATAAATCCTTATTCATATTTTTTTTGCAAACTAAAAGCACGTATTTCACTAGAGGGAAAGTATACACTCGTAATAATGCAGTAAGAAAGTGAGCCAATGAGACAAACAAGCCTATATCATTACATTGTCTTAATACCACAGACACAAATCAAGCGTTAGCATGTTAGCGTTAGCATTTCGCTAAAAGTATTACACAAATAATTTTTTTGTGTTGTTTTAAGAGTGAGATTGTAGTCTTACAAACTACTGGTATTGCTCCGTTGATTTCCCATAATGCTTTGCACTAAGTGTGCTTTAAAACAACCATGTTTGATCTACCTACTCAAAAATGCCAAGTATGTAGACACGCTCGTAAGTTTGATTGTGTTTTAAGTGTTCAAGATCTACAGCACAAGTGTCTATGTCAACGTTCTATTTCGAGCCTGATCCCCTATGATACATAGCAAACAACAAACTCTGTAGCAGGCGACTTTACCAAAGGGAATGACTTGTTTTGAAGAGGCTTTTAAGAGAGGGGGGAATCGATTTCAGAAGAACAGCACCTCTTCAGTTCTGTTTTCTGTCCAAATATCTAAGGTTGTGGATTTGCGGCAAACAAACAGCTGACAGAACTGCAAATGGAAAAGATTGTCCATTTCAACTGCTGCCAAACACACAACTCTCACAGTATGACGGCTGGAATATGACAAAACAAGCTTTCTGGGTCACCATTAAAATGAACATGAACAATAATACAAAACTTGACAAAACTCACTAGTGAACCAAATATTTGTTTCAATGTTTTGTTTTCCTTTGATTTCCACCACATCTCAATTTGCATTACTGAATAAATACTTTTATATTGTTACAAAATATACTGTTCTTTTAAACTTCCACCAAAGAATACCGAAGATGTCACAATATTACTGTTTTAGGGGCCGTTCACATATCGCCCCTAAAACGCATTCGGGAGCTTGCGCTCCTGTGGCATCTGTGCAACCACGAACAGCTTTCTCCACGACTACACGGTAGTTTCACTGGATTTCCATCACCAAAAAGCCTTTGCAGAAGCTTTAGTACAAGATATATTTATGGATAAGAAAAAAAAAAAAAACTCCCGCAGTGTTTGGGTGTACCACGGAGAATTTCAAACTTATCCAAGAGCTCCGTCTGGACGATGAGAGATTCAAAGTCTATTTTAGAGTTGACAAGGACCAGTTTGATAATCTTAATAAAAATTGTCCCAAGAATCACCAAACAGAGCTTCTGCCGGGAAACCATCTCCTGCACAACGGCTCTGCATTCGTCTGAGGTAATTAGGCTACCGTTACGATAAGGGAAAGGGTTGATTGGATGGTTCTTGTCACATGACCTGCGGTGCGCTTGCGGCATTGTGAAAAGTTGAGATGTTTTTATCTCGCTGCGGCAAAGGCGCAACTGTAAAAAACGAGCGCGCCGCACTGCATGCGCATCGTGACCGCATTGCTTCCATTTTGAGCGCGCTTGCCGCACGCCTACATAGGAAATAATGAATATGTGCATGCAAAAGACGCGATATGTGAACGGCCCCTTACTGTATTTCTGATTAAAAATATGATAAAATTTCTGATAAAAAACATCTGAACGATAGTGTTTATACACCGTTTTAGTCTATTTGTGTTATGAATCCGTTCCGTTGTCCTCCATCCACCTGCCACCAGAGGTCGCCCGCTCATATCATGGACTCCATACACCACACTACACTTCCCATAAGTCCTTTATGTTAATTACGGTCCAGCTGCAAACTATCTAGTGCACTATTTAAGCTAACCCCCTAGATTTGTGATTTGAGAAGTCTGTAACATTTCACTGTTACAGTTCTGAGCGTTATTCCTGTCTTGCCTGTCTAGTTTCCTGATCCTGCCTGTTTCTTTGTTTTTTGATGTTTATCTGCCTGCCTCTGACCATTCGCCTGGATACTTACTACGAGTCTGCCTGTTCCCTACCACTTCTGTTTGTTGTTGAGTTGACTATTGCCTGTCTGACTACGTCTGTAAATAAAGCTGCACTTGGATCAAATCCAGCTGACTCCCTGTTACAATTTGGTGTTGATACGTGCGTTTTAAGAAAGTTTATTTCATCAAAGTCTACAAGGCCAAAAGTGCCCATAGTAGAAGGAGCACCCATTAATGACAGGAGAGAGTTGAAAGACACTGATTCACAGGAGTAAGGAAGATAAAAATGAAAAACAGAAGGGAGCGAAGTGAGAGAATGAGCCGATAAGGACGGAGTGAGAAAAACCGAGAGAAGCTGATAATTAAAAATGGCACCCTAATCCAACATGGCTGCCATCCAGAGCCCCGAGCGAAGAAGGTGCCACCAGACTGAGAGCGAGATACAGGACAAACAGACTATTATGAGCTCTTATCCGTAAGAATTTTGAGGTTATAGGTTGAAAGAGACGCATTCGACACGCGAAAGCATTTGAGCTGACACAGAAACCGATAACCAAAGTGAAAGCGCTCTCAAATGAATTCAACCTGCCTAAGTCCTTGACCATATTAAATGCGTGTTGTTATTTCAGGAGGATATTGAGGTCGCACTCTCTTTGCACTTAATGCACAGGGGACTCTCTGGTGTTGTACAGCTCCATTGTGATCTGATATGAAATTTGTGAGACCTGTGGGAAGCGCTTAAAATGGCGTTTTAGTGTGTGTGTGTGTGTGTTTGTTCAGCGTGTAGGAGAGGAGCGCTGATGGGTGGAGGGTCAATAAAGAAATGGAAATCAAAGTGTCTCATTGAAAAGAATAGCACCATTGAAAAATAGACAGCTACAGGAAGAAAGAGGGTAGAATGGATGGATTTATGGATGGATGCAGACATGAAGAGAATGTGAAGAGGCTTGATTGAAAGGAGAAAACAAGTGGGAACTGGAAAGAAGCTAATGGAAATGGGAACATGATGAAAAATGAAGAAATTAATTGCTTCTTAAAGCAACAACCTCAATGGTGACCATCAAAAGGAACTCCGCTTCATGGCAGTGAAGTCTTTTTAAATGTTTCGTCACAGACGCACCAAATCAGATACGGTTTATGTACCACACAAACAGGTCTTTGGATCTCTTTAGCTCCATATATTGCTCATGTGAACTCAGGAATTGCTCTGGGTGTCATGTGCCTGGATGTTTCTGGTTACTTCCTGTTGGTATTCTTGGTGGGGTATTGTTTTGTCAAAGAAGAGGGATATAAGGATATATAGAAGCTGGCAACACTTTGTAATAATGTTCTGTGTAAAAGCACAGTTATAACGGTAATTAATCGCTAACATGAAATAAACCAGTTTTTTTTTTTTAACTAAATATTATATAACATACACATTTTATCAGTTCATGCATTCCTTGGGAATCAATGCTAGCTCCATACTCTACAGTCTGAACAACACAAATGCCATGTCAGTTTACTAGAGTGGCCGATAGACAGCTAATACATTAACGGTCTTCCTGTAGTCTATTCCAAGAATACCAACAGGAAGTAACCAGAAGCATCTTATACATGCCTTTATAACAACTATAGGTTAGATCACTGTAATGCCTTGTTCTCTGACCTTCCAGCTAAATCTCCAAGCAGGCTACGGTATATTCAAAATTCGTTCTTCTCCTCGGGAACACACTACACCGGGGCTTTCATAGTTGCACTGGTTTCCCGTTAATGCAAGAACTAATTTTAAAATTCTAATTTTAACATATAAGGACTGCACCAGCATATCTCTGTCATCTTATGAGCTCTTATACTCCATCATGCTCTCTCCATTCTGCTAACTTTCTTTCACTTCATCAGCTTCCATGTAACCTCACGACCATAGGGAAAATGCTATGACCCACAAACTATGTAATGTGCTTCCTCTTACCATCAGAAAGAAACGCACCAATGTTGGGACACTTTAAAAAGTTGATCAAGTTGTCTTTGTTTTATTTTACTATTCCACTTTGGGTTTGATGATTGATGAAGAAGCAGACTTCAACAACCCCAAATTTTTAATCAGATATTTATTGTTTTTCCACATTCACTGCAGCTTAATGTTTGGCACCTCATAAAACAATACAGCAAAAATTATTCTCGTCGCATGGAAAATAAAATACAAAAAGACGAAACAATTGCTCTGCGGTCTCTGAACACATTCATTTCTTCAGCTTTTGTGTTTTTCAGGGATTTCTGTGTCAGCATTAATATGATCACTCTGAAGGTTTTCATAATCCCTGTCCTGATTACACTTCATAAAAACACTGTGTGGGTATTTAATAAAATGAAATATGCGTGAGTGGAACCTTGCTCATGAATATTCATGTGGGTTAAATCTTATTTATTTGCTCTGCCTGTGCAACGTTGCAAAAAGAGTCAAGTAAATAAAAATACAATTAATACAGAAGCAAAAAAGCCTGCCTATATTAAAAATCTAATATGTGAGGCTATAAATAATACATACATTACAAAATGAGACGCAATGTGTAATATAAATATGTAGATTTAATTGACAGTAGTATTATACACATATCCAGCTATATCCTTTTAAATAACACAGCTTAATAATAATTAAATGCATTAGTTGACTTTCAACATTATTAGACATTTTAATCAAAGACACTTTTTTCACCAGTTTAAATGCATACCTGCACGCACGCGCACACACGGAATAAATAACTCCAAGGTAAGACAGAAGACGGAAATTGCACTAATGAGGTTTCATGTTTCTCCTTCACAACAACAAAAGAACTAAGAGTGGGTATCCATCCACTTCATTTATTTATTCATCCGTTTGTTTATTTATTCATGCCGTCGGTCCACTTATCTCACTCATTGCTGAGATTTTCCCTTGTAGATCATCGACAACCAGATGGTTGCAGGTTTTAATTAACAACTTCAAAAGCAGTCAGTACTGTATCTCTCTTTCACACACACAAAACTCTGGCTTTATACATCTATAATAATATAGCATATTATAGCAGTATAATATAAATATACTGTATAATATAAAAACAGTTCCACAGAATGCAATGATTTATGCCAATAATTGTGTTAACTGTGCACAGTTATCTTACCTATATAAAAAAAAAAAGTTGGATCCTTTATTTTATTGTCTTTATAATTATCAAATCATAATTTTTGAATTGTTGATGTATTGATATCACAATATTAGATTCTTTTAAATCTGTTTTTAAAATTATTTTAAATATTCCTGTGGTCTGATAATTTCATTTTTAAATTCACATATAAACATATAAATTGGAATTGATGTAATATTATGTAATCAAACATTTTTTTTTTCCATTCCTTGTTTTCTCTCCATACAAAACCATAAGCACGTTTAGATCTGGTCTTCATTGACTGCTTATGAAATCGATGAAACCCCATGGGTGATACTGCCTGTGTTCTTCCTCTAAGTGATTAGGTTAATATGGATGTATTATATTAATTAGTAAAGACAAACAGAGGTGTGTTATATTAATAGCTGTTGAAATTGGACAGGGCTAAATAGTTATGCAAACCCTGCAGGATAAGTTATGCTAACTGCTCCAGATCATCCCCAAGGTAGACAGACCGCAAGTGGTTATCTGTTTAAAGAGCTTAACGGAATGCAATAATTTTACATCCGCCACTTCAACACACACATAAAAACATAATTAACCTCTCTCTGCCATGCCACTCAATACGCCGCCTAATGCCATCAGAAAAATACTCTGCAAGGCAGCACTGTACTCACTCCCTGCAAACCACTGTTGACACACACAGTGCTGTCTGATCCCAAGTAAACACCACTGTGTGTTTAAGTGTCTGCACGTACGCTAGTGTCTGTTGTACATGATAGCCACTGGGAATCAAAGCTGTCTGAATGGGAACAAACGTCCTTCATGAACGAAACCAGAGGCTATAGGACATATAATACACAATTAGCCAAATACAACAGACACTTTATTCTACTTTATCATCAACGGAGACCTTGGAAATAGCAACATTCAATTAGATTTAAGAAAATGTGAGAAGTCACTGACAAGGATGTGTATAAAACAAACTTTGGAGCAAGTTTAACAAGAAAACAAATGCAATTTCATCATTTCAAAATTTAAATTTATTTCAATGCGTCACTTGCCAGTTCTTAGAAACTGCTAGTAAATTCACAAAAATAAAAACAAAGTGAAAATTTCAAAGATCATCTAATCCCCTGTGAAGGTGGTTGTCAGGGTGTTGCTATGTGGCTGTTAAAGTGTTGCCACGGGTTTGCTAGGGTGTTCTGTGTCGTTGCTAGTTGTTTTATTACTGGTCCGAGTCAAAATAACCCACTCTCAAGGATTTCTTCACCCAATTTTATTGTCCAACAGGGAAATAAATAAATAAAATTGCTTGACTAAACAATCCACTGATAACCTTAGTACTTTGACAGTACCACGGTACAGTCAAGGTGTCAGATATTAATACCAATATACTATGGATTTCAGATCCATGCATTTATTTGGTACTCCATGGTTCAAATAAAACAAGATAGTTCCAGGTTACTTTTCTATATCAAATGACTACTATATTCACATACCATGGTACAACATTACATGTGGTACCTTATCCAAAACGCCATGGTAGTAGTTTTTTGTTAGCAAATGCATGATGAATAACACAAAGTAGTAATTTGCAAACCTTTGCTAAGTGAGTTTATACCATGTGACTTGCTCAGTAATGACAGCTGAACAGATTTTAAAACACCACTGCCTCAGGAAAGTAGACTGACAGTTTTTGGAATTATTATACTGCCATTATTCTGTGAACTGAATACACTTTCAGTGTGAATACAGCTACCCTGTACTAACTGAAGCATGGCTAAAGACAAAGACCTCTCAGAGTATGAATACAGATACCGCTCAAAGCGACGGATTAGACCTATGAGCTCTAAATGGTAGGCAGACTCTTAATATCATAGGCGATTGATTGACGTGCGGATGGTGTGGCCTGTAATTAGAGTGTGTGCCATGTGTTTGGCTAAAGATGAGTAATTACTCATCACTTGGAGTGGCTGGCCTCTGATAAAGCACTCATTCTTTCTAGCTTATCAAGGGGTCAAAAAGAAAATGGGTGTGGGGGGAGGAGGGAACGGAAAGAGAGGGTGGGGAAAGATAAAACAGGATTGACACGCAGCTAGTCCAGCTAAATGCTAATGCACCTGGTGACATTTAGCAGTGCCCAACCAAACCCTCACACACACACACACACACACACACACACACACTTCATCTAGGTAGCACATTATAGAGATTACTTTGTCCTTAACAGTTTTGGGAAAGCTCTGAAACTGTAGATTAACAATAAGTAGCTATTTGCTAATTCCTCAAAGGATTGGTTCACTTTCAAATGAAGATTACCCCAAGCTTTACTCACCCTCAAGCCATCCGAGGTGTTTATGACTTTCTTGTTTCTGATGAACACAAATGAAGAAATATTAATAAATATCCTAACGCATCCGAGCTTTATAAATGGCAGTGAACTGGGGTCTCGAGTATGAGCTGAAGAAAATGCTTCCATCCACATCCATCCATCATAAACGTGTACTCCACACGGCTTTGGGGGGTTAATAAAAGAATTCTAAAGCGAAGCCATCCGTTTGTGTAACAAAAAATATCCTGAGTTTTCCACTCATTTTACAACACTTATAGTGGCGCTCATTTGAGTTCAGATCTCATATTCGAGCTTTCCAACATGAATTAACATAAGCCATCAACGTCTGTACTACAGGTAAAGACATTCAACCAAAAGACTTCTAAGGGGAAATTATAGGAGATTCATGCAAATACCTGTTAGGCCAATGTTTTCTCTATAGGATGATCCAAGTACAGATTAGTGCTTGAGTAATGGCTACTTGAATTTAACAAAGTGATCATTACAGCGCTTTCTTCTCTACTTGTGTTCAGCATATGGTACTATTGGAGGGTTTTTCTGTTAGCCTTAATAACAAAGACTCAGTAACAAGGCCTCACTTTGAAGATGACTTTGATGTTGAGACCATCAATTGTAGAAGGACTGAAAGCTTTAAAGACCCTGAAAGAAGACCAGATTACAAGATTGAGGGCTTCTGCTTTTCGTCACCAACTGAGCTAATGGAATTCAATCATGTTGTGATTCAGAACAGGTTGAAACTCTGCGGAAATAACATGGAAACTCTGAATTTTAGGAGGGTTGTATGGAACTATCTGAGGAGTTCTTTGATTGCTGTACAAAAACGAGAGAAAATGGGTCATTCCTGCATTCTACAGTATTTCTGTAATAAAAACACCACAACTGTTTTTTTTATATTATCTATATTTAATCAAATTTGAATTACCATTTCAATTTGTTTAATAATTTAATTTGTCTCAATCCCTACAATTGACCTTCATTAAGTCACTTAAAAACAAGTTCTTATTTTCAACAACAGTCTGGCAGGAGAGTTAAAATCTCCTGAAAGACATAAAAACATACATTTCTGTACACACACACATAAGTGCAATTAAAGTATTCTAGGAAGTTTTTTTATCACAGCTTGTAAATATATTTAAAAGCACAGACTGAAATATACGTCTCTAATTTCAATTGTAGAACATTCTAATCATTTGGAGCAGCAAATTCAAAGGCATAATGACCATAAACTGTTTTCTTTCTAGGGATAATCAAAAGAAATTACCTACATAATCTGGTTGTACACGTACGAACATGATGTTGCAGTGACTCTTGAAGATATGTGGGTAACAAATAACTGATTGGTGGAGTGCTGCAGAGAGGGTTGTTCTTGTGGGAGGTTCTCCTCTCTCCAAAGAGAAATGCTGGAGCTGAGTGACCATTGGGTTCTTGGTCACCTCCCTGACTAAAGGCCCTTCTCCTCCAATCGCATGGCCGGGTGGCCTGCTCTAGAAAGAGTCCTGGTGGTTCCAAACTTCTTCCATTTATGGATGATGGAGGCCACTGTACTCATTGGGACCTTCAATGTTGCAGATTTCTTTTCTGTACCCTTCTCCAGATTTGTGACGGAGGACATGTGATTTTTACAGTTTTTTTGTGTTTGTTTGTATAAATTTGCAACTATTTCAAACAAACTTCTTTCACGTTGTCATTATGGGGTATTGTTTGTAGAATTCTGAGGAAAATAATGAATTTAATCCATTTTGGAATAAGGCTGTAACATAAAATGTGGATGCACGGTAGATCTTTTTTGATACAAGAAACTAATTTAACTTTCTTTTGAAGAATGATTATGATCAGTGAAGGATATATCAAGCCAAATTCCAAGATATTAATATGAAGATACAGAGGGTACTCAACCAGAATGTGTTTTTTGTCGCTGCAGGTACCACCATGATTTGCATTGTGGACTGCTAACTGGTGATATAACCATAGATTTGCAGATGTTATGAAGTGGACGTATCACAGCTTCACGAGTAATAGTCAACTACGCCGCGCAGAGATTAAAAATACCATCAATAAGATTTTTAAAAATCACATGCACACCACAAGTAGTAAATGTAAGCATACGTGGAAGCATACCCCCCGCACACACCCCACAACTTCCCCCGTGTGCGACTAATACAAATACAGGTTTTTTTTGGAGGGGGGGGGGGGGTATATATGAGAGATATATGAAATATTTTATGAGAACATTAAAACATACTTTGTCGTAGGAATGACCCAGATAAGCATGGTGTACATCAGGGGTATATTATTGGCCCTGTCCAATTCATTTTGCAGACTAATTAAGGAGAATCAACAGGAAATACTACATTTTCCTGCAGAATGGAAGCTACCTGAGAGACTTTAGATACCCAAATCAAACATCATGTTTTTGATCATGTCTGACTGACTCGGAGCTTAATTGGGTTATTTTTACCTCACTGTGCATGAGGAAGCTCCTGGCCACTAGTGTCATTCTTAATGGACTTTAATTAGTGAAGCATAGGAAAAGAGACAGAGAGAGAAAGATAGAGATTAGAGGGTGAATACAGAGATCATGTTTATTGCAGTCCAGCACTTTCTAATTGCTACTCGGTGCATTTATGGTCTCTGACAGAGAGCAGAAGAGTTGGTAAGCATAGGGCTGTCGCAGTGAAGGAATTTCCCTAGTGGTGGCCTTGAGTGGCTCAATATCACGATATGCGATATTATCAGCATTTAAATTATATAAAATATTATATTATATAATAATCCAAACACTCTCAATGAACTCAGAGAAGAATAACACAAAACACAATTAATAAGAGCTGGCCAAGAACAACAAACATAGGGCTATATAAACAAGGGTAGAACAAAGTGAAGTAAAGTAGACATATGCAAAACTAAGGGTGCGTTCACACTTGTAGTTCGGTTGGTTTGGTTTGTTTGGTCCGGACCAAAAAAACAAAACAAAACATATAGTCCTGGTTCGCTTAGTGTTCACACTGGCATTTTTAACAGCGAACTTTAAGTTACTGAACCAAAGGCATAGAGATACGGTCACGACCTGATTGGTCGGCTTTTATGACATATATTTCGTGACGGAGCTTGCTTACCGAACATTAAAACAATGCTGTGTGCTGGATTAAATGCCATCATTTTATGTGTGTACATATGCTTTATTTTTACCAGCTGAGAACTCACGAAGAGCTCATAAAATGTTCAAAACATTCAAAACAGCACCAGGATTTCCTCCGTTGTACGCAGAAACAAATACTGATGAGGCACTTCACCTCCTCGTTGCTCCACGTTTGCCTTCTACTCATTTTGGATACACCGATCTTTTCCGCGTCGTCAAATCAGCTGACTTGTAGCGTTGCATCTTGAGGCATCACGTCCTGTTTTTGGTTCGTTTACATTTCTTTGGTCCGTGTTGCGTTTATATATCAATCGAACCGCACAAGAGTTCATTTGGAAGCGGGCCAAGACCCATCTTTTTAGCGGTCTCAGTCCGCACCAGGGTTTGGATGGCAGTGTTCACATATGTTCAAATGAACTGCACTAACTGAGCAATCGCACCAGGGTTTGTTTTAATCGAACCAAACATGACAAGTATGAACGCACCCTAACACTCCACTATAACAACAAACACGGACATAATTAATAACAAATGAAACTGAAACTAAACAGAGTTTGCTACTTTCCTGAAACTAAACGGGAACTAACGGAAACAGAACATCAAAATAAGGGTCCAAAAAACAAAACATAAACCTGACAATAAGCTTTCTGGGCTACTTTTACTTGTATAACTCTTAGTTCCAATCTTTGAATCTGACTGGACGAGACTCTTTCTAAGACCGCTGATATTTCCAGATAGTATCCAGCATCAGCACTGCTCTGAGCATTCTAGACAGGCTGTCAGTCAATGGTTACGTTGTTCCGCCACTAGGCGAGGGAGTGTCCTTGTATTGAGTCATTAAACCATTCATTTAACTAATACATTCAGAAACACTGATTCATTCATTACTGAAACAAGGTGTTGAAATTATTTTAGCTTTGAGCACCCCAAGGCTTTAACCGACCAGCAATGCATTGCGGGGTTAGCGCTGAAGCATCACTTCATAGAGACCATAGCATTGATTCAATACATTGAGAAGCGCAAACGCCACTCATGGGAAATACCCTTAAACATTGAAAGGATGCGGCGAACTCTTTCCTCTTTGGATATGGCAAACTAATTTTTTTTAAGAATATACACTCACCTATAGGATTATTAGGAACACCATACTAATACTGTGTTTGACCCCCTTTCGCCTTCAGAACTGCTTTAATTCTATGTGGCATTGATTCAACAAGGTGCTGAAAGCATTCTTTAGAAATGTTGGCCCATATTGATAGGATGGCATCTTGCAGTTGATGGAGATTTGTGGGATGCACATCCAGGGCACGAAGCTCCCGTTCCACCACATCCCAGAGATGCTCTATTGGGTTGAGATCTGGTGACTGTGGGGGCCATTTTAGTACAGTGAACTCATTGTCATGTTCAAGAAACCAATTTGAAATTATTCGAGCTTTGTGACATTGTGCATTATCCTGCTGGAAGTAGCCATCAGAGGATGGGTACATGGTGGTCATGAAGGGATGGACATGGTCAGAAACAATGCTCAGGTAGGCCGTGGCATTTAAACGATGCCCAATTGGCACTAAGGGGTCTAAAGTGTGCCAAGAAAACATCCCCCACACCATTACACCACCATCACCAGCCTGCACAATGGTAACAAGGCATGATGGATCCATGTTCTCATTCTGTTTACGCCAAAACTCTACCATCTGAATGTCTCAACAGAAATCGAGACTCATCAGACCAGGCAACATTTTTCCAGTCTTCAACTGTCCAATTTTGGTGAGCTCGTGCAAATTGTAGCCTCGTTTTCCCATTTGTAGTGGAGATGAGTGGTACCCGGTGAGGTCTTCTGCTGTTGTAGCCCATCCACCTCAAGGTTGTGCGTATTGTGGCTTCACAAATGCTTTGCTGCATACCTCGTTTGTAACGAGTGGTTATTTCAGTCAAAGTTGCTCTTCTATCAGCTTGAATCAGTCGGCCCATTCTCCTCTGACCTCTATCAACAAGGCATTTTCGCCCACAGGACTGCTGCATACTGGATGTTCTTCCCTTTTCACACCATTCTTTGTAAACCCTAGAAATGGTTGTGCATGAAAATCCCAGTAACTGAGCAGATTGTGAAATACTCAAACCGGCCCGTCTGGCACCAACAACCATGCCACGCTCAAAATTGCTTAAGTCACCTTTCTTTCCCATTCTGACATTCAGTTTGGAGTTCAGGAGATTGTCTTGACCAGGACCACATCCCTAAATGCATTGAAGCTACTGCCATGTGATTGGTTGATTAGATAATTGCATTAATGAGAAATTGAACAGGTGTTCCTAATAATCCTTTAGGTGAGTGTATATGACTTGACCTGATGAAGGACAGATGCAGGTAATCACACACGCTCAGTCGATCTCTCACACACAATCAGCCTCTTTACAAAACTATGGAGCCAGTGTATCATTGTGATTTGTACAGAGAGTCTTAAATAAAAAATAGCCTGTTAGTGGGAAAAAATACATTCTTCACTCTTGTTGTGATTAACTTATTTGACATTCAAGGGCATAGCATTACGAAAAAAGAAAAAAACATCAAAACCATCGGTTGCTTGCAATCCTATGCAGTTAGCCTGTCAGTATCATGGCATTACAAAATTGCAGTTATCGTGACAGCCCTAGGTATGTTTTTTTTATTTAATCATTCATACTTTACATTCAGGAAATAATCTGTGGAATTTTTTGCATTTAACTTTGAGTTCTTCGGGCAGAAATGCAGTGTTGGTCCTCGTCATCCTGTGTTTTTGTTCTTCGGTGACTCTTCCTGCACATCTCTCTCTCAATAAGCGAGTCTTCTAGACACTGAGTGATGGGCAGCATCTATTCCCCTGTCTCGCAGTGACTGCCCCTGTAATTGACGAGGGAGAAACGTGCCCCGCAGAGGACACTGGCCTGCCCTACAGACAACAGATTTACAAACCATTTAACAGCTATCCAGTACCCTTCAATGGTCAATCTGGCCACAGGAGGTGACTTGATCTACACATGCAACACTGAACGCATGTCAATGGTAGATTAAGGCCTACAGTTATTGATCTGACCCTCACACGAGTGTGTGTTTGACAGAGGCAGAACAATATTCAATCGTGCCATGTTGTTGAAGATAAGAGCGGTGCACTGAAAAGAAAACCCAACTATTCAGTTAGCCATGAAATCAAAAAGGAGATTTGTGGCTTGTAATCGCTTGGAACTTTTGAGGCTAATCAATATTCTAGTATATTCTGATCATTTGAGAAAATGTTTAAAAAGATATCAATTTAAAACGTTCCGTTTCTCTTTTGTGAACAAGGATAAAAAATATTGATGACTCATCATCAATCTTAAATGAGAACCATGGGTTGCTTGTATGCTCAAAATACGTGATAGCATTTTTTTTTTTTTTAAATCAAAGTAGTAAAGTTCACTGATCACGGTTTACAGTAGCCAATGAATTAGAGTACTGCAAAAATAAATAAACCGCATTTAGTTGCTTTCATGGAGTGGCACCTGTTGTGAACACACACACACACACACAAAAAAAGACAGGAAAGAGAGAGATGCAAATGAGAAGACAAGGCTGAAACTAATCGAACTAACAGCATAATTCTATTACACTGAATAGTTGACTGACATATTCAAGCGATTGTTGTCCAAAGTGGATTCAATTAACAAATTAAATTACTAAATAATGCGCTGCCTCTCACTTGCCTTTAATGTCCTTGTTTTCACCATTACTAAAACAGATTTTTTTGTTTTTTATTTGAAGCAACACAACCAAATTCATATCTAGCCTTCAGCACTCTTAACTTCTGATTCAATAAATGTAACTCCACACGCAGACAGAAATCATCATATGATTCACCTAATAACAAACTGCCTGTTAATATTTGCTCATTCAAAAGCAATTCAAATATTGAATCATAATATGCTTTATAAAATTTGCAACCGAGAAATTATTACAATATACCTTACCAAAGCATCTCTGAAATCAAACAGAAAACCAGTGTGCAAAGATTTTCAAAAAAAATAGTCACTACCTTAAAAAAAAGTTTAAAAGGCTACATTGTGAAAGATTCTTATGGTTCGATATATAATGCCTGCCTCTCACTTTTCACTCTTTCCGGTCTCTCGATCTCTCACTTTGTCAGCGAGGGGAGGATGGCTTGAGCAGATAACAATATGGGTCACTTGTAGTGTCATAGCCGTCGTCGATCTTTGGCTCGGTGTCTCGCAAGTCACTGCTGGTGTGCGTGTGGTCAAGCTTTTGTCGAGTGCCAGTGATGTGTGGATGTGTTCCACTTTTTCGCAGTCCTGTTAATGACCTAAAGTGAAAACCTGAAAATGCGTTTAAAAAAAAAAATGAAAAAGAAAACAAAAACATCATCTGCCACTGGGGTAAGAAAATCTTATTCAAATGGAAAACAAGATTACTTTCTTACCAAATTGGAGGATAATTTTGCTTGTTTTAAGAAAAAAAAACTCATTTGATTGTTTTTTTCTTTCAAAAAACATGATATAATATCTTATGTCATTTTTGAATAGCATTTTTTGCAGTGATACTGATTAGTGTTGTCTGTGTTCAGACATTTGTTTTGAAATCGCAATGAACATGAAAAATCACGAGACTAGCAAACGTTACCCTGAAGAGGACAACAACTCAGTAAGTTTTCCGTTGTTTATCATGGGCATATAGTCTCTGAACTTTTGATCACCACTTGTATGTTCAGATAGCTACTATATGTCCTTGCAGCTTACATTTATAGAATTAATAATTAGCAGCGCAGCTAAATTGATTCCTCCTCTTCTCCTCTAACTTCTTGACCATCCGATCCTTCATCTCTGGATGTGAAATAGTCCATTATGACATTGTTTAGGGCACTGACATCACCAGGAATGAGGCAATCAAGATCATTTTAGTGGGCAGCTAACATTACTTGACTCCACTGTTCTCGTGCTCCTCCTTCTCACAATTTAAAAAAAAAAAAAAAGAAAAAGAAAAAAAATATTTTATATATATATATATATATATATATATATATATATATATATATATATTAATATTATATATATATATATATAAAATAAATATATTTTTTTAAACCCTGCGTGCCGTAGTTTACACCGGACTGGCGGAAAATATGCATTAATACACCTTAACTCTACATGTCATGCATATTATTTTGATCGGTGAACTGTCTTCGTAGTGTTAAGAGTGAAAAGCTATGGGCATTTTTTTTTTTTTGCACCTCTGCCGGGTGTGTTCTTAAATATTAATGTTAGAGAAAGACAGTCTTGCCACTATAAATCACCATTTTTCTGCAGTAAACAAGCAAATTTTGGCAAGATATTTTGTTATAGAATAATAATTTAAAGAAAACCTAATTTTTACAAAAAGAAATGACATTTAACCTATTTTTTTCCTGAAAACGTTCAATCGCGACATTACGACAGCCTATAGAATATCAGGCTGAAAATCAAAACCAATTAAAAAAAACAAAAAAAAACCTGTTCCAGCTTATTGACACATTTTGTCTTACAACAAAAAAGAAAAAAAAAAAGGCAACAGTACTGAAAATTACAGTACTGACAAATAAGAAAAGAGAAAAGTCATCAGCCCCCTTCTTTAATACATTATAGAGCCATCTTTTGCTTTAATTACAATCTTTTTCAATATGTCTGTACTAGCTTTGCACACCTAGTTTTGGGAATATTTGTCCATGCTTCCTTGCAGAATTGCTCAAGTTCAGTCAAACTCTGTGGTGAGCGCCAATGGACTGCTCTTTTAAAGTCCATCCACGGATTCTCTATTGGTCTTAAGTCAGGGCTCTGACTTGGCCACTCAAGGACATTCTCCTTCCTATGTTTTGGGTGGTGTGCCGTGTTTGATTTTCATTAAACATAGCGCTTGAAGTTCAGTCCAAAAAAGTCAATTTTGGTCACATCAGACCATAGCACCTTTTGCCAAATGGCAGCAGTCTTCCAGAGGCGTTTCTGCAAAGCGCAAACAAAACTGAGTGTGGCCCTTTCTCAGGAAAGGCTTCTTTCTTGTCACCCTGCCATACATGCCAGCTTTGTCTAAAGTTTGTGAGATAGCCTAGTTAAAACCTTAAAAGTTGCTTTTGGCCTCTTGGTAGCTTCTCTGATCAATGTCCGCATGGCTCGGTCATCCAGTTTGGACAGATGGCCTGATCTAGGCATGTGTTGGTGGTGACATATGCTTTCCACTTCTTAATGATGCTCTGAAAAGTACTCAGAGGGATAGCTAAAGCCTTCTAAAAGGTTGTGTAGCCTTCTCTAAACTTGTGCCTTTCTACAACTTTATCCTAAATGCCTTTTGAAAGCACTTTCCCAACCATGGTGAATTCTTTGCAGTATCATGCACTAAGGACAGTCGAATCTTCAAGAAACAACTGGTTTTACTCTTAAGTAATCCAAACCTCTACAACTGATGTCAGGTGGAGCAATTAGCCTGGTGTTTGATCTGGAAGTTGATTGGTTGCACCTGAGCAAGTTGATAATGGTATACTTTAGGGGCTGGTCACTTTATGGCAATTCCAACATTATGGACATGACATTCGCAGTCAAAACTTGAAATATAAATCCTCAGAGAATGCATTAAATACCAACATATTGAACCATCTGTTTACATATTCATAATCACTTACTAAAGGAGTCCAGACATTAGAAAAACGTCAGTCTATACCATCGTTTTATATTTTTTTTGGATGAGGAAAACGCGTTACGGACGTTTTAGGTGACAACATTTTTTGTGAATTACACTGCACAAACCAAAAGTAATACTACCCAGAGAATGAAGAAGGGTTGGCTCTCCACAGAACATAAAATATTAATTTTATTTTTCGTGTTCACATTTATGGTCAGTTTTATGTTTTGTGTCTAAATTACCATTCGGCTTTTGGCTAGTTTGTGCAGTTTAAAGCACAGTTGTGAGGCAAAATGATCACATTTTAATTCAAGTCAAAATTGCAATATTATTATTCTGTCATCTTGAGCGTGGGATTATGATCAATATTCATGTTTTAACCAAGAGGTAAAAACGCAACATCCTGAGGCGTTTGTATGAGACACAATGCTGTTCTGTATCACATCGGCCTACCTTCTGATTTTCATAACTTTAACTGCCAAAGAGGAAAAGAAGATCAGTTTATGTGCACTCGATCTTCCGTTTACACTGAGGCGCTGCAGTAACCCGTCACGCGCAGTATTAAGAGCAACATCTATTGTCTATTGTCGACTGAATTTGAAAGTTGAGAGCTTTTTTGCATTAAAACTAACAAAGCACAAATGTTATTGATTATTGTATATAAGGATGTGCCATATACAGGTATAATTTTTTGCATGATAGAAAAAAAGTGTCATATCGCGATATCCATGATATAGCGACGCGATTCACGTTCCCTGGACTGCACAAGAATGACGATTTAGTGCCTAAACAGCGAGCTACTTCAATAGTATGGAAGTGGTTTGGTTACAAGAGGTCAGACCTCCAACAATTAAGCACAACATTTTGCAAAATATGCAAGAAACTATTACCGTTAAAGGTGGAAACACAACAAACTTGTTTCACCACTCGGCCAATTTTTTTTCATGACCATCCCCTATAGGAGAGCGACCGGTCAGAGTCACATCTTTCCGATTCGGAGCTGATCCGTTTTACCAGCGGCACAGGCAATGACGTCAGCCGCGCGTTCTCGCCCTCTTCTCTCCGACGACGAAGTGGCACAAAGTGAAAATAACATTCAACTATAACATGCATTAAATAACCGACTTCAATTCCTGCATAGAATTATATAAAGCAGATCATTTAAACTTCAACAATCATAAAAAGGTAAAATAATAAATGTATATATTCATAATTTGCCAGAACAGTGTTTCACAAACAGTATTGTAAAACTTAAATACATTTTGCGAAATCAGTCGTTCCTTTTTATTTATTAGTGGATAAAAAGAACCAATCAGGTTCAGCGCGCGCTGTGTTTTGAACTTGGTTTGGTTGTTGTTTACTTAGCGTGAGCAGTTCAGCGTCAGTGCAATGGCATAACATTTTTGACAATTTTGTGAGAATTTTTCCACTTAAGTACAAGTCGACGTGAACGATAGCTCAGTTTAGTATTTCTATTTAGTATTATAGTAAACTTTTGTGACGATGCAGCACTGACCAATCAACTGCCCCAAGCATTGTTCAAGTTTGGTTCACGTTCATGCTTTGATAGAATTCATAAAATTAAGTGATACCATTAGACACCAATGACACCGCCTATTTCACTCGGCAACTGGGGCTTGGCGATTGTTAATTTTAAGTGCTGTAAATAAAACAATTCAGAAGGTCACCACATGACACCGGTGTACAGTCAGGTAAGGCTATAGGTGGCAGAAGACAAAGTTACGTAATCGCTTTGACATGAATATAATGAATGTGCGTGTGAAAACATCACTCCCCCCGCTATACACAAAGTGCATTCATCTGTACAGTTATTAAGTCACTGAGCCCTCTCAAAAGCCCAGTGGCCTGTGTGCGAGTCCGTGTGCATGCATGTGTTAAACAACAGTGACAATCCAACTCTGAGAGGCATGTTATGCGACTGGACTCTCCCAAGCCTTTAGCACTCCATGTCTGTCTACTTCCATCTGGTCAGCTGACATCCTACAAACACTTCCTCCTCCCCCCCAGTAGGGCATGTCTAGGCCAGTATCTCACTCCAGGATTAATTCAGGATAGCCAGGCCACATAGAGCACAGTGGCTGGCCACTAAACACTGACCCTGTTCTCCCGTGACTGACAGGCCGACACATTGTGCTGCATAGCTCAGAGCTGGGTTTAATGGACGCTTTGAGGGTTTTGTTTGTGATTTCTATTGCTGAATGAGCTTGTGTTGTCCCACAGAGAATGTCTTTAAAGCTATTACTTTTTTAACTATGTTATTGACAGTAATATATTCAGGCTAAAGAGGGTCAAAGTCATTTCATTAAAGATTTGCAGCCGTTGTCAACAAGAATGATTGCTAAAACCAACAAGTGCGAGAACATGGATCGGGTGTTGTTTTTATCATTTCACAGGTTAGTGGTAAGACGGCCGAGTAAAAATCGGCCACTTGCAAGAGTACTGAAATAAACTAACTCCCAAAATATTCAACTTGCAATTGTCTTTCATCTTCAAAAATGTAAGGAGAAATTGATGTCAAAGTCAGTTGCCGACAGAAAAGTTTGTTTCTGACCGATATATGGACAATAAGTTAACTGACATAAATGAGAATAAGAATTAAATAAGTAAATGCTTTATAAAATACACAATATTTTGAAAAGAAAAGTCAACATTCTAAAGAATTAATGTAGTGTCTTGTTATTTATGTATACCACTATCACTTTAAAAATGTTAAAGATGATAAATATGTGTGATTTTTTTTTTTTTTTTTTCCCAAACGGTTCAGCGGAAATCCCTGCCGTGCAACCAATTTCATTGGCTGAGACTACAGTGACGGGTAGTTATAGGGATCAGGGTTGGGCGTAGGCAATTGTAACAGTGATTGACATGACCAATGAAATGTTTAGAATCGGCTCCAGGGCGGGATTTCCGTTGAACTGGTTTGGGAGAAAAAAAAAAAAAAACAGCTCTTGGAAAACTAGTGGACCATCCTAAACCCACCCCACTATGATCCATCCAAAGGTGTCTTCATTTCTAAAAATAAAGTCACTGTTATACACAATGCAGTGATTTGATTGATTGTAACCCAGGATCAGAGGGACATGTACCTATTAATCACCTTTGACTAACCCACTTAAATAAAAGACCTCTTTATTGTTATCAAGTTAACACATATTTTTAGCTCCCATATTTGATTCAATGCACACTTAACTGTTTTAAGCCATTGTGGGCGACATAATCAAAATGCCATCATCGAAAAAAGTTTCGGCTAACAAAATTTGCACATTTAATAAGCAAATCATTTTAATGAAAAACCCTCATGCCAAACCAATTAGTAATAAATTATAATCTTATGATAAACGATCCTCTGTTGACAGCCGGGGGGAATTGTGCAATCAAACATTAATTATTCATTTGATAATTAAGTTCATAGGTGTTTGGAGTGGAGGATTGGATGAGCAAAGAGAGCGGGCCAGTGGTGGCATACCTCTTTCAGAGCTGACCTGTTTTGTTCACAGCATTGCCTGCTGGGAGATGCCCCACTGGCTATTTTTGGGCCGCTGCTTCCTGCGCTGACATGTTGTGTTTCTGGGGTTTTAAAACAAGGTGTGTGCATTCCTTCCATCCATCCAGTTCTCAAAGTGTCATTAAATTTACAAAATATATATTAAATATGTCTCACTTTAATGATATAGAATTAAATTATATGAAATAAATAACAGGGATACTGCATTTTTTTTTTTTTTTTAGAATTTGATATTTGAATATATCCTTTATCTTTTTTTCACTTTTTCCAACAATGACACATTGAACACCAATCTTAGTTACAGCATGATTAAACCCTTTGTGCTGTGATCTTTTGCGATCTATACTCAAAGCACAGTTCTTGAAGCAGCTAGACAGAAACTCATCCCCTATTAAAAATAAGAGAGCTATAAATAATATCAGCATGTCCCAGAACTGTCAAAGAGGGGTGAAAGGGCAGAACATCCAACAAACATATCACGCTGCACTATTGATCCTGTGATGATCACACACACAGTTATGGGCAGCTAAAAAAAAAAATCAGATCAAACTAATGGTGCTTTGGAGATGTGGGACAAAACAGGAAAGGGGTTATGAAAAGCAGATGGCATAATTTTCCTTCTCCCAATATTCTTCTTCTTCTGTTAATTGTGGTTTTAAACTGCTGCTACAAATAACTTCTTTTGTGTTCAACAGAACCAAGAAACTCATACAGGATTAGAACAACTTCAGGGCAAGGAAATGACCGAATTTTTATTTCTGGGTGAACTATCCCTTTCAGATTTTGCAAGCCATTATGGTTAACAGCCAGTCAGTGCTGTCATGACATAATTTTCAGCTTTTGAGCTCAGGTGATTGGCTGAAAACAGCCTGGCTCCAGAACTAAGTGTTCATGAGTCACCATTAATAAAATGGCAGATTTCTAATTGCTTACTTCAGATTAACTGCAAATTTACCCCAAATATTGCCATTGAGATAGCTTTCTCCGAATATTATAGACCCTCTTGAAGCAGAGTGCTTTTTATTGCATGGCTGTGGGGTTTCTGGGAATTGTTAGGTGGTTGCTTACTCGCAGGAGTCCAAAGAGTCCCCCCAAAATGATATCTAATATCCCTAAAACCAAAATTTGATTAATAGTAATAAGTCAACGTAACCAACTGCCTCCAGTTTTCCCATGTAATCTAATTGTAGAAGGTTGTAATATTAGAAGTCCTGTGTGTGATGGCTGTGTGTTTACATGTCTAGCCTAGAGTGTGAGAATATAACAATTTGGCCTTTCAAAACCAGAAACTGCCACGCTTTCAGTGCTAGTATTTTCTTGACTGACTGTTATCCTCTGCTAAGCGTCCATCTGGTGGTTCTTTCTCTCTTCCTCCCTTTCTCATGGCAGAAGGGGGATCATCCAACATTATGAGGTCACAGCTAGAAAGATTTCCCCTCAGAAGAACTACACTTATTTCTGTGACACTAAGAGCTAAAAGTAGACTAGTAGGAGAGAACATATCCTCTGGTGCTTTCTGTGTGTGAGCACATGTGCATGGTGGTGGTCCATACTGAGCTACAATGAGAACTCTAATGTGGACATGAATGTTGACCTTTCAGTGGGACACCAAGCAGCAGTGCTTTTCCCATGTAATCTGTCATTTCCATTAACATCTACATATAGCCATAACAGTAAAGCACCTGGAAATGCTGATGGAAAAAGAATATATGAGAGCAAAGGGAGAGGGGGGAGGGAGCTTAACTTCATGAGCAAGGGTTGTGTGAGGATGTAGTAGTTGTTGAAACAGGAAGTTGTGACAAAATCAATGAGATCATCCCATCGGAAAAGAAAGAAAGAAATCCAATAGCCAATAAGCTTTAGTTTATGTTAATACCATGATCTGCTACGTCACATTGCTAGTCACAGCAGATATAGCTGGGCATGGGGACATTCACATTCTAGAAAGCATTATATAGACAAATATTTTGAAGCCACTAATGGCTCATTTCCACTGAGCGGTGAGGTACGGTACGATTCGGGATGGTAAACCCTGATCCGTGTAGCGTTTCCACCGCCAACAGTACCTTTACTTGATCGGCGCGGTGTATGCCGGAAAGTAGCGATCGACACCATTCTTTTGTGAAGAAGAAAGCGACACAGTAAACTACAATGGAGGACATGCAGCAGATCCTGTTCTTGCTTCTCGGCATGTGGCTGTTTGTCACAAGAAGAGGACAAGTTTTGTTGCTGCGCACCAACATTATGCGTTTCTCAATACCAAATATGCAAAGTTCGGACTTGCTTCCTTAGTAGTTTGCACTAGTTTGGCATCTCACGCCTACCAGCAATCGTCAATAGCGGAGGAGAAAACCTGCGTAATTTAAAAATACTACTTTGTGTCATTAAATGTAGTTTCAGGTGAGAAGTAGTTATTTAAAGCTTAATTGTAAAATAATCTCAAAATATATTGCCTGGACCACACATTAATACATTTCATATTTTTAAAATAGGTAGGGTTGCGATTTATTCCGTTTAGTTATAAATATTGCCTACATGAAGTGAAAATAATCAGTGTATGCGTCACCTGAACAACATCTGTGCGGCATCTCTCGTGTTGTCATTTCCCTTGTAGCATCCGCAAGTGACAATTCTCTGTCAACCAATCAACCTAACTCCACCCTTAGGTACCCCAACGGAAGGGTCCCAACAAAATTATACGGTTCGGGATTTGGTACCATTCACAACTTCTGACAATAGAAAGGGACATGATTGTGCACCGTACTGTACCTCCCCGTACCACTCAGTGGAAACAAGCCATTAGTGTTAGACGAGTCAATATTTTTTCATCTATTTTCTTGCACTAGAAAGATTGTAAATCAGCTGACAACAAGCTAAAGACATGGATGAAAAGACACTCCAATTTTGATTTAATGGAGTATTTTTTTTTAGCCCCAGGGCAGATAACTAGAAGGTTGTCCCACACACGACATGAACCTGGAGCCTAGGCATCCATGAAGTCCACTAATCCAAAGGGTGCGTCATTTGTCGTCATATCATTCAAAATGGTGCTCACAAGTGCCTGCTTTGTAGTTTTGATGCACCATTTTGCAAAGCTGTGCAGCAGACTACAACCAGCACTCTATGCTATGTGGCAAAGGGCTGGAAGGGGTAAGGGCAGCATTTGAGACAGAACCATGTTGTACCTGTAATAAGTTCATGGTGCCTATGGTGACAGTGTCAAAGTCCACCAGCTCTAGTTGTGTGGTGATAAATGAAAGCTAAAGATAAAATGGTATACAGGGACTCAAGGTATAAAGGTTACTGGAGGAGAAATAATGAATGGAATATTTGTAAAGGTACACAAGTTTTGCGCAGAATGGTGAAATCGAGATCTCTCAGTCTGTTTGAATTCGCAGCAGGTTAATAGAAGTTTACTATGAAGCACTCTTAACCACATGACCTTAAGTGCTGGAATCCCAGAAATGCATGTTCTCAACACTTCCAAGATATATAAAGAACAAAACATTATGAATAGCTATGAAGGATTTAAAGAAAACGGTGAGAATGTGACTGTTTGAGTCGAGTATAGCAGATTTGTTCTTGATGTTTTTGATTTTCTGTGCTACTATATATAGGCCTCCTCTCGAGACAAGATTGTTTCTAACCTGTCGGTAACCTTCAACATTACAATGAAAACATTAACACTGCTGCCGGATTAGCAGCTGAGGGTGAAGTCTTATTGTCCCTTTTTAATTTGGTGATTTAAGCCTCAGCATGGGCCGTTTTGTAGACTTGTAAAACTGGAATTAGTGGCTCCCTTAAGTAAATCAATAATGTACAAATGGAAAACCTTCATGACATTCCCAAGTTACCAGTGGCTCTCTTGGTTAATACATATTTTTGTCCTTCATTTACTGAAGATCAGCATTGAGACATGTATATCGTCCACGAATGATGAACATGCATGTTGAATATGGTCAAAAAAAAAAAAAAAAATTGCAGATGTGCTTGACAACATGCCTAGAGAGGTCATACAAGAACATCTGCACATTGACTCTGACCACGAGAACAATTTGTCTCTGGAGGCAAGGTAACATTACATAACTGTTCATTTTAGACGTAGTGAGGTAAATGGTTGAAGTCATCATATAAGAGCGAGACCCAATTGTACTATGTATCGCTGAATATCGTTCAGACTTGCTTGGTCTAGCTATTATACTCACCAATGAGGTTTAAAAAAAACCCTCGAAATTCATTAGCATTCCCATACAGCTCAGTAGCAGTTGCTCAAGCCACATGCAGCTCCGGAGGTACATGACCCAGTTGCTGCCATCTTGGCTAAGCATCACTCTGTTCTCACAACATTGTCATGTGACTAATCACTCTGGAGCCGCGAGAAAATGACATTGACATCCCTTTCCTTGAAGGCACCCCAAGAACATGTACAATCACAAGCCCTTCATTAGCAACCATCCTGTTGGGACATGAACCAGAACGTCAAAAGCAGATAAAAGTATAAATCGGTTTAATGCAAATCTACCAAAAAGAACTAACAGCAGAGACGAGCCAGCTAAAATCTGACTTCTTAATTTAGTATGATGCAAGCAACAAATATTAGTTTTCCTTTCCTCAAGTAACAAAATCCTCTACGCTTGCAAGTGATGTCAACGGCTGCCTTACCCGTAAAGGAACTGCAACAGGGTTAACAAGATTGTTCACAAGGCTCTATGTGTTGCTATGTCGATATTACTATAAGCAGCTGACTAAGGGAGCGCTGGTAGCTGTTGCTAGGCGTCTGGGAACTTTCACAGTACAGACTGTCTCGGTATGCCTCCATAACAAGAACATTATGATCTCACAACAGCAAGCTGATACAGTAGAGCCGCAGATGAAAATCTGCATCGTTAATGTGTGCTTAAGGCACAATAAAGAACAGGAGTTATTCTGGAAAAGATGCAGAATAGTAGAAGGCTCTGTGAGATGTTGTCAACATGAAAGAGTGTTGACAACTTATGTAATGTGATGTATGAAAATGGACTTATCAGTTGTTCACAATAACCCAGGGATGTGTGTAATAAAAAAAAAAATCTTTATAAAGAGTCGAATTTTATGGCTGGTTCCATACCTTCGTACTCCTTTTGTACCTTTAGGGGTACAAAAGCTTGTCACACTATTCTCAATGGGACATATTTGTACCTTATTTACCGCCAAAAGGTTCACTGTAATATTTTAAGGGTTCATATTGCTAAAGGTACTAATATGCAACTTTTAGGGGTAAATTGTGAATAAGGTACAAATTTTTGAAAAAAGCGCATGGTAAAAGCCCACACAAGGCCAGGAAGTCAGTAAGTTTTGTTGTGTTCTGGACACAGCATGTCTGAATGAATATTTTGGTTGTCGAAGAAAAGAATGTTCTTATTTCGCAGCTCCGGCGGGAGACCAGAACGTAAATGCTTCTTTACTGTCATAAACCACCTAACCTTACCTTTGTCTCATTACTGAAAATCCATATTCCCCCAGTGTAATGAGAGTATTCCATGACACTGTCTTGACCCTTAAGTATACATACACCGACATTCTTTCACACACACACACACACCCTTTGTCCCCATTAAAGGTGTGACTGCTTATTGACAGCAGGGTACAATCAGGCCTCACAGAGATATATCTGTAGCCGGGCGCCCATTACTGCTCAAACGCGGCTCACCCGTGGAGCAGTCGGCAAGGTATGAACCGCAATCGCATTAAGGCCAGTGAAACCAATCAGTCTAGCCGCCTCATGCTCACTCTTCCAGCCATTGCCACAGTAATTGCCGGCCAGCCAATTGGAGCTTATTAGAGAGTTTGGACTCTTAATTGCCTGGTGGTGGGAGTCGGATCAATGGCTCACTTATTAAAGACGTTCTTCCTGTGTGTGCGTATCTGTACACACACTTACATGCCACAGGGAGCAGGCCTAAGGAAGGTCTCAAAGGAGCAGATAGCTTTGAAGAGCATGTGCTCGTTAATGCTTCTCAGACTTTCCTTGTTTCCACCTCCCATGTCCCCTTTCTTACGCTGCCTTTTCCTCCCTCCTCAACCGTCTTCCCTGACCTCAACTCTTGCCAAGGTGTTGAACAATCAACCGCAGGCTGTTGAATTGTTGCACTGAGCTGGAGAGATTTTAGCGTGGCCGCGGGAGAATGGGGTAGTGAATCAATAAAGACAAAATCAATATCACTTTAGGAGTGGATTTTTAGACAACCACCGGTCGCCATGGTCAAATCCTGATTTTTTTTTTTTTTCTTTTTCGATGAAAATGTCCTCATTAGGACACTTTTACCTTTTTGCTCATTAAAAACCGGAATTGGGTATGAGCCCTTATTAAATCTACATGATTCACCAGTTCAACAGAACTGGTAAGAGGTTCAATGAATTCAGACTGATTTGAATTTTAAATTTAATGTGAGTTCAAACCATCAGATACTTGCTAATGAAAAGAGACCATATTATTACATTGTTGGGGCATTTCTTATGGTATACGGACATCTAGTGGTTGGAATGTCACAATGCACTGGAGAGTGTGGTGCTAAATACAGAAGTACTGTTTAAATGATAAAACGGACAATTGAACGAACCAAGAAGGTATTCTTGCTACATTACATTTATTAATTTTAGACATTTTAATCTAAATTGACTGAACAAATTGACTCTGACTGGTCTTACGTTTTAAAGCATGGAACTGCATGTACTGTCAGCTTTCATTCCAAGCCATGAGGCAGACATGCAAGGTGTAAACATGGAGTCCTCAGGCTAGAATGACATATCTGCATATTGTGGGGAGATGACATCTGTGGCCTTTAATATATTGTAGTGGTGTGTGCTTCATTTCTGTTGCACTGGATTAGTGCCGCTTGCTTTTAGGGTCGTTCACACTAGATACTGTCAAGTATCTGACCTTTTGGCTAACTCTCATTGAAAACAAATAACTTGTAGATTTGCCATTGAAAATGTTAGTTGAGATGGTGACAATAGACTAGCTGTAGCGTTTTGGTCCCAAGTTTCACACGCAGGCATGAGCGACTGAAATAGGTCATCATCATTTTAATGACAGTTGTTAACATTCAAATTATAGCTTTTTCCCCAACACTATTCTGTAACAAGTTTTTTTTTTTACCCAAGGCTTGTCAGATGTATTAATAAAATTACATTTCATTGTACAGCAAGTTAAACTATTAATGCAGCAAGTGTCGTTCCTTACGGTTAAGGATGGGAATCTTTAAGCACCTCATGTTTCGAATCACGATACAATCCCTGATCTACATTTTTTGATCTGCTGTTCAATACTTCAAGATCATTTTTTTTTATAGAGCAACAACAGCAACACATGGTTGTACCAAATTGCTGTACAATACAAATCGAGGTGTGAATCTTCACTGACCTCATGATTCAATTTGATAATAATTAAAGGATTTTTGTCGTTCGTGGGTTGTTGTCTTCATGTGGTGAATTATATTAAACACGAGTTTCCTAGGTAAAAATTGCACATGAATGCACGCTAAAGTCATGTTTGACCACTGGAAAGTTTGGAAATCATTTTTGATACCCAAATTCCCGAGATGAGCATACCTATTCCCTAAATTTGGATAAAGAAAATTCCCATTTTGTTTCCCTCATTGAATATCTCATTTCACTAAAGAAAAAAAAATCAGAACATTTGCAAAGGATTTAAAAAAGCAGATGGGGTTCATAAAATTACACTCTTGCAAACAAAAGAAATTTGTCAACTTGGCTGCTCTGCCTTTGAGTAAACCACTCAACTCCAGTTACTTTGCTCCATGGGGGCTGCCCTTGATTTAATGTGCTTTCATGCAATTAATGTTCCGTTTTGCGTGAAAGGCACCTGCTTCAATGGTCGATTCCCAAATTGCAAACTCGCTCTTTGTGCTTTTCTTTCAAAATACAGTTTAATCCATGACAAAGATTAATTTGCTTAACAGAGGATTAATGTTGTTTATGATCTATCGCCACATGAGGCCCGGAACCCGAACCTTTAGCGGTTCACTGCTAAATATGTGAGGGTATCGTGCAGCGTTGACTCCAGTCTGAACTTTGTAACAATCCGAACACTCTGAAGTCATTCATTATGCTGTCCTCAGTGAGACTGGAAGGTGTGTAGGTATATTCAAAAAAATTTAATTCTTACATTTAACTGTACTTTAAATGTCTTTTCAAGCCATGAAGCCAATGGTTGTGCATGAAAGTAAACATTATTAAAACTCAAACTGATATGGTTAAGCAATTATTTTGTTCAGCACTTTTTTTTGGAATGACAACAGTGTAGCTGCCATGAGTGTTCACCCTTCTAATGAATCATTTATGATGCTTGGAACAGACTGAGAGTTTAAGGGTTTAAGCCACCGATTCTCAACTTGAACAAGCCTAGGTTAAACCGCACTTACAGTATAAAGTGTTTGGTTTCTAAATGTCTTGAATTTCAATGGATTTACGCTCTAGGCAGCCGCTAAGTGACTACAAAACAACACTTTGTGTTTGGCAGAGATCATGTTTAGTCTCATTGCGTATTCTCGTCTCATAAATTAATCTACTTTTGTTCATAGTTTGAGCGTGAGGGCACGTCACAACAATGTTGGCATGCTTCTTCAAATTGACAGATTAATTTGGGCCAAAATACCATGGCGTTTGATTCAAGCCTTTGACATTTTCTCCTCTACGGTAAAAGTTTGTCTATTTATTTTATCATAACTATTCACAATTATGATGATTAGTTATTATTTACCATTTTCTTTTCCTTTAGTACCAATCAAAACAGACTTGTGGCCTATTTCAACCGGTACTAATGCTTCTTTAACATGCAATAACATGCTATGTCCCGCTTCTGAAGCCCTGTTTTCAAGCTTGTTGCGTTCAAGTGTTTTGTTGTTGTAAAGAATCATGGAGGACACTGGGTTTATTGTAACCGAATTCTTGTGGAAATCTTATTAAAGCAAGAATGTTTCATTCATTAACAACCCTATAAAATATCAGCACTGTATGCATTCATCACTACCTATATCTAGAGTTTTGGGCAAATACATGTTTTTTTTTTTTTCGCTGTGTATAAAATATACAATATGCTTCAAATTGTTGTTCATGTAAATGCACTACTTTAACATCAAAACAAGCCCTTCCGCTATGTTTAAAGATTACGCGCAACTCTTAAACTTAAATTATCTATGAGTTTCCCAGTAGTAAATACGACTTGAGAGGGTCCAATATCCAACTAGGAAACTCATGTTTACGTGAAGGCAGCATTTCAGTAACAAGAAATGCCAATACTCAACCAGTCATTAAATTATTAGATGTTGGCTGTGCTTTTTAGAAGCAAAGTTGCAGCATATTGGTCTACAGAAAAGCAGCTGCAGAGGTGAATGACAGTCATATTAGTCTGGTTGCCAATATTTGATGCCAGACAATTAGCACTTTATGCAAACCTTTGTTTACAAAGCAGCAGCTTTCCAGGGAAAGTAAACATTCAAATTGCGGGTGCATCGGAGGCCAAAATCTAAATGGATGTTTTTAATTATTTAAAGGGAAAGTAAAAATGACAAAGCCTTTAAACGTAGTTCATTGTATCTGTGTGCTAGACCAAAAGTTGTTATTCACTGAGTGTCATCTTCATTATCAAAATTGGTCTGGTTCCAGACTCTTGACAACTGTGTTATATGGTTTTAGACAGATGGACCTCTTTTAACGTGCCCTTTGTTGTTTTTAGAATTACATTTTATATTGTTGTGAGGCGGTTAGAGTTAGAATAGGTATTGGTTTTGACTGTCAAAAAAAATCTTTATAAGTATGACCGTTTATCAAAATGGTCATACATCTATCACAGAGTTTTTGATCAGATGTGTATTTAATATTTAAAAAAAAAAAAAAAAAGCAAAACAGACTGATCAATCTTGGATACTACTGAAACAAAGGTGTAGAATCTGACTTTACTTTTTTTTGTTGTTTTTAGGCACTCAATTGTTTGATAGATTGTTGTTGTTTCCAGAGAGAGAGAGAGAGAGATCCGTAATCAATCTTCTCTGCCTTCAGCACCTCTTTTCACTAATGAATATTAAATTGCATTTTGATTTTTGTATATTCTAATCTGAACTCAAAATACACTGCTGCTGTTATTTGAGGCTTGTTGTTGGAGTCCATATTTTCAGTGTTCAGAGTAAATATTACATTGATTCTACACTTAATCTATGTAAATGATACTGCTAAGTGAATATAAGACTGAAAAAAAAAACTGGGAAGTATTTTGTAATATTTGTAATATTTCACTGGCTCACACAACATTAGTCTTGTACTGACACCTAGCGGCTGGGATGCAGCATCACATGAAGTCCCATTGTATGGGGAGATAGAATAGACGAATCATATATGATTGGTCATGAGAATAGCATTGTATGTTACTTTAAACCACATTTGCTAACATGGTACTTAAAAAAAACTCATAAAAAAGACTTAAATGAAAAACAAAAAATGAGCGTATTCGATTAATTTAAGAGTCAACAACTCTTGATTAGGTTTGTGGTGAATCATTTTGAATCATTCTGTGGAGAATCGTTACAGTAGAGTCCTTCTGAGCTATAACTATAATATATCAGCTTGCAGTTAAACTTAAATATTAAGAAAAATAGGCCTACCATTTCATATTTCTCACGAGGTCTCTGGCGTCACCAGTTTAAATTCTCGGCGCGTGCAATCACCACGAAACCCCGAAACTCGACGAATTCCAAATGGAATTTTTGTAGGAGTTGGAAACTATTCGAAGGGCCGTTTGAGCAACTCAATTTCCTCACGAACAAGGCCATTAGTGAAGTGTTTATGAACCACTTCCAGGATGTAACTTTTGCCGTTAATGACGATCACATGACTGGCACGTTCGCCCGATTCATCTGGAAAGTTGAGGTAATTTATCCATAATAGGGGCGTGTGGTCCATATAAACTGCGAAATCTCAACACATTTGTTGACTCGCTAATTAGTATTAACACTAAATTACTATAAATTCACTTGTTTGAGGTGCCTCATGAAGCTTACATAATAGACTTTTGGTAATACATGTAACTGCCTGTCATTTATTTTTTGCCAAACGACCGTAATTTTCTTCAAATCTGCCAAATCATTTTCCCGCGTTCTCATTGGTTCGCTGGCAAACGGGGGATTGATTACATGCGGGAAAGCTGTCCTCGAATTGTTCACCCAACCGGACAAATTATCAACGAAAAGCACATTGTATTTGATATAAAGTTAAATACACTAAATCAAAAGGGGAAAACAAACCAACAAAATCAAAGTATTTTCATTTTCATTTTAGAAGAATGTAGAATTACAACGGGCTAAAGACACATTAAGAAAAAATGTTTTTTCACTATACACACACACACACACACACACACACACACACACACACATATATACATATATACATATATATATATATATATATATATATATATATATATATGTATTCAAACACACACACACACACACACACAAATACACACATAGTCGTTGTGACGGATTGTCAAGTGTGGTGACTCATACTCGAAATTTGTGCTCTGCATTTATCCCATCCAAATGCACACACACAGCAGTGAGTAGTGAACAAGTGCACACACACACACACACACACACTTAGTCGTGGTATCGAAGGTGGAGATCTGCTTGCTGGGGAGCCAGCGAGCCCATATATATGGGCTCCCCAGCAAGCAGATACTTTCAAAAAATTAGCTAAAATAATGTTTTTAATAATGTCTAGGTTAATACTTGTTCAAAAGAATCACTTTAGCAAAGTTTGTATTATTTTCTGTTTATTTTGATAAATAAAAAAATTCATTTTTGTTCAATAAATATATGGTCATTAAAACATTTTAATATAAAAACATTTTAAAAATACAGGAACAATATTATTTCAAAACGTAATGATTCTGAAAGCATTGAAGGAGATCCCATAATATTTAATATATATTTACAGTAGAAACAATAAATTATATGTTATTTAACACCGTTGCTGAGTATTTTCTCCTGCACCAAAGACAGTCTCAAAAAACTCTTTATTCATCATTAATTGCTGGATGAACCCCTTGATAACTTTTTCCCCATTCAGTTCTATATTTGGAGAGACTTTTGGCGTACTGCTGTGTCCACTGCGCCGGCACGTGGCTTGATTGACTGTGAATGTGAGATCATGGCAGGGAGTGGCTAACCAGTGCGAGAATTTAATTGCCCAAAATAAAAATAAAAATTGCCAAAAAAAATTGTTAATTTGATATAAATATAGCCAACATAGCTCCATGTCACAAAACATGAATAAAAGTCGCAGCAAATGAGAAAGTCGCAAAATTAGGCGTGAAAATTCCCAAAATGACACTGGTTTGAAAACGCCCTTGTTCTTTACATCACAAATACATTGTACCCAGTCCCGCCAGTGTGTGGGGCGGTCTGTAGCATATCATTAATTATGCTGCAAAGCAGGGGAGTCTAAATATTATAAAGTTGTTATTTAGTTTTTTTAGCGCACAAAAAATATTCTCTTCGCTTTATAATATTAAGGTTGAACCACTCACATTAACTGTTTTAAATATGTTTTAGTTGCTTTCTCTGCATTGAAAGTATCTTGCTGTCAATGGAGGCCTCACTGAGTCGTCGGATTTCATCAAAACTATCTTGATTTGTCTTCAGAAGATGAACGAAGGTCTTACGGGTGTTGAACGACATGAGGGTGAGTAATAAATGACAGCATTTTCATTTTTGGGTGAACTAACCCTTTAAAAGTTTTGTTCCTATAGTTCCTATTTTGTTCCTAAAATTTGGGAACATTCAACATGTAATCTGCCTGATTATCTTGTAGTGTGTGGGTGCTTTAAGCCGATGCGCTGTACACTTTAAAGGTGAAGTTTACACTAGTGGCACCTAGTGGAAGTACAAAAATACAGCATATTTTGCAAACGGCCATTTCCCGAGTCGCGCCTCCCTCAACTCAAACATCACGATTAAATTATGGTTGCTAGTGACAGCATGCTCAACATGCTACTTTCAATAAAAGGCCTAACATATTAAGAATTCTATTAGCTGTGTTGCTTTGTGTCATGAGAGGAAGCAACAAGTAGCAAAAACTCTGTATAGAGGGAATGCGAGCGTCTCGCTTATAACAAATCCATCCAACGTATCTGCATTGGGTGTTTTTTGGGGTTTTTGTTTCTTTGTTTATGGTTTGTACACATGCAGTCTTAGTTTCGCTTCCCCTTTTTGAATGACGAATATTGGCAAAAATATCTGCTTAAATAGACAGTTATGTCATTTATACGCGTCTGTCGAGCATCAGTTAGGTGCGTCAGGGCAACTTTGGAACCAGAAGCTGCCGACGTGAGCAAACCCCGCAGTCTGCTTTCGTCGCCACTACTTTGTCGCCGTCGGCTTGGTGTGTTCCTGGCTTTAGACCCAAGAAGCAGAAGAGGTTGGTCAATAGGGGGCGCTGGAGTGCCACGTCAACATGTTAAGAATAAGCGTATATATATATATATATATATATACTATTCGACTGGTAGTTATTGGTTTATCTGTGTAGGCCGCTGGACAAATGGGTGTCTATGCATAGACATATGTCTATCTGTCTGTAGGTCTGTAAAGTTTTAAAACTAATGTGATTTGGTTCAGCTCTCATGGTCTTGTTTCAGATTGACTTTTTCAATCAATATTGTTTTTATATATTTTGGCCTCATGTGATTGGGCCGTTCTCAACTTTCAATAGGTGCAATATCTCATCCGAGATGAAAGTAAATAATGCAATTCTACCTCTGTTCAAATGATAGGGGGTAAAAAAGCATCATGGGGCTTGGACCGAATTGACCCTTTGCCGGCAGTTTGATTGACAGGCGATCTGACCAATCATAACCCCGAATCCGCTATTTTGTCCGACAAAGCAGTTAGGGGAGTCAGTAGATTAACATTTGTGAACTTGAACATAAATGAACTAGTATGAAGAGATGATCGGTTCGCGAGCCGCTTGAAGGAGCTACAGCGATCTGTCACGACACATTAAAGAGACACTGTACAGTATTTATTGTTTAAACTTCTTTCAAAAAAATTACAGTATTTTAAATATGAAACCGTTTCATATGTCTGCCGATGCGTTGTCAGTGTCCTCTTTGCTCCATGATTTATTTTTCATTGCGAGAGAACATGATGTGTGGCTATAGAGCGCATGGCTTATCGGACATAGCAACAGTAACTAAAGGGGGCGGGGCTTTGCGAAGGGTCAATTGGCTAGCTGAATGTGATGCAAGTCATGCCTTTTAATGTTTTCCCTGTTTGTTATTTCACAGTCTTGTATCCTTATTATTAAAAAAATAATAATGTTTGATAAATAGTCTGGACAGGTTTTGCAAACGTATTATATTGGGCTTTAAATTAAACTAAATGAAACTATTATAAATTTATATGGCTTTTTTTTAAGTCAATTTATTGAACAATTTTCGCAGTCTATGGCCTTTAACTTTTTTTAATTTTAATTACACATTTTTAATGATTACTTTATTACTGATGATAATATACTTACATTAAACTCAAATTCACTGATTCATGGCACCTTATTTCATGCTTTAACAGTTGAATTTTCAACTTTTTTTTAGCGAAGGAGTAATGAGAAATTATTACACTAGTTGTTAAATGGTTATATAACAAATACATTCAGTGCCTATGGGCCTATTTTCTGCCAGAGGTCCTGGACATCTTGTTCAGACACATGATATCATGGATTCTATCAAATACCAACAGATAAAAATCCCAACCACCTCTCCTAGAAATCTTATAATGGGCCGTGGTTGGATCATACATCAGGACAATAATCCAAAACAAACATCAAAATCAAAATGTGACACTGAGTACAAAACTTTAGCCATGGCCGTCCCAGTCCCCTAGCCTGAACTCTACAGAAAATGAGTGGAATGAACTTGAAGAGAAGAAGCACCAACATGGAGCTGGGAATCTGAAGGATAATTATGATTAGCTCTCTTCCTTTGAAGAGCCTTGAAAATTGTTGAAGTGTATTTTATCTAAGTTCCACTGGATGGCAGTGTTGCTCAACCCATCAAACAGTTCATCACTGAATCCTTAAGTCTTACCTTCAGGGATATCAGGAGACCATGTTTGAAAAAGGTCCACACTAAGGTAATTTCATGGCCACAAAGACATCAGTCTAGTAAGAACTATTACTTTCAAGACAAGATAAAATGTTGTTTTTTTTTAATGTAAAATTAAAACGACATTTTTTATTGATTTATTTATATTCATTAAACATCAGCATCAAAGTGCATGACACACAGAGTGTAAACCCTGACCATAGTTAATAAACTGAATGGAGAAAAGAAAAAAAAAATTCAGGTCATTTCCACTGAGAATGGAAATTGAAGTGTATGGGTTGAGGAGGGACCCATCACCCATTACGATTTTTGTCAAATAAGTAAAAGCTGTTTCCATGGCCCATGATGCATCGCAGGTGGAAAGCAAGCGGCTCAGGAAGCCATGTACAGATAAAAGCTGGGTGGGGGATCCGCCCCGATCCTTGCGATTAGATAATCCAATTCATTACATCAATTAGATCATCTCAGACAGAGGGGGGAAAGTGAATGTTGGATGATCAGTGTTAAACAAGGAAATGTAAATGAAGGTAGTTCTCATCCTGTGGGCTGCTACCTACAAATGGGTCACAGGTCTCTTCTGATTGGGTCAAGTATGGTATTGAAAAAAAAAAAAAAAAAAAAAAAACAAGGCTATAATGACAAACACTGCAAAAATATTTTTCTTCATTTTGCCTTGATTTCCAGTAAAACATAAATAAAATATAGTATTATATTATATATTAATAATATATGTACTGGACGGTATTCATAAAAACTAGTGCTGTCAAACGGTTAAAAAAAATTTTTTTTTTTAAATATAGGCCCTATTTGATATTGTAATACGTCCACTCTGAATCTCCAAAATAATGTAGAATATAAAGATGGTATATTTTAAATATTTGTTTAATGGAATATTTTAATAAAGGCCAGTATCACTGATACCGACACTGATACTGATGACTCTATTAAATGGATTTTTTTTTCTCAATTTTAGCCATTAATTATAGCCAATCAACGTTAGAGTATAATTAAAAACTCAAATTTAACACATAATAGACTTTAATCATTTAAATATATAACACATTTAAATTTTTTTAAATAAACTTATTGTAATAAAAGTCACATTTACTGTGGCTTTAATATATCAGTGTTCAATGGTTTTTTTTTTTGTTTGTTTTTTTTTGGACCCATGTAACCTTGCAAACAGTGCTTTAAGATTTTCAGGTAGTTCTAGGTAAATCTCCAGAAATCAAACACCGGACAGTCTTCACTGCATAAATTATAAATTGAATATATATTAATCCTTATTAAAGCTACAAAAGTTATTCAGTGAAGACCGGTGAGTGATTTCATCTTTATCTTTTGTCCTTTGATCAACATTAATGACAGACAGCAGCAGGTTTATTAGGCTGCTGTCACTTTAAGACCTGACGTACGTGACGTGGATCTGACACACATAATATTTTCTCACAATTCTTTTCATTCATTTATCACTTTTTAACTCATTTAAACTGTGCTTATGAGGATACTAGACAAAACTGGAAATTTGACATCATTTTGTTTTTGTCCACTCATGTGTGAAAAAGAACTCAATTCAGCATTGATTTGATTTGGTGTACAAATACAAAGAGAAAGAAAATATTTTTGTTAACAACATGAAGTGCATTAATGATTACATTACATCAGGGTTACCCAGACTGGGGTTCCTGATGGAACTGCTGGGGTTTGTGGATTAAAATGACAAGCAATTAAGATAAATTATAAAAAAATAAAATAAATAATTTTAAAATAAAAACAATCAAAGTAAAACACTTATACGCTTACTAATAAAGAATAAAAAAATATTTTATTTGTTTACCTGCATATTATGTGACCATAAACCAACATCAGAGAACTGTGAACTTATTTATTTATTATTATTATTATTATTAATATGATTAACCTAACTTGTTAACTTAAAATCTCAGGAGTTATTCAAGTAAATATATTAGGTCAAAGAGATTCAGCTAACAAAAAGTTAGGGAATCCCTGCATTGCATGTAAATATGAAATGACATGAATTTGTATATTTTAACGTGTTTGGAAGACAAAAGCCTTCCAAAGACAGTAATACGTGGTTAAATGAAAATTCAAATAATAATGAATGTGTTCATCAGGAGATGATTAGGTATGTGATGTAGCATTGTTGAGTAAACACTTCTTGAGAGTGAAATGATTTCTGAAATGAAATCCAGTGATCAAATGCTATCTTAGTCACACACACAAAAAGGGTACCCTAACCCTAGGTTTTCCAAGAGAGGTTTCACAAGTATTCCACAAAGAAAAATCGGCAGTATCACACCACTGAACGACATCAATCATAAAGCCAACAACTTCATAAAGTTGTCCTTTGAAGTGTATTTGAAGTAGTGTTGCTTATCCCGAGGTTTACCAATTAACATGATTGGCTGGATCCGGGCCGTGTCCGGGTCGGACGGGGAACCTGTGCCTGTGTGCGGCAGCAATGTGGCCCTGTGGTGTCGGCGGAGACTATGTTAACTAGCTCATCCTTTGTGAAGATCTTACCGACTCATCAGCCAGTGGCACATATCCCAACAAACCGTCCCATACCGGCGTGATCAAAAAGATCTTAAACTAGAGGGAACTAGGTTAAATATTTTGACTGTTGCGATTCCAAATCGGTTTAATGACCTGTAACTCTGCCTGAGTATCGGACAAGTGTTCACTGTTGGCCAGAGGAGAACTGGCCCCCCAACTAAGCCTGGTTTCTCCCAAGGTTTTTTTCTCCATTTGTTGGAGTTTTGGTTCTTTGCCGCTGTTGCCTTTGGCTTGCTTAAGTTGGGGACACTTGATTGATATTCAGCAGTGTTTTTGATATGCCTGCATTGGCGCCGTTGTATGCGAACTGAGCTGAGCCGGACGATTACGTCACTGTTTTCTGCAGTGCTGCCATACCTAAATTAACTAGACTAATAACTACTGATATTTGCAACGGAATGAATCAATAATATATAGAATAGGCTGCACAATGACACCATTTTCTTATTAATGTAAAGCTGCTTTGCCACAATTTGTATTGTAAAAAGCGCTATATAAATAAAGATGACTTGACTTGACTTGACTAGTGTAAAGAAAAGGGACTGAACAGAGAAAGTCCGGCTTAATTACGAAACAAACACATGTGCTATCCTCCCAGACTCAAACCTTCCCATTGTTAGTCCATGAAGTTTTACTTTTATCACAGGGGTAATGTAGCAACAACCAAAAAACCTTGCAATGCACTAAAATGATTCAGACCACCTTAGGAACAGCATAGCAACACCCTGGCAACCACCCACAACACTCTACAGTCATGGCAGCAATTTTTATATGAGCAACACCACCTAAATTTCCTCATACAAATGTAATAATCTGCTTCTGTAATATCATAATTACAAACCAACTATACAACTTTTTTTGTCTATATGGATTAATTCTCTAAGCCTTAGAGCTAGAAATGTACATAAAATGGCTAGGTATAGGTCTCATAAAAGATAGAGAGAATGAATACAGAAGCGGTGGAGCTGATTGTGCACTTTATCTCTGAGATGTTCTCTCGGCCAAGGATTTTTTTTATTCAAGATAATCTGTAGCGCAGAATCCTCTTTTAAAAGTTCCTTACAAAAATCCAGACAAATGCATTCATTTATTCTTAAATGCCCAGAAGAGAGGCTCAAATGTGTTCGTATTTAAAGTGAGAATGGCGATGAGCAGTGAATACACGAAGGGAGGTTTTAAAGCGACACCATAGATCATGCAGTCGAGGACGCTTGGGCAATAAAGACGTGCGGAAATAATTCGAGAGGCCGACCGCAACCTCAGTCAGTCAAAATACACAATCAGTCAAAATACACAAATTGAGTCGGTTTAAGTGAAAGTGTTTGTGGTATGTGTGGAATCAGCCTGTATTGTTACGAATTGATCAGATGTCTGCGTCACTTGTACTTTGACTGATTGGAATGTACGCGTCTCTGATCGAGGCCTGATGGCTAAATGAGGCGTGACATTGCAGGCGTCACTGCATTTTTGGCTGCTGAGTGTGTGTGTTTGTGTGTTTACTTGTTCTCCAATGGATGCGGTAGTGGATTGCCGGCGTCAATCTGATCTAAAGAGAGAAAGTCAGAGAGATGGAGGGGAGGAAAGCAGTGCCACGGCAACCTGCCCGTCGGCTCGGCGACAGACAGTCCCATGACATCACAGCTGCAAGCGGCGCGGGGGCGAGAGGGAGAAATGGCACAGATAGAGGAGATAAAACGGACTGATAAAAGAAGGGGTGAGGGGGGGAGAGAGAGAAAGCTGATAACTAAAGAGAGAGTTGTGGAAAGGGGTAATTCATCGATGCGCTGAAACAGGAGACAGCGACCGGGGATGGGTGGAATGGTCCATTTTTCCTCTGGTATTATCACGAAACATTCATTACCACTGCTGACCATTTCCCCGAGTTCACAGACTGACCACAACCCAGTGTTCTAACACTCCCAAATCATTACAGCAAAATCCGTGATGGAACGTTGGAAGGGCATTCGCAGCAGGCCGGAGAGAAAACGGTGTGTTGTTGGTAATAAAATGGTGAATTGGCTGCAGACGGCCAGCGGGCAGCTGCAGTCCTGAGTGTAGCGCACTCAGTAAAGCGTTATCGGGATCTGACATACAGGAGATCTCAGAGCATCTGAGGCGTCCGTATCAGGAGCCTCTACAACTCACGCCGCGCTCTGCAACGGCCTGCGCCATCAATCACTTTCTGTTAATACCATAAACAGTGTTAACCAAGCTAACATAGTTGCTCTGCTAACACTAAACAGTGCTAAAGAGCAAACATGCCGTTACTGTTTTATCAATGTGCATTACTTTTAGCACAATTGTTGTTCTTGGACAACAATAAAGTTCTTTCTCATAATTTTAACTTTTTCACAACTTTGCTCACCATAAACAGTGCTAACCAAGCTAACATAGTTGCTCTGCTAACATTAAACAGTGCTAAAGGCAAACATGCCATTAGTGTTTTATCAATGTGCATTACTTTTAGAAAAATTTTTGTTTTTGGTTAACAATAAAGTTATCATCTCATAATTTTGTTTATCTCACAACTTTGCTATTAATAAACAGTGCTAACCAAGCTAACATAGTCGCTCTGCTAACACTAAACAGTGCTAAAGAGCAAACAAGTTATTAGTGTTTTATCAATGTGCTTTACTTTTAGCAAAAAGGATTTATCTCAACATTTTTACAACTTTTCCTTAGTGTGTATAATGTCAAATTGTTATGATTTACAAAAGCATGTTTTTTGTTCGTTTTTTTTATGTGGCGGAAATACGCTTCCATGGTTAGTTACATGATGTTAAACTTATTTAGAATTTAGCTAATGATACACCTGCCTTCAAAAATGTAACAAAAAATGTGCCAAAATAACATAATTGTTACAGATGTAGGGCTTCGGGTATAAATAATGAGCAGAATGGTTTTAGAATAAATTGTGTATAAAATAAAAGCATATAAATCATCTCATTCAACTGAATCATAGTATCTAGGAAGCAGAATGCCATATAGACTTGGGGTCGGCTCTTTTTACTTGGGCCTGTTAGTAACAACCAATAACACATAACCACATAACAACTAGCAACATTACTCGTCATGGGCTACAAAGTTAGACACGTGACTGTCTGTTGTTTTCAATAAAAACTGCTTTCAAAGAAATTTTTATAATATAGTATAGATTATAATATATTATAGTTTATAAATAGTTAACAAAAAATAAAGTTGTGCTCAAAATTATTCATGCCCTTGGTAAATATGATCAAAGAATATGTTTGAATTGCCGTGAGATCGGGTCGGAAAATCACATAATGTAATAAATATTTTTCTCTAATACACAATGGCCACAATTCTTAGAAATTCTTATGAGTAAAATATCTCTGAAATTTTTTTCACATTCATTTTAAGAATTTTATCATCACATCAGGATGACTACAATCATGAAATTTTCTAGCCATGACTTCCTGTTTCAAAGGAATATAAACATGAGAAAACACAAAGGCGAAATTTCCACTAAACAGAAAATGTAACAAATCTGACTATAATTGTCCTAATGCACAGTGAGGAGGAGAGTTTGAGTGGCCAGAGACTCTGCTGGAGAACTGCAGAAAATAGTTGTATCATGGGGTTAAATAAGTAAATAAATAAATTAATTAAGAAAAGGAAATTCTCTCATCCAAAACTAAACTCCAGCATATTAATTTGCCAGACACTACTGGAACTTCAAATGCGACTGGTTTTAATGGTCTCCAAAAAAAATCGAGCTTTTTAGCAGCAAACACACTCAGGCATGGTTCAGATCACCTAGTGTGAGTTGACTCTTCACGTTGTGGGCCTATTTTTCTGCTGGAAGTCCTGGACAACTTATTCATATACATGGCATCATGGATTTGAGCAAATACCAACAGATAAAAAAAATCAAAACCTGCCCGCCTCTGCTAAAAATCTTACAATTGGCCATAGTTGGCTTTTCCAACAGGACAATGATCCAAAACAAATGTCAAAATCAACACAAAATGAAGTTTCTGCCATGGCCGTCCCAGTCCCCTGACCTGAACCCTAAAGAAAATAAGTGTGGTGAACTGAAGACGAGAAGCCCCAACATGGAGCTGGGAATCTGAAGGATCTGGAGGGATTCTGTGTGAAGGAATGGTCTCTGATCTCTCGTCAAATGTACTCCAAACTCATCAGACATTATAGAAGACTCAGAGCTGTTATATTGTCAAAAGTAGGTTGCAAAAAGTATTGAATAAAGGGTATTATTTTTTGCAGACCCCCTAGCACAGCCTTGCAGTGCATGAACACCAGACTGTATACTAAATATGAGAGCATAATTTCCAGGTAGGCCCTGTAAATTTTTAAGATAGTCAGCATTCTCTAAACTGATATACCTATGTTCACATCTACACAACATGTTTTATCGCTGGGGTTTTAAGGTACTGATCTTTGTCAAAATTCTTTCAAACAGTCTGTCTTATCAAAGGTGATGCAGACCTAAAATTGAATCCAACTGAATGCCATATCTACCGCAAGAACATGAAGCATTAGCATGCAGAAGATGGAAATATTAAAAACAAAAAGAAACAACGTGAGCAGAATTATGCGAGGAGTGTTCATTTATTATTGATGCATGATGAATAGCCGGGTCTCCGGTGCGCCATATTGAGTTTCAGTCCCTCTCTCCTGTCTTTAAATATTCCTCAAGACTGAGAGCTTCAAAGTTAACTTCAATTACAGGCGTGATTAGATCTACACAAGCTTCCATTAGCGGATATTTAAGCTTCAGGCCCAGAAAGCCCTCAACGCAGACTGGGTCAAACACAAGAATATGCCATATTGATTTACTTACCACTACCGCTTTTCTGGGCTTTTTTTTTGTCTATTCAAGATTTATTCTATCAGGGTTTCCCTTTGTGAGAAATGTAAACTGACTGCTTGTTTTCTGATTGTTCGAGATTTTTGATTGCGATTCTCCGTATGTATTTACTAGTTCGGGCTCAATCTCACATTGTCCTACAAAGCCTTGTTGTCACAATGATCAAATGTGCTAATGTCATGACTTTATACAGTTTATCATGATCTCTTGATGATAATGTTGATGAAATTTCTGATACAACAAGTATGTGAGTTTCTTTAATTGTCAATGTGAGTCAATGTGTGTGTTTTAGGTGTTTAATGAGAAAAAAGTAAGGTTAATTTGATGGCCCACTTTAGACATTCTACTAATTATTATAAGTAACTTTGCAACTATGTGTCAACTAACTCTCATTAGAGTAGACTGGTTAGGGTTAGTAGAATAAGTTGATATGTACCTGCAAAAATACTTATAGTCAGTAGATTGTCTGTTGGGGAGCATGAAAATAAAGTATAAGCATGCATAAAACAGACAGTCTACTAATACTCTAATGATTGCTAGTAGTTGCAAAGTTACTTATACAATGGCTAAAGTGGACTATCGAAATAAAGTCTTACCATAAATGTAAACATTTATTTTTATTTATTTATTTATTTATTTATTTATAATATAGCCAATGAATTCATGTTGACTGAATTCAGGAGTGAAGTGCCTCTAACACAACCATGTGAGCTTCAGTCTTCCTTCTTTTTCAAAGTGCACCAATAGGGTCCGTGACCAGATTAGTTTGTAGATGGAAACTAGCTGTTTAGATGCGAAAAGATGAAACTGGTTTTCCTCATTTGTTTCGTGTGGTGCTCACAGCTAGCAGGACACCGGTGGTTGTTTTTCCAACGTATCTCCTATTGAAACAGAAAAGTGGCACCTGCTATTGCTTGTTGGTGTCAGATAATGGGTCAGGTTTTGGCTTGTAAGTATTTGCCAGTTACTGTAGGTCCGTCTGTAGATCCATTCTGCAGATATAAAGCATATTTCTGGCCATTCAAAAGAAAAAAAAATATCATGACATCAGTGGAGATAATTTAACAATGTAAGATGTCATTTATACCAAAAAACAACCAGTGCATTGGTATAGAAAACTTCTATAGACTGCTACAGTTTGAAGTGTGAAGCATTTGGAAATCTTGGTTTTAGTTTAGTGAATCAGGTTAGGATTGCATAAGATTAATTGTTTCAGAAAATAAGTCACTGATTCATTTGACTCCCATTTTATGTCTTTTTGTAGAAATGTACAAAATAACAAGAATTCAAAATAATGATTTAGCATAATAACACTTTAGTATAGGGAACACATATAACTATTAACTACGACTTTTCCCTTAATAAACGCCTAATTTACTGTTTATTAATAGTAAGATGTTGTTAAGTTTAGGTATTAGCTAGGGTTAAAAATGTAAAATAAGGTCATTAATATGTGCTTAATAAGTACTAATAAATAGCCAATATTATAGTAATATGCATGCTAATAAGTAACTAGTTAAAGGACCCTAAAATAAAGTGTTACCGTGGTATTTACAGTAAATCTGTTAAAAAACATCAGCCTTTGCAATGTCTTTTTATGTAAACATTGCAATGTTTAGGTTCAAAGTTCATAGTTCTATATTATATAGAGCTATATTTACACTGTAAAATCCAATAGTGATTTTAACTCATACTTTTTAGTTAACTTGACTTAATGTCTTAACTTAATTGCAAAACTCTAGTAATCTGGACTATTCACATACTATGTCTTGTTTTACTCATAAACCCCAAGTAATGATTAATTGATTAGTTTGAGTACCACTTTGTCAAGCAAAAAAAAAAAAAAAAAGAGTTTTGAGGCGGGACTATTCTTAATAGACTCTTCCCCATTTCCTCCACTTCTGCAGTTATCTTTCTCTGTTTGAATTCACTGATTTGCCAAAGTCATCTTAAATATTCAATTGTCAATTCAACTGAAAAATTTGAGAGAACATCAAATAAGCTGACTTCATAAATTGACACTGTTTTTCCTAAAATGTTTTATTTTGGACTAACCATTATGGTGGATGGTGTTTCCTTTGCTTGGGCACTTCATTTATATTTATATATATTTATATCTATATTCTGATTTGTTGCAGTGATGCAACAAGAAGTCACAGGTCATATATTCATATGTGGTTGAAATTCACAATTCATATATAATATATATGAATATTATATATGTTCATATATTATTAGAATATGAATTAAACATATATGTTTTATATATGAATGATGTGACTTCGTATTGTATTCCAAATAATAATCGTTTATTAAGTTAATAATAGCATTTATAAACACATATGAGCAGCTGGTGAAACTTTTAAGTGGGTGGATACAATTCTTCTAAATTTGTGACAATATTTAGTAATTGACTACACTTGTGTCACACAGACTTCAACATTCAGCATGCTAAACACAACAATGGTAACAAATTTTATTGAAAGTAAATTATCAAGTACATTCTACAGTTCTTTTTTAGTCACTAGAACTCACGTGTAAGTCACCTATACTTACTAAGCTTTAGTCAGTACAACATACTATTCCTATTTCACTTTACTTAGTTTTTTTAAGGCAGTTAAAAAGGCAGGTGGAGTAAATGAACAGAGGTATTACTTAAACTTAAAGTATTTAGTCTATTCGACTTAAAATTATTATTAGAACGGCTAATATCTTTAAGTACATTTCACTCAAGTTTATCAAGTAAACGTTACTTAAATTTTTTAGGGCAACCAGTTTCCTCAAATTTTTTAAGTAAACTCAACTTATTCGGGTTTAGAGTGTATGTACTGTAAGTATAAAACTGTGATGAACTGCAACACTTAATTTGTTATTTGTGTACATGTGTTAATTGTGTCTATCAGGAATTCATGTAGAGCTAAAGGCAAGCTGACATAATGGTAACACTTTCCAAAAAGGGTTTATTTGTTAACATTAGTTAACTAGCTGATTTAATATGAACTAATAGTGAACAACACTTCTACAGTACTTACTAATCTTAGTTAATGTTAATATCAAAGATTAAGATTAAAGATTAAAGATCTGTTAACATTAATGTACTGTGAACGTGAACGTAATTAATATTAAGGTTAATAAATGCTGTAGAAATAGATTTTTCCTTCTTAGTTCATGTTAGTTAATGCATGTTAACCTTATTGTAAATTTACCGACATAATAAAGGCCACGAAAACCTCAATTTTACTTTACGCACACCAAAACACAGACCAAAAAGAATCCAACCAACCATCCAATCCAACAGAAGACAACAGGAAGGAAGCAGAGATGGGGAGAAAGAAAGACAGAGAGCGAGAGAAGGGGAGATGGAGGAAGAGAGAGGGGGAACAAGATTAAAAAGGGAGGGAGAGAGAGGCAGAGGGCCGCTGAAGCGGGGAGCGGAGGGGAAGATATATGAGCGTCCTGAATGATTGTGACAAGCATAGACCATATCAGCCACTGTTTGTTTGCACACCACCCCTCTCTCGCTCTATCCCCCCACATCGCATTAAAGCGGCCTGTCTCACTCTCTGTCTCTCTCTCTCTCTACCCATCTCATCACCTGACACACAGCCAGATGTTATAGAATGATAAGGGCCACGGGCCCTTCCTTTCCGCAACCAGTACCTACACACATTTATAGAGCATAAATGTACTCACAGCACACATACACTCACGATCAACTGATTGAGACCAGAATCAAATGCATTATGCCGCTTTCGAACATTTATAAAATAAGAGGAAAGATGTGACCAGTGTAAGAAAGTTACTAACTACAAGTGGAGGCGCTGCTAACATAACAAGATTTTTCAGTTGTGTGGCAGTAGCAAAACAGTGTCGCTTTCCAGTAACAAGCTGCTTTTCCCGACAAGTACAGGTAGCAGTGTAGCGGCATAAAATGTTACATTGCTATTTTTTCTCACATTTTATTGCACATAGAGCTTTACAAAACAAGCAAATTGTCTTCAAACACCTTGATGAAAATGTCCACTCTCCTTCATATGAAGCACTCGGAAATCTCATTCAAATTAGTGAATCGCTGTGGAAAGATTCATTTAGATGAATTGGTGTAGGTCCAATTCTCACTAACTACTGTAGTTTCTTATTAACAAACATATTACTGTGATATTGGCTGCTTATTAGCAAATATTTATGTCTTATTCTGCATGACCATATTCTATATACAGTACCTTAATCCTACCCAATACCTAATCTAAACAACTACCTTAACTTAGTTAATAATCAGTAATTAGGAGTTTATTGAGGAAAAGTCAGAGTTAATAGTTAGTTAAAGTGAGAATCAGACCCTAATCTAAAGTATGGCCTAATTTTTATCACAACAATATATAATATACTACAACTATTTTCATATTATTTCACAATAATAGGTTAAATACATTAATAATAATTTAAAATTAAAATAACGTACAATAATATTTCATTAAATGATGCTGTTCAGTATTGTTTTCTACTTCACTGTAAAAAATTATCTTCATGATTTATCACATTTTTTTTTCTTTTGCCAAATCAATTTTGATAATTAATGTGGTGGTTCAGATAACATAAAAATTATGAGTTTCTGTTGATTAAACCAATTGCCTTTACTCAAATTTTTAATTTTACTGAACTCAAAATTTTAAGGCAACCTTACTTTAAGTCAAACAATTCTTTTTCTTTTTTTTTCTTTTTTTTTTTACAGTGTACAAACAGAAATTATGGCGTGTTGTAGTTTTATTTTATGTTTTATTTAGTGTAAATTTGATCAAATGATGTCATAGTTATAACAAATTATTATTTTTTTTTTTTGCTTTTTGGTTTCATTTTGTTATGCCATATACATTACAATATTAGTTTCAACATATATTTAACATCATACCATTTATGTAATGAGAAAACTGTGATAAAGTGCATCAATTAACTCAATATTATATATTTTTTGTAAAATAGTTACAAAATTGTAACAAAAAAGGAGTAAAATGGAGCACAACACGTCAACAGATTAGTGAATGATTTTTTAAAAATGATTAATTTAGATGAATCTAAACTCAATTCACTACACTGAATTTCTGTAAAGCTGCCCTTTACTTAATTGCTTTTTATTTGTATCTTGATGTGTAGCTAACTCCTTATCAAAAGGCTAGCTTCGCTCTAGAGCTAAAATTCTTATTCGCCTAAGTAGTTTGACAAGCTACAAGTTTGAAAGTAGCTTCTCCAACACTGGATGTGACAGCGATTAATTGCAAGGAGAGGAGAAGAGTTAAAGAAAAGAACCGAGAGAGAGAGAGAGAGAGATAGAAGAGATGGCAGGAGTGTACGAGCTAAAGAAAGACAGCAGAGACGGGACTATTCCATCACACAAGGAAAGGCAGAAATGGAAACGATATAAATGGAGCTTCCTGGCTCCTCAATCATTTTTCTCTGTCATAATCGGTTTATTCCATAACTGCTTCTCCTCACATCATCATTAGTCGCTGATAATGACATTATTCAATAGGGGAAGGAGAATTACGCCGCCACCGTGCTATCTGATGAGTTTTTTTTTTTTTCACGGCCATTTCCGCGGGCCTCTCATGCTCCGCTTTCAGCCGATAGAGTTTGTTTGTGATAGTAATTACAATTTAATGATGGCCATGTCCGTTGCCATTATTGCTTGAAAATAATGTTATTATATCACTTCTTCATGCATTTGCCACAGAGTGGGTGTGTTCCGTAAATACCGCAGAATAAATTGGAGTGTTGGAAAACAAGTATCTTGATTGGTCTGGACTGCTTATTGTGATGTCAATGGAGGTGATTCATGAGGATTTACAGTTGTGATGGTAAAGCAGCAAATTCACAGGAAGTTACATTCACCTCAAATTGAAATAACAGATCAGAAAGCTGAATTTTTACATGGTCGACAGTATCAGTTTGATATATTCATGTGTTTTTCTTATGCTTTGAATACATATTGCATCACTTTTTGGCCCTTTTTAAACTTTTAGATCAATGCCCTGTTATAATAAAAAAAGAAAAGTATCATACAAAAGTTTTTGACATTTGAGAGATCATCTCTGTCCATGTACGTGGGACTTACAAACCTGTCTTATGTGGACAAAAAAGCTATTTTGAAAAGTGTCTTTTTTCATTTCTCTATAAACTCAAAATAAGTGAACTTTAGTGTCCAGTGTTGATTTTCTGGTAATACTTTAGTTTAGGGTCCAATTCTCACTATTAATTAGTTGCTCATTAACATGAATATTATTAGGATATTGGCTGTTTGTTAGTACTTATAAAGCACATGTATTCTACATTACTGTAAAATACAATTAGTTAGACTTATTTTAAAAAAATCAATGCAAATCAATTGCTTTAAAAATAAGTAAAATGAAATAGGAATAGTATGTTGTACTGACAAAAGCTTAGTAAGTATAATTGACTTACACATGAGTTCTAGTGACTAAAAAATAACTATATAGTGTACTTGATAATTTACTTTAAATAAAATTAAATTTTTACCATTGTGTTTTTCATTATGAATGTCTGTATGACTCAAGCATAGTCATTTGCAAGAGATTGTCACAAATTTATTATATCAACCCAATTACAAGTTTCTCAAACTGTTTATAGCATACGTGCTAGCATTAACATTGTAAAAGACCTTCATTTGACATGAAATGAAATGGGTATGTTATTCATATATATATATTCTTGTTGCATATGAGCTTATGAACTGAGATTTCTTGTTGCATCACTGCATCAATAGAGATTACAATAATATAAATGACACATATACACCCAAGCAAATTGAACATTAATCACCATAATGGTGAGTTCATTTTAGTCAGCTTATGTGATGTTCCTCTCAAATTTTTCAGTTGAACTGACAATTAAGATGACTTTGGCAAACCAGTGAATGCAAACAGAGACAGATAACTGCATTGGCAAAATGACTGAAACCAATCAATCAATCAATCAATCATAACTTGGGGTTTATGAGTAAAAAAAAACGCATAATATTTGAATAGTACAGATTACTAGAGTTTTGCAATTGAGTTAAGACATAAAGTAGTAAAGTTAAGCTAAAAAGTGTCAGTTAAAATCACTGTTAGATTTTACAGTGATCCTTTAATCCAACCCATTTAACTACCTGTTAATAAGCAGTAATTATGAGTTTATTGATGCAAATGTGATGGTAAATAGTTAATAGTGAGAATTGGACCCTAAAATAAAGTGTGACTGATTTTCCTAATGAACATTTTTGAAATAGAAAACCATAGAGGTTCATTTACTTAGAATTTCAAATATCCCTTTATTACTTTTTTTAGTACTTAATGTACAAGCAACAGCAGTAGTGATGCTTGCCGTAAAAACAGCACTAATAAAATGAGAATGATTGCCTGCTTCTTCTTTAAACTTACATCATCACATTAAGAGATATTTGCTCGCTAGATCCAGATTCAATTGAAAAGTGGATTAGAAATTAGCCTCGGTATTAATCCTTTGTTCGGGACTTGCGATAATCTGAGTCTAGGAGTACAGCCAGTATGAATCGAAACATTAAAAAACAGAAAGTTCAAGACTGACACCAATGCAAACGGCCAGAACGACACAACACCGTCAACTTGAATCGCTCAGAACAACGCACGTACACTAAGCCTTCAGAAGACGTTTCTTTGCGTCCCAATCAATGCGACGATGATGATAACAAGCTTTCAGCCTCTGTCGGGGGCCTGAGCTCTCCTCTATCGGCCAAAGTCATCAGCAGAATTTTCTACAGAGACTCGAGGGGTGGGGGTGGGGGGGGACACGCTACGGCACGGCGTGACAAATACGGCAGGCGGTGCGTCAAGAAGATAAGCTCTAAATAATGCCACTCTGACACGGGAGAGAGAGAATGGGCAGATGAGGCCAAGCCATGCCATTCTGACAACACAGAGATGTTTCAGGCCCCTTTAAATGTATTAAAACGCTTAATGCAGGCATGCAGATGGAATCCGTGGGGAATCGGGGGCGTAGGGTGTTTTATCCCATCTTCCGATGGCCCTTTTTTGTTTTCCATAAGCAATTAACAGCGTAGTGAACGCCAGAGGAGAATCAGAGTGACAGTGTGAAGAGAACATACCTGTCAAAAGCCCCTACGGAGCAAAGATAGGGCGGAAGAGAGACAGATCGTGCTTGCATGCGTCCCAAGAGCGCCCCATCTGTGAAAATGAAAGAAAGAGTGAGAAAGATAGATAAAGATGGCTCGGATAAAAGGTGTTTATTGGATTATGAGTGGTACATGGGATCCACAATGCCCGTATTGTTTATGATGTGATAAGTGTGCGAGTGTTGTGCCACTTTGATGTTGATCACGTTCTGTTTAGTCTGTCAGACCGCCACGCTGTGAAGTAGAACCCCGTTCACACACACATATACATAACAATATCTATGTATTGTTCACGAAATTTCAGCGCCAACAATTCCCCATTACTCCTCATGACACTTTAAAAGTTTGACAGTTTAAATGTCAGTGTTGTTATTGTAACAACTAAATCGGAAACTATTAAACATTTTTTTGCAATTGAAATAAAACCGAAATAATGTAAAATATAAATAATAAAATGGAAAAGCTCTTAAAAAAGGAAAAATTAGAAATGTTGAAGTGATAAAATTACTAAAACCGAAATAATGTAAAAAATAAATAATACAATGGAAAAGCTCTTTAAAAAGCAAAAATTAGAAATGTTGAAGTGATGAAATTACTAAAACTAAAACTGAAATAAGATTAAATTAAAGAAAAATAGTAAAAATGATAAGCGTAAAACAAAATTGCTGAATTGATAAAATGAAAACTGAAAACAAAACTTCATAAATACTCCAATGATATATAAATGATAGTGTTAAATAAAAGCTCATAATCGAGAAAAAAAAAATCTTGTCATGAAATGTATGTCCCATATTCTTAGAAATGTACTATTTGTATTCATGTTGGTTTCATATAGTTTTATATTCCTTACAAAAAGGTTAAATGTAATGGCTAAACATATGATGTTGCGTGAGTAAAAATAAATCATTTTTTAAGGTTCTTTTTTATCATGATTTATTATTATGAATGACTGTGTGTGACAAATACTTACATGTACATGAAATACTGTTTGAATGCAGAAAAGGTTCTATATGGAACCTGAAAGGGTTCTGTCAGACGCTTGATTTTCAGAACATTTTAAAGGGTTCCCATAATTGGATCATTTAGTTTTAAAGATTTTTTTAAAATTCATATTTAATTTTAATTAAATTGTATGGATTAAACAGCTTATAAACATAATTTATCAGTACATTTAATTTTTAAATAACATGTTAAATTATTATGCAATCATTTAAGACATTTCTCCTTATATAGAAGCTCTTTGGTTTAAAATCGAGTCAAGAATCCTGGGGTTGAAATGAGTCACAATTAGTTGAATTTTTTATTATTATTGGATTATTATTAGAAAAAAACAACAATAATATTGGGAGATACCGATATGATCAGCTATATGTGTCTTGCATGCCAACATGCAGCTCTCTCTCTCTCTCTCTCTCTCTCTCTCTCTCTCTCTAGCTCTCTCTCTCTCTCTCTCTCTCTCTCTCTAGCTCTCTCTCTCTCTCTCTCTCTCTCTCTCTCTCATATTAACATGTTGTGGATGATGGCAGGTCAGGCGCAAACAGACTTTGTGCTTCTACAGACCGTTACTGTGTCCTTGTCTGGGCCACAATTAATTGGCTTCTTTTAAAACTTGACTCAACGGGGGGGATCTAAGAAGAAATAACTAGGAAGGATCAGAAGCAAACAAGATCCTAGACTTTGAGAAGAAAAAAAGAGATAGAAATAAACCCAAGCAGTCTATCTCTTGTCCCAATCTGCTTTGGCAGGGGGTGAGGAGCTCTAATAAAACAAACAAACAAAAAAAGGCTTATCACTACTTACCACACAGATTAAACTCGACCCTGTTGCATCATGTTAAGATACCGCACTGCCACCACTGGCTATGAGGAGTGAGTGTCTGTGTGTATATGTGTCAGTACATCTGTGTTTGTGGAGAAGTTCCAAAAATGCCAACATGAACTATGAAATGCTTAATAGATAACAAGACTGCATGGATTTGGAAGAGAAGTCAAAAATATATGCAGACAGAGGAAAACATCTGGTTTCAGTGAAATAACAGGGCTGAAATACAACAGCTTTCCAGGCAATATACTTACACTACCATTCAGAAGTTTGTGGTTGGTATGATTTTATATGTTTGACAGTAATCTCTTATACTCACCTAAGCAACATTTATTTTGATCAAAAGTACAGTAAAAACAGTAATTTTATATATATAATATTTTTTATATATAATAAATATAAAATATATTTTATATATTATAATTTTTTATATACTAAGTATATATATATATATATATATATATATATATATATATATATATACAGCTCATACGTACATCGTCATTCATTCATCTAGAAATCGAATTATTCGATTCGAGTCTTCCGAACTATATATGGTTCTTCTGTGGACTTAGAGGCTTTTGCTGACAACGGGAAGTGGTGTTTAGCGGGTTTGAGTCAATGAACCGGTATTTCTGAATGGGATGACAAAGTCACACAATGATCGGAGACCATTCGCACAGTATCATTATCTCATTATCTCATTTTTGACGGAGCTTTTGCTTTTTTACGGAAATTGAAATCAAATGTAAAATAACACTGCATAGCTTTCTTTTTATGAAATACAATATAGATTAATCCTTATTAAAGTTATTCGGTCAAGATCAGCGAGTGATTTTCTGTCTTTTCTTGTTTGATTAACATTAATGACAAAGACAGCAGCAGGAAATTAGGCTACTGTCACTTTAAGAGCTAATGCGCAGATCCAATATACTGATACACCTGTGTTAACCTATTCTAACTAATAAATAAAACAAGAAAATCACTCTCTGTAATTTATATGCATTTGAGCCAATTTGAAGCCTCTGTAATTTATATGATTATTTGACCTAACTCAAACTAATTGTTTCAGCCCTACTTATAACAAAAGACTATATTTACAAGGATACTCGCCAAAGCTATCATTTTGACATTTTGTGTATTTGTCTGTTCAAGCACAAGAAGACGCTGAAGAGAACTCAATTCAGAAGCAGTGCACGAGTACTGAATTGAGTTCTCTTTCTCATCTTCTTGCAGTTGAATGTTTAAAAATTAAATTGTGCAGACATGGATTGATAAGTAGAATCTAAATTTGAATTGTACAGCAAGTGTCCAATTCCATAATTGGAATTGATTTTCCGTTCGCCACCCTAGTGTCACATGATCTGTTAGAAATCATTCTGATTTGCTGCTTAGGAAATTATTATCAATATTGAAAGCAGTTGTACTTCTTAATATTTTTGTTGAAGCATGTAGCCTACTGTACTTCAGCCATAGTAGGTGATCAAACTTTCTCTCTTTCGATGATAATCTACAACAGCCTTGAATGACATTAAATGTGGCTAATGACTAAATATGGCAGTCATTGCTGGAAACTAGTGGTGCGGATGCTGACCATTGCACAAAAGAGCTAAGATCAGCTAAGATCTGTTTATTTTATTAAAGGTGCTCAGAAACTAAACATTAGTACAATTCAGCTGGTCATGTGATCTCAAAATGTTTGCCTCCATGAGGTGACCTCTTCATCATGTAAAATAAAATGACTTTTATTAGGCTGCTGATATGAATGGAGTCTTAATATCTTCCGCTTGTACATAAACATATGTTTCAAAAGTACATTAAATTCGAAAAAAGACTTTTTAAGAAGTATCAAAAACACCATAAAGGAGTGAATTAAACAGTTTAGATTTACAGATGGTAGGGAAGCATCATGAGACTGCATCAGGGTATAAGAGGAAAGTAGAATAGGAGGTAGAGAGGGGGCGAAGAGAGAGGAGAGGGTGGAGAATGGGGTGAATTTGAGAGAGGAGTTTTAAAAGCAGAGCGGACGAAAAACCTGTTTAAGAAAACCCCACTGGAACCACAATCTTCCTCCCCACCCGACCATGTGTGTGTGTGATTTACCAACAAAGGGAAGCGTACCAGCACGGCCAGTCCCAGATATACACCCACTCACACACACATACCGAACTTCATAGGACTTTCCCAAAACAGGGATGTGTAATTGTATAACTCATAAAAACAGGGATCGCCGATGGCCACACACTCTCATACACTCCTACGACATAAATATCATTAAGAATACAATCACACACCAACAACTTTGCAGCAGAAACACACTCACATACTGTATCTTAAGTGTCCGTATGACAACATATGCCATTTGACAATGATAATGTGTGAACAGGAACAAAGGTACATAAAATAATGTGAAAATACAAAAGCGGAACATATTCTAATCAAGTCGAGATGAGGAATAACTTCATTATTAAGGGGTGTTGTTAGGTGATGTAGATTAGTTGTTTACGGTTGCCAAGCAACAGTGCAATGGAATTTAGCTAGTGTGGTTACAGGTGTGTGTATTTTTCCTTTAATTATAATGGTTTTCTCATTTTGTCAAAATAAAAAACAATAGAAAATAGTTTATATAATAATACTAATATATTTGTTATAGTGTGTATATTAAAAAAAATGGGCTTGGTAAGATATTTTAATATTTTTTAAAGTAGTATCATGCTCACCAAGACTGCATTTATTTAATCAAAAATACTGTAAAACAGAACTATTATATTAATTATTATTACAATTTAAATAAACCATTTTCCATTTTAAATATTATTTTAATATTTTGAAATGTTTTTTATTCCTGTGATGGGTAAATTGTATTCTCAGCAGCCTTTACTCTAATCATTTTCAGTGTCATATGATTCAGAAATAATTGTAATATGATGGTTTGGTGCTCAAGGATTATTATTATTATTATTATTATTATTATTAATACATTTGAAAACGGTTGTGCTGATTAACATTTTTTTTAAACATGAATAGAAAGGTCAAAAAACAGCATTTATTTAAAATAAAAAAATTTGCAACAATATAAAATTCTTTGCTGTATCTGTATATACCATGAGACATTTTTGTCATTTATTCACCGATAGCATTGTGTGTACAAAAACTCCACATCAGCCACTGACAAAGCAGAGATATACCCAAAAGCAAACATATGCACTTGGATTCATACAGTATACTAAATTCAAAATTCAAGCTGTGTATTATTTGCGATAATCTCTAACTGTCCTTAGGGATTACAGATGAGTGTACCACTAATACATAATAATCCTCCCGCTCAAAACACACAGTCTCTATGACATCACTGTCTGCTTTATGACCTCACCGGGTCATTCCTCTCTAGAGATCTTTGATGCAAAAGGCCTTTTATGTCCATTTTTCCAGTTGTTCTATTTTTTTATGATGTAGTATCATCAAACCCACTCTTCATATTTTCCATCCTATATCGTTCTCGGCTTCCTCCCCCTCTTGCTCTCTGGTCTCGGATCGGGACATATCTTCCCTAGTCTCGTCCAGCCTCAATAACATACAACAAAACACAAGGGTCTGCTGATAAAAACACAAAACAGAGAGATAGCAAAGATTTATGAGTTCATCCGCTCCCCTTCACCCTGGGCTTAATCATTTCTTTTGTTCCCCTGAATTCAAGTTTTCAAGAATCTAGCTTCACACAAACATTGGACTTTCATAACTGTTCAAAACATATATAGTATATTCTTTATCACACATGAAATGTGTCATAAACATGGATAATCTGTTGTTTTGAAAAGAAATATTCATGATCTGTGTATGCATACTGTATTTTGTGTGATTATGACCTTTTGCCTTTGGTAATATAAATGATATATTCCTATATGTCCCTAATGGTTAATAGTGTTTGTACCAAAATTTCACCAAATGGTTTGCTTACTTTATTACAAATGATTTTGGAAAAAGATCTTTTTCCAAGACATATCTTGCAAAAAGAACATTTAAAAAAATATGCAAAGCTGTTGTGCGGTGATGAATCGCACAACTATGAGAAACATTAAAGGTCTTGTTTTCTCTCTAATTAATGGTTTTAGCGCTAAAAAAATGAATATTACTCTTGGAAATATTTCTAAAATCATATACGGAAATGAGGGCAGTCACTTTATCTTGGTAACCATCATGTTATCTGACATTCACATGGAAATAATCATGGCTAACTGTGTAGGGTTTTTTTTTGTTTGTTTGTTGTTTGTTTTACAGGCATCTGTACCCAAAAGTTTTGCATGATGCTGCATCCTCATTCCAAGATGTCAGTTAAAATCTAAGACAATTTTATCGCCTCGAATTGATTGTAATATATTACTTATTTAATAATGTTTCATTTTATGTAGGGTTTACAATATATAATACTAATGAGAATTCATTCATGAGTTCACCAACCTCTGAAGTGTCATGTATTATACATATTTCTTGCAAACTGTAAACCAAACCCTAATTATACTCATAGTACTTATACAGATTGCGTATGGTAGCACTGTCAAGGGAAGGAATCTAGGTGGTTCTCTTGCTATAGATTGATACTTTGTTTGCATTTTGCCAGCTAGATAACATTAGCCAACATAATCAAATCACTGCAGAACACAACAAAAACAGAAGCAGAAAAAAATTCAGATTCATATCATAACAGTTTCAGCCACAAATAATGAATAGAGTGAGGGTAGAAGTCAACAAATGTCAGCAAAACCACATTAGCCTAATGAATGTAGCGAGTTATTGAGAGCAAAAAGAATATTGAATGTATATTATATATATATATATATATATATATATTTAGCAGATTTCTGCACATTCACTGCAGAACCCACATAAAAGTTTCCCAAGCCGCTCTATGCTGCAAAATCCTGCATATAAATTACAGAAACATCTGCAAAGTGGACTGCAGAAATATGCTTCGTATAAACACACACAAACTTGTAATTTGTTCATGGCCAAATACCCATGATGCAGTGAAGTATCAGAGTCGCTGCACACGCTCAGCACTGACCGGAACCGCGTATATTCGCACTCTGAGGCGTCAGCCCCATACCGGTTATCAGGGGCCCAGCACTGCTCACATTGCCACAACAGCACGAGGGGAAGTTAGGCACTGCAGAGGATTGTGGGGGATCAACATTTGTCCGCCGTCTCTCGCTGTCACTCATCATTACAGCTAGCACCATCAATGTAATGTGTGTGTGTATGTGTGTCCAATGTTTAAGTGAGCCAAAGAAGGAATCGCTCGCTGAATGTGTGGTCTTGGTGCAATTGGCTTTACTGTATCCCTTACACACACAGATACAGGCAAACATACACTTTTTGCCCCATCTCTACAGGCTATTTACGGAAGCTTCGACACTAAGCAGCATTTTGCACTGGATGCTAACGCCGTAGACGGTGAGTGGGCGGGACTAAAGCCCAGAGGCATTACAGTCTTTTATGTCTATGAGAAATCAGACGTAGGCTGAAGAAATGGGAGGGGGGGTTACAAACACGCAAAATGGCCTCCAACCACTCTGTCGCAAAACAAAACTGTCTTTTCTGGACCACCAACGAGACCAACACCCCGCGTGATTTTCTTTGCACTTCCCTTTAATTGGTGTTAACCAGATTAGCGGCGTCAAAGGCTACAAACGTCGACGTCGAAACAACTCGGGCCCTGTGGCAAAATCTCCATTGCAATGCAAGAATGGATGTTTCAAAAATGCTAAACACAAACAAACAAATGGCTGAATAAAAGCTAAAACGTACGCTAATGCTTTCACAATCGGGCAAATACAAAAAACCAAGGCGTTGTGAGAACAATTCCATTTGCTAGAGCTTTATTATGACCAACAACAAAGGGCCTGGAACTGATATGTGCTAAATAACATCTCTATAACGTCTTTCAAAACCATTCAACTGACAAAAACACATCCCAGCTTTCTGTTCAAAAGTATCTTTTTCAAGCAAGCACTGTGAAGTTCATGTTGACAGATGATCTCTGTGGAAATTGAGACAATAATTAGATAGATTTATACGATTTTCCGCCTTGTGGTTTTGGAAAAAGTTAAATAACAAACAGAAGTAATAACCAGGACTGTGTGGGATAGGAAAGTGAGACCGGGTGGGTGTGATTACGTATCTCTGAGTAAAGTGGCCTTCAAATCATGATTCTGTGGTTGGCTACAGGTCTAAAGGCCAAACATTCACACTCACAGAGACAAATTCACATGCTAATTTTTCCATGGATTGCACATTTCGATAAATTTACTTTGAAGTGCGTCAAACGCATAAAATCGATGTAATTTCATGTTGAATGTGCAAAAAATCAGAGTGAAACTGAATATGCAATGAGACAGAAAGGGTATTTTTCTTGCACTGACACTGATTTTGTTCACTTTAACCAGCATTAAATTACTTTTAACTATTGATAAGGTTTTATAAAGACTGCATGGCCTACAACAATAGCTCAAAAAAATTGTCTGACTAGCTATTTGGCTATTGGATAATATTATCCAATAGCCTGCATGGCCTACATGACATCATACAAAAAGGAAAGTCGTTTCAGAGGCGATGCAAGTCACTACATTTTGATGAAATAATTATGGAGACAAACAATTTTAACAGTAATGTGTAATTAGACAATAAATGAAATAAATTTGATTTCATATTGACCTCCAGGAGATTTAAAAAAAAATTTGTCTCCATTCGATCCCAATCCTGATGGGAAGATTAGAGGTTCTAAAAGCTGTAGTGTTCCGGAGGAAAGAATGTTTGATAGCGTTTGTTTAAGAATGAAACAGGTTTATATGGTATTACAAGGAAAACCTTCATTCCATACAGCTGTAGGTCAAAGTCAAACCGAAAGGGGAGGGTCTCTATGGACCAGACCAAGTCTGCCAAAATAAACCCTCGCAAAATGCAGGAAACGAGCCCCCTGTTCCACAGGAAATCAAGTCGCCTGTCAAGCAGTCGTCCCTGACATCCCCATGCCCCGTCTCCCAGGTTACTACATATTGTTTACTCGCTCTGAAAGGGTCAAAGGTCATCCAGACTAAATCTATTTCCTCTTTCGTTTCATTCTCTCTTCTCCCCCCTGAGTCAGGGAGGAACAAAAAGAGGGAGAAAGGGGGGGTACGGAATTAAAAAAAAAAAAAAGAAAAGATATATATATAGAAAAAGAGCGAGAGAACGATCAAACGGGCGAGATAAGAACTGTGGGTAGGAGGAGGAGGAAGAGTGAGGAAGACGAAGGACAAGCGGAGGGGGCGGCTTCAGGGGTGTGTATTCAACTCCAGGCTTCCTCCTCTTATGCTAATGCAGCCAATTTCCCCTTTTATTTCATTTCTCGAGCTGAAATCTGCGATCTTTGATAAGGTTGCCACGGAGACCGCCTCTCGGGCGGGCGGATGCGGGCAGGCATGTGATGGAGATGTGCATGTGTGTGAGTGTGTGTGTGCAGGAGCAGTAGGGATGAATAATTTAAAACGGCAGCAGCCCAGAGAGATAAGAAGCCCAGACACACACACACTCACTCGCTCACTCACAAGCTCACATACACACACACACTTGCACAAAGCTCTCTCGGAGCTCGGTGGACAAAGACAGGTGACCCCACAAGGTCGGTTGGGGGTGTGTGAGGTGGGTTGATGATAGAGGGATGAAAGATGGAGGAAGAGAGAGACACAGGGAGGACAACTCTCTCAGGAGAGGCACGAATGGGGAGTTCAAGTATTGATTTGAGACTTTGGAGTCACAGGGCCCGTTGAGTCGGTTTCCATTTCGATGATTCCTTTCCAACAATCTGCTGTTGATGTGTTCTCATTTACTGCTCACCTGTGGATTGATTCCTAGTATAACTTAAGACACCTTAAAATGCGGGCCGTGCAACTGAGGTCTTTTCAACATCTCAATTGGTGAGATTGAATGAAGAGCAAATGGAGACTTTTAATGCTCAGAAGTTGGGTGTTTCACTTGAATACTAACTTTTTCATATTTTACAACAAAACATTCTTCAAAAAAAAAAATTTGAACCTGCACTGACATATCTTAAAAGATGTTAATACCATTGTTTTGTCTCAAGATGCACCCCAGCATGGGCGACATTTGACTCTCGAGTTGCTCAGGACGAGTGCTGTCTGTGGAAACCAGACTCAAGCCCAAAGTATACTTCAGTCGTCTGCGTTTTTTCATAGTAATTTTCACCCCCGAGGAAGGTCCGTGGATGTATTCACACCCTGTCCGTGTGCAGCTGAATTTTTGTGGCCGCACAGACGGTGCTCGTACAACGCCTGTGCGAGTGATTTGAGCGCTTGAAAAGTCCACTTGATAGTGAGCATGCGCCGAATGCGTCGTTCCACGCTCACGGCCAAAGGAGTATACTTTGAAAGGTTTGCACGCTCAACTGTGGGTGAGACGGAGTGGATCACGGAAAATGAAGTATACCCAGGCCTTAACTGCTCCAAATTGTTGCATAGCTCAAATCGAGAAGCTTTCCCATTTTGAATGTCCTAATTCTGGTTTAATCTAAGCCCTGTCTGTGAAACTGGGCCTAAGAGTATAGAAAACATTTACTCTGTACTCTCTCACATAGTAATAATCACTCTTGGAGGAAAGCTAGTAGAGGCTGTGTGACACACATGAGAGGATGTAGCTTTTAGTCTCATTGTTAGAGCGTCCGACTCCCATGCCAGAGACCCGGGTTCGAGGCCCACGCAGAGCGGGGCGAGTAGGATGTGTTACACATAGCTTTGATAATTTGGTCTTGTTTTGTTTGATGAGAAATATTTGTTCAAACTAAGACTTAGACTTCGATATCTTGGCAAATTAGAGCACAGTTTGAGACGTTGTTGAGATCTCTTCTCTAGGAGACAGATGTAAGGTTACTGGGCTCTTTTTTTCTTAGGAGAAAAATCTAAAGTCATGGACATTTGCTCTCCATTTAATTTTATTGTGTTGGAGAAACAATAGAGATTTTAAAGAGGTCTCTTATTTTTTACTTTTATTTCTTTTTACCTTTTACTAATGTCTGATACTTCACATATTTCTCCTGAAAACCCCCCCCAGTAATATCACTTGTATCTCTAGATTATTACAAGAAATTTCAACAATGTTTCAAACTGTTTAGCCAAAGTAATCAAACGACCTTAAAATAAACTCAAAAATTTCTCATCTAACTCAGAAGATACCCTTATTGTGTGTCAAGTATCGTCTCTGTTCATTTGCTTCTCCTAAAACTCAAGACACAAATGAAGAAAAGTCGATGCTCAAATGTAACAACCAGGAACCGGGAAGTTTCCATAAATATGAAAGCACAACCTTTCCGGACTTCTAGGTCCACGCCTCCACGCGCCCTCCACGTAACCCGGTGAATTAGGGTTCAATGCTGCAGTCAAAAGCTTACAATTTGTGAACACTTCCACACAAACTTACCCAAGCGTTGTGTGTGTGTGTGACACATATGCAGGCCCATTCTGTTCTGACTCCTGTCTGTCTGCTTCGGCACATTGCTGTTTTGTTTTTCTTGCATAACACATACACAGGTCATGTGGTGAGCGGTTCAAATAAAGGTGTATGAGGCCACCGGCTCTACCTGCAAAGCAGGCCAATCATAAACACACCACACAGGGTGAATGCTGGGAACCCGTACGTGTGATCCTCATTCAAGCATGACTGTATCATCCGTGCTGGCGCCAGCCAGACCATAACACTATTGCGGAACCAGCACACTTGTTGCATGTGTACTGTATGTTCGTACACAGAGTACGAAAAAAATGTGTTTAATATATTATACAAATATAACTTATTCAGCTTATGACTCTTCACATATAGAAAAAATGCTAAGCTGTTATGTATTGTTCACATATGAGACAGGAAGGCAAAAAGAGGACAACCTTTGATGTGGCACGTCTGAGCCAAAGAGTTTTGTGTGTGTTCAGTGGCCTCCATCAACACTACAAATCTCAAAAGAAGATTTCTACAAAAAAAAAAAGATCACCATCAGCGTGTTATGTCTTCTCACATCGTGCCTGACATTCCAACCTGGGTCCAGGTACACTAAAGACACACACGTACGCAGTCAAACACTCTACAGCATATACACGCTTTCATAAAGTTGAAGTTTATACTCTGAGCTTAGACTGCTGGTACAAGATCGATGCGCTCCATCCAGAACCTGTACTAACCACATGGTGGCACTAGATACATTTGAAATAGAGCCTGAGAAGGTAGTATTTCCATACAGTGATAAAAGGCAAACACTGCACATACTGGAGCAAACAGATACTCCAGATAACAATAGCGATACAAACATTCTATACTGCCCCTCTCGAAAATAATACAAGATGAAACTCAAGAATTGATCTGACTTCTGACAAACAGCATAATACTCAAACCGCAAACGGTGTAATGCCTCAAAACGGTGTAAAACATATTTTAAAAAGCAGCTAATGACACACAACAGATTCGAGACTGTAAAAATAGTGAGAAATATTTTTACAAATCATTTGAAATGGAAAAACATGATGAAAGTAAACCAAAAGCGATATTTTAAGGACTGTTTGTGGGATAGACGAAAAATCTCTTCAAAATCAATTTGGATGTCGCATGAAAAACATATTATTGTTTTTATAATTCCACATAATCAGGGGTATTTAATCAAATTATTTCCCAAAAATCAAATTGAATTAATAAAACTGTGGAAATGATATTTTTTCTTCTCTCAGTAAAAGTGATCAGTCTTGGATTTACATCAAACCATTTGAATGCATTCTCATTATATTTGTCTGGATAATTATTACATTTTGCAATCGTTTTCTATTGGAGCATACAGTGTGAAAAGCAATTGTAGGCAAGCAATTAAATCAGATGTTAATTAAATCTGATCTTGTGTTTGTACATTAATTAAGCTGCAATTTTAATCTAGTAAACCCCGGCAGTCTAATAAGAGATGTGGAAATGTGTGCAGGCGCAGAATTAGCTCATTTCATGCCTGTAAATGCTGCTTTTTTATTTGTTCATCTCATCAGCGCAAGAACCCAGCATGGCACAATTCGAGCCTTCCCATCGCAATTATCGGCCAAGTTAACAGAAGGTCAGCCATTATCTACCTTCATTATTTCCCGGCCTAATTCTTAAACCTTGAAGACACACAGGAAATAAACCTGGAACAAGGAGCGTGCGAGCGAGCGAGAGAGTGAGTATACAAATTATACACACGGATTATGAATACGGTGGTTCGAAATGTGCTCACGTTTATGAAGGCGAACGGGTGGGAGTTTGCACGGACACTTTCATTATGTTTATTTCAGCAATAAAGGTTATCAGATGAAGAGCTGGTTTCCAAATGCTCCAGTTCCTGGTAGCAGAGACTTAAAAGATAAGTGTGAAAATTTCCCCCTGCGGTCAGCGTCTCCACGCACACTTGTTCGCTCACACACGCACGCGTCCTCGCAGGTCGGCTTGGCTTGAAGACTGAATCTAAACAAATCCCACTCTTAAAAAGCATAGGAATGGCACATTAGGCTAATTACAAACTCATTTAAAGCTGGCAAAATATTGATCGTCATGCATTTCCTAGCACACCGGTGGGGAAGAATAAGAAATATGGCAGGTGTAGATGTAAATTGTTTGTTGGCAGCAGCGAATTTTAAATTACAGTTCAATCATGGGAGGGTGGGCAAAGGGAGGGGTCTTTTCTCTGATCCCCTCTCTGCACGCTTAGTTAATATTTCACTGGGTGAGAATACGCCAGCCAGGGTGCATTTCACCCCCTGAATGAGAAGCAATCTCGCTCAGCCGACTCGAACAATAATTAGAATGGAGATTAAATAAAAATAATTAGAAAAAGTTCATCTAGTTTTGATGTATTAATTATTCAGTTGCGCTTTATTCCAAGTCTAATTATCTGCTTCACTGAAAATGCCGAGATTTGCGTGACTCATAAAAATTACATTCGTGTAATTATGTCAGCAATTTGCGGGGAACTCAACTAAGCGACGCGTCAGCTTTCTTTCTTTGCCTTTCCCCCCGCCAGTTTTAAGTAACTTACTTCCAACTACTTATAACTTATAAGTTAATACACTTCCATTCAATGCTGCCATAAAAAATAATGGAAGGCGAGTCAGGATTATTTACTCTAGAAATGGCGAGGCGTTCCCACTCCGGCTGATTTCCGTCTATTCCCCGTCCGCCTTCTCAGACACTTGTACCTCTCCGAGTACAATGAAAACAAGACGAGCTCCATCCATTCTTGGTCAGTAGATAATCATTTGCATATAAATGGGAAATATTTATTGTGACCGAATATTAAAAAAGGGGAAGGCGAGATGAAGTAGTGTTTTCATTTTTCAAACCTCAGGAGGCGGCCTGTGATATGTATGTATTAAAGACTTGTTGGAAGATGAAGAAAAGGAGGGAAAATAAGTGCAGGGATCTGTCGGAGGGTTTATCGCTCTGTGGGACGGGTGAATGAAGCGAGGTTGCGCTGGTGAAAGAGTGGAGATAGAGCGATCGCTCTCCTCCGTCTATCTTTGCGGCCTGAGTCTGCTCTGGCATACACAAACATACTGACAATGACTCACAATATCCACTCCAACTCACACTTTTTGCTCTTGACTGTTGTGTTCATATTACAATGTAATTACATATGTAATTACTTAGTAATAATGATGAAACGTGAATATTTATTATATAGAATTATATTATGGAGGAATTTCGGTAACACTTTATTTTAAAGTGTCATTGTTACACATGTTACATGCAGTTAGTGTAGAAATAAATAGAAATTATGCATAGTTACATTCAACTAACCCTAAACCAAACCCTCATCATAACCCTAAACCTATAGTAAGTACATGTAGTTACTTAATATTTCTCAGTATTTAAATGTATAATTACAGTGTAACAAAGAGACCTTAAAATAAAGTGTAAACCATAATTTCTAATATAATTTATTACTTACTAATGTGTATAAGCGATATATGTAACAGGAACACACTGCATTACTGTAAACTAATGTAATCAGGTTGACTGAATAATATTATTCATTATGAGAAAAAAAGACGAAGCATTTTTTAAAAAGTTTTTACAGTAATGAAAACTGCCACCACTTATATTTGTTAAAAAATATATTTCAATAATTAGGCTGTAATAACTTGTGCAAATGTATAAATCATTAAAGATGAAACAAAAAAGTCCCATTGCTAAACTGTTAACATGTTTGTTATCTGTTTAGTATATATATATATATATATATATATATATAAATAAATCATACTTTTTTTTAAACAAATTTATGTCCTATTTTTATAAACAAGTTTGGATTATTTAAGTTTTACAAGTGAAAATACATTTCGATTAAGTATAGAGGTATTATAAATACTTATTCATTAATCAATGCTCTTTTACCATATTAACAGGTTAAATTTAAGGCCAAAAGATAAACCTCTAATGAAATCAAACTTAAAATCACAAACATGAATTTTGAGGTGTAATAAGAGCCATTCAGTTTCTAAACTTGGAGTGCAGTGATAAAACCAAAGCATACATGGAAAAGATATCAACTACACATCAACGTATTACACATGTACACCTTTTTCCTTCCCCGTCTTCCTCCCTTTTCCCCTCGTTGGCTAGTTCTCTTTACACGTGGAGCCAAATCTCTTGGCATAACCACATTCCCCTGTGGGAAACCCTGAAGAGATAAATGCCCCCAGTGTTAGTCAAGTCTTGAGTCTATAACTCCGCCATCACAGATATGGAGCAACCTACATAGATGGAGAGATCCACACTCACGCATGTTTATTTGAGAGTGTGTGTGTGTGTGGCCAGCCGGGCGCGTGGAGCGGCATGGAATTCCAGCATTGTGTTTTATCAGAGTTACGCTGCTGTGATAATAATGTTAAGAAGAGATGTAGTGGAGAAAAGGATGACAGAAAGGTGTTGACTGAAACAGCTCAGGCCGCTTAAACCGGTTTTGAAGTGCTCCCTCATTCAGACAGATGCTCGTGCTGCCTCTTACATGCATTATCTAAAATCAGTGCTGATGCAGCGCACAAGCCAAAAGTTATCGTGTTCTAATCAATGCCTGCAATGATACTGCGTAATACAAACATTACAAATAAACCGCAAAAGAGGAAAGCCGTCTTTTGCTTTTCCCTTGCCGGAACATGCTTAAACGCATACACACAATTGTACATAGACAATATTCATAATCTATTGCTTTATCAATTTATATAGGGTCAGAAAAAAAAATGATGGTCGAAAAAAGAACTTTTTTTTATTGGTGATGACTCTTTAGAGCACAAAACTAAATCAATTTTACATTTCTCTTTTTAAAACTATACAGAGGCGTATTCAGGGCATCGCAAAGGATGTAAAGGTTGTTATGCTAAACTAGTGTCGACCTAGTTTCTGAAATGACTAAAAATGTTATAATGTAATCTAATAATATAATTTAATAATGTTTTGTAAATGTTGTTAATGAAACTTTTTGTGTAAAGATGTTTTTATACTATGGGTAGATAGGTTTGCTAATAATTTGAGTGAAGGGTTTCTGAATTGAATAAAGAAAAAAAAACAAATATAAATAAATACAGTTTTTAAAAATAAACATTGTAGAAATACAGCATCATATAAAAACTATTGTTTTCCTTCATGTGAGAAAGAAACAGTTTTATCTATTTAAATTTTCTTCAGAAAGAAAGAAAGATGGGGATGTTTTGTGAGGGTAGAAGGATGAAAAGCGTCAAACACAGAGTGAATGAGGGCAAGGCCCACACGTTAACACGCACAACACAGAAATGTGCTAATAAAATAAAGTCACAAGTTATTGCTAATGGTTAGTGATGCCTATCCGACACACATTCTAAGAAGTAATACTCATTTTACTTCTTGGCAAAAATGCCCTGACTCAATCTGTAACTTGTTTTCCACCTATCATTTTTTTTTTCTTTGAACTCTGTCGAAAAGTGTTGGGACGGCCGCATTGCTCTAAAAGTTCCCTCTCCTCTCTTTTGCCCAGTGAATGACTGCATGTTAATGTCAAACACTTATAACACAGGTTTAATCCGAAGCACATGTTGTACTTCCCAAAAAACACAACCTCCATCTCATGTACCTCGCTTTACACACACACACGGACGCATGGACCTCTCTGCCCCGCCAACAATAACACTGCCCTATCTGCACAGATCAAACCGCAGCACACAAAATCATTACTGAAATTAAATAGCCTTTTCCTAGCATGGAAAAGAGAATTCACGGTGCTCGCCCGATCGGCACAGCCATCTCAAACCTCTCTTCCTGTTGTTTGAACTTGCATTCTGTATTGTGTTGATATAACGCCCTCCGTCCCCGGAAAATGGAAACATGCAGTGAAAGAACTCCATCCACCTGGGGTTGTCATGACAAGACGACGAGGAGGCTAGAATGAGAGCTAAAGACAGAGCAAATAAGTTGGTGTTTTCTTTAGATGGTTATTTAAAGTCAGTTTTCTTTGGCCACCACTGGACTTGCAGTTGGGCAGGCAATCGAAAAAGGACCTATCAATTACTGACCCCTCTCCCCACTTACAATTCCTCCCCTGGGCCTTAAGGACAACAGGATAACCCTGCTAACGTGAGAAGTGTTCCCGGGGTGGACATTAATTTACTAATGCGTTTCTTGCAGTTCCTCGGGGACTGCGCTGAAGAGTGGCCCTCTTGGGACTCCGTAGCCATTCTCATAACAGGACCCAGGCGCCAATCGGAATAAGGGAGGCAGCGAACGCAGTCTTGATGGTATCACATAGACAAAACCGCAATGTCTCAGATAGAAACCTTGAACAACTACTATTAATTGGCTTGGCTGTTTATTTTTGTTTCTGTCTGAGGCAGACAGCCGTATAACAGCAAAGTCATCGATGGCTCTATTCCTGCGTTTGCCAAGTAATGAGGATTGACGTCCGTGGTTGATGTCGCTCCACCGCATAAAACTTTTTTGGAAACATTTGTCAGCCTAAATACACAAGCGTCAGTCACCCGTCTGACCTAAAATGGCACAGGACAGGAAACACCGAGGGAGCATTGACAAAAACGACTCTCGAAGGATCTCAAGAATTTTAGTGTCTGATTGATATATTTGAGTGGCACAGGGATGGAAAGTTGCTCGGAGGTTATCTACAGGTTATCATGAGATTATTACCATGTTATAACAAGGATATTAAGCGGTTATTACCGGGAGCTTAAAGACGAATGAAGAAAATCCTTTAACGGTTCAAGTAAGGTCGCTGAGAGGCTATAATAAGGTCAATTTAAGGTCATTCAAGGGATCTCATAACGTCACACGCCTCACAGACGTCGGCGCCCGTTAGTCCCCAAAATTTGAATGTGCAGTTACGATAAAAATGATATTGAGATAAATAAAAGTTTGCATACACATTCACCCACGCACTCAGGACATGTGACCCTGACCCTAATTAATGCATTAGAGAGGTCAAAGGTTACTTAAACAGCTTTCTGTCAAGGCCAAAAGGGTGCAAGTATGTGTGTGTGGTGATTTCTATTAACTGCTAAGTACTGCGGCTGACCTGACATTGTGGTTTGTAGGATCGGAGAACGAACAGGCAGTTGCAGCCCACTTCATCCTCTCCAGTGTGGGTAGGAGGAGATGCGGCGCCTACTCACTGTTCAAACATCTACTTCTCATGCCCTGGAACAAGGCTTGAAGTATAAATACCACTCTGAATTTTGATCAAAAAATAACACCAAGATTTTTCTTCATTGACACAACCCCCTATTGGGCCCGACCCCTAAAAGCTTCCCTGACTTCAGAGAGTCCATAAACAGTTCCTCTTTTCACCATAAATCAACTTCGCCATGCGGCTCCATCTCATTCTTTTTTCTCATCCATTTTTCCTGTCGTTTCTTTTGAGGAGGAGAGGTTGTAATTGATATGCAGGATTACAACTATGACCCCCCCCCCTCCAGAAACACCCCCCTCCTTCTCGCCACAGGGCAAAATGGAGATGGAACAGAAGTTTTGTTTAGACAGAGGCCTGTGCTGGGAAAAGTGATACAGACACACGTATAAGCCGTATTTACTGAAACCGTTTCTCTTTATTTACACTAATGGTGCCGTGAATGGTGCATTATGGGGCTTTTCAAGTGCTGAGTGGAGGTGTCAGACCGTGCGTTTGTGTGCGTGTGACTGTGCGCTAGTCATTAGCGTCTCTCTTTTGCTTTGCCCCGGGCGCCATTCAACATTTACTTGGTACTTGGACATTTTTGCACTTTTTAAGCCATTTAGGAAATGTGAGTTGACCTCTCCTTTCCTTCAACTCGTGTACCGCTTGTTAACAAAAGACCCGCACACGCATTGCCACACATTGTTAGGCTCCTGCTCTCGTTTTCGACTATGCGGTGGTTGAAAATGACATGACTCTCTAAAATATTGGATTCTGATTGGTCATGGCATTCAGTGGTCAAAAATTTTGTAATTACTATTTAACTGTTTAATTAACTGTTACCCCAATCAAGATACGGTCAACTGATCCTTGTAATGAAACTAATGGCTTAATTTTTTGGCAATAACGACCTGCTGACTATAGGTTTTGACTTACATTTTACAGTAAATCAAACTGGTACAACATCCAACTATTGTCATTAACATTGGGGAGTTTTTCGAGTGTATTGTTCTGAACTGATCACACATGTTATCTCAATAGTTTTTGTAGTTGTGTTTTGGACAGACACGGCTTTAAATGAATGAAAATTAATTCCAGATTTTAACCAAAGTTATTAGCAATTTTTATCGATGGAATTGAATTATCATCAAAGGTTTATGTATGTATGTTTATGTAATATAAAATCAATTTTGAATGCCATCAATTCAATATTCTATGAAAGGATTTTGTATGTTTCTAAAATAATACATTTGTAAAATTCAGTTCCATTAATATTACATTTTACATGTTACATATCAGAGTCTTTGCAAACAGATCAATGTATATATAGTATCACAACTTCATTATCGATTATAATGAAATTACAAGGCAGAATTGAGCAAGTCAAAGCGAGTAAAAATAGACCTTTTAAATAAAATACAAATAAAACTTCAATGTGCCAGCAAAGAACAATGAATAGAAGAAACAAATATAAGAAATAGTGTAAAAATAATAATTACGACGGCACTACCACCTCAGGTAGTGGACAGTGTTTATTCAGGACTGAGTCGAAGTTTCCTGAAATGAATCTAGGTTTCAAAAACTCAGCATAGATCAACCATGTAAGAAACTTTTCTTTTCTGATCTTTCTGTATGTGGCATTTAATTGGGAACATTCCCGTATGTCTTTGAAGTGAAGCCCAGTTTCACATAGGTGGTCCTCTTGTTTTTGAACAAACACTAAACAAAGCGTGAAAAATGTACGCCAAAAGACACACTCTCATACTCACACGAACCGTGCTACGTTTCATCAAGACTGCATTTCAGTTTAGCTGTAAGTGTGTAGGTAGCATTGATTTGCATAGCCTGTAGGATGCGATCGCAGTGTAGGGGTAAACTTGCTTCCACAGACAAAAGCAGACGCAGGGGCCTTTAGCACTACGGGCCAAACGCGCAATTACACGCTATCTGTTTTAAAGGAGCCAACATGCTACAGTAGGTTAGCCTGACACTAGCTCGCCGTTTGGATACATAGCTCATAGATATTTGTGTTCTGGAAGCCCCTGTGCTTTAATCACTTGTAGCTTGGTTCAAAGAGAAGAAAAATACGATGGAAAGATGAGTGAAGAGAGAGAAAAATGAATATTTGTTGATGAAGAAGGAAGGGCGAGAGAGAGAGAGAGAGAGAGAGAGAGAGAGAGAGAGAGAGATAGTTGAGTCATATTTCAACCCTAATTAGAACTGACAAAATGTTTTTGAGGGATCACTCTCTCTCCAGCTTTGTTTGCTTTAGCAAGTCAAAGCCAGATTTATAATGGCTGCAAAACATTAGAGCGATCGGAAGTGCACACAGGGAGGGCGACAGAGATGGACAGAGAGAGAGAGAGAGAAAGACTATGTGAAGACACTGTTTGCTAGCATTATTTCTATTGCTTAAAGTTTGAGTTAAGGACTTTTACTGGGGGAAAAATTCCATGGATTTACTTGGAATGAAGGACCCAGGGAATATCTAGAGAACAAAATATCAGAGTGACTAAAACCCAAAGTATACTTCGATTTTACGTATATACTTGAGTATGCATACAGTGCGTGTGACGCAAATTTCGTCAATCAGCAGAACGCACAAAGACGGAGCAGGTTACTTTTGATATGAAACAGTTTCATATTTTTTTTGAAAAAATAACTTTTTAAAGAAGTTTAAACAATAAATAGCGTATAGTGTCTCTTTAATGTGTCGTGACAGATCGCTGTAGCTCCTCGTGAACCGATCATCTCTTCATACTAGTTCATTTATAGCATCAAATAAACATGAATGAACATCAGAAGGAATGTTGTTTCAAGACGTGAGTACACACAATTTTTCAAGTTCTCCAACGTTAATCTACTAACTCCAAAATGGCGGATTCTGGGTTATGATTGGTTAGATCGCCTGTCAATCAAACTGCCGGCGAAGGATCAATTACTTTCTCCACAAGGTGGCAAAACTGAGCTGCGCTCCTTGATTCCATCGGAAAAGAAAGAGAGGATACTGAATAACAGCAATAACAAACTACTGGAGACAGCAAGAATAATAGATGCCCACGTTGACAAGCACTTGTGTGAGGGGATTAAGCGATGCAAACAATTGTAGTTTGAATGTATACAAAGACATTTTTATCTCATAACTCTTGGAAAGAAATATCACAGACACTGGACATGGATGAATCTTTTTGCACCACATACCGTATGTTTGTGCAAGCTATTAAATGGAGTATGCTGTCCAACTGTGTGTACAAAACTGAAGTATACTTTGGGTTTTAGGGGTTGGCAACACCCTAAGAAAAACTTCTCCACCAGCAAAATGGCTGCCCATTGCTCCGTGTGTGTGTATACTACTCACTACTCCTAATGTGTGTGCTAACTTGGATGGGTTAAATGCAGAGGACGAGGTTATTTGGCCTTCACATGTCGCTTTCACTTTCAACCACCCACAACATTCTAAACGGAGACAGAGGCACGTCCGAATCCTATGATCATATCACATCCTGTCTACTGAGATACATTCATCTGATCTATATTTGAAGGCAAAATAAATGTATCCTTCGCCACATATGTGTTTCATGTATTCTCTGTCTGGACTCTTTAGTTTGATTTTGTCACATGTGCTCATTGGTTCCCGCCACCGTCATCAATAGTTCCTTCCCATCAGCTCTGTGTAATTTATTATTAGTCTCATTATCTACTCTGTTCTGTGTATTTATACCTTGTCGTTCGTTAGATTTAAGTTTAGTGTCTTGTGTGGCTCTTTCTCCTAATTCTCCTGTTTATTAATATTAAAAATTGTTCTGTGTATTCTGTCGTTGTGCTCCTCCTTAACCCACAAGAACGTAACACTATGATTTTCCACTATCCTGTGAGTTAATAATTATAAAATAGCATCTGAAAGTGGAGGTTGGTGGTGAGTTTGTGTGTAAAGGTATGTTTTTGCACAACTTTTTCAATTTTTGATTTCGTTTCTAGCTAGTATTGCTATAATTAAATAATTATTTAGTTATTGCCAAAGTTTTCTGTATTTTATTGTAAATTGGGAGGTACTTTCGATAGTATAGTCTGATAGGGAATCGAGACAATAATTCAAAGCAATTATAAACCATAGAAAAGAAATGTTCAAAATCATTAAGAACACATCTGCAACAGCATAAAACACTTTGACAGTTGAATAGCAACAGATTTAGAAGAGAACATAGCAACATGTTCAAACCATTCAAAATGCATGATTTTCATTCCCAAACCAGTTCTGTGCAAACTCTCCATATGCCAATTCTAAAAATGTAACTGGTCATATCAATTATGGTTAGAGTGGGAATCTCACCTCACAATTCGATTCGATTACGATTCAGAGGTCTGCGATGCGATGGTATAACGATTATCAATGCATCTTTTTTTACAGATTTTCTTTTTTCTCACTGTGTGACTACTAGTATTTTTAAAGCAAAGTATTTATAATGAATTACTTCCAATATCTTTTATTAATAAAACAAGTAGAAGTTATTTGGTAAGTCAACTGGAAGGTTACATTTGCCAGCATATGTCACAGCGTTGCAAAGAACCAACAAGAAAAGAAATATGTGCCTGTAGCAGCATACTTGAAATAAATTAATACAGACTTCAGCATTTTCTGAATCACCAACATAAATGAATAGACTTCTAACCAGCATCCTCCTGTTATGTTCAATAAGCAATATAACAATGTTATATCATATTAATAATATAGCAATAACACAACTTCCATATAGAGTGGCTTGTCCAGGCTGTGTTTCCCATAAGCATTGTAAGTTGTCACCAATAGTCTTTAAGATTAATTTAGGCTTATATCGTAAGCTTACATCTTTTGAGAAATACAGCCCAAGTCCTAGTTCCCTTCCACTTCAAAGTCAAAGTGCTTTCCTACACTATTGGCGATATGCTAAAAATCATTTAGAACGTTAGCAATCAAATAGCATGCTAAAACATTTCAGAACATGCTAACAATTGCATAGTATCCTTGGGGATCTTAATATCCTAAAAACCACCAACAACAGCCTAGAAACACCTTAGCGACCACCCAGAACCCTTAGAATTAATAGTAATTCAATAAGATTTCCTAGCAATGTGCTAAACAACTCAGAGCAATCACACATTCTAGCAATCACACAGCTCCTTGGTAATATTAAAAGTTATCATTATTTATATTTTGCATATATATGAGGACTGTCAAAATTAACTTGTCAAATAACGCATTAACGCAAATTCATTTTAACCGCACAAATTTTAATAGCGTGCGATTAATTTTGCGCGATTAATTAATTTTGATGTTTTGTTACTGAAAAAAATTTAAAGATTGCAGGTAAAAATGTGCGTTTCTCATTTCAACTCATGAAAATCCTTTGATTAATCACAATTAAATATTTTAATCGACAGACAGCCCAAATATATAATATACACACACATATTTCCTAAACTTCGACCCTTAATCTAGCTGAATTATAAATGGAACAAACTACAACTACAAGAGCATGGTGTTGTTCAGGCACATAACTACTCTCACATATGTTTTTATAGTTAATAGACTCTCTCTCTCTGTGTGTGTGTGTGTGTGTGTGTGTGTGTGTAGGCTCCAGTCAACTGTATTGTGCTAACCTCATAGTGACCCTGGGCTTAAGCTCTCTTTTGGACAGAGAATGGGCCGTTGAGGGGTCGGAGGATGTGTGTGTCTGTGTGTGTGCGTTTGTGTGTGTGCGTGTGCGTCTGAGGTCTGAGTAAAGCTTTGAGAGTTGTTTGATTTGGCAGGTTCTGTTGACTATTGATGTTAGGGAGGGAGTAAGTTTCGGAGTGAGAGACCCACATTTACTGCACTGAGAGAGAATCATTCATACACATGAGAAATATATCGACAATAAAGGCAATCAAGAGGTTATCCAATCAGATTCCATTATTAGGACCTTTTGGATTATGAAATGACACTGTGGGAATTACAGCAGGTGAAATTGCGACTGATGGAGTTCAACGGTTTCTTCAGATCTTGAGATGGCAGGTCCACCCCATAGCGAAGAAAAACAGAAATGAGATCTCTTTAATCTCTCAACTGTTTCTTCTAGACTGCAATGAGATTAAATGGAGACATTTTCTTAAGTCTCTGGCTTCTCAAATGTTTCTCAAGAGAAAAATAACCCTGGCATCTCATGTTTCACAAAAATCTAGTCTAAATGAAAAGTTATTATAATTAGTAGTATTAGTAGTAGTTGTCATCGTAGTAGTATATTATTATTATTATTATTATTATCATCAATTATTATTACTATTATTAGTAGTAGTAGTGCTTTTGTAATGTTCTTGTTTTATTTATTTTTTTGATGTTTCAATTAAATTTACTTTCATTTAATTTCACTTGAGAGTATTATTATTATTAATAAGATAAAATAATGTTCGAAAATTCGGACATGATTTTGATGACATAACTGAGACATTTAAGTATTCTGAGTGATGAAAGTAACATTTTAGAAATACAATTTCCTCTGGTAAATATTCAGATATTCGGATGTCTGTCCACTCTAGACACCTCAATATCACAGGCTTATATCTCAGATTTATGCTTTGAGTGTCTGTTGGTCATATTAAGAGTATGTAGAATGTAATAACACTAACGACAGATTCATCTCATCAACATATCTGATTTCAGACAGAAAGGGCAGAGAATTGACTGTCCATATGACAACATGCATAGACAATCTTAATATTTTAGCCGAACAACCAATCTCACGCACACATTATCATAACACCGGCCTAACTCCCATATAGCCTGACTGCAATGAAACGTGTGTGTGTGTTAGTTTAAGGGGTGCGTTGTTGCAGGTCGAGGGTCATTTAAAGGACACACTATCAATGTATCAGCTTCAGATTCTGGTCTTTATTAAACCCAGTAATAATAACGAATTTAAATGCAAAACAAGACTTCATCCCAGGAGGAACCACGAGTCAAGGCTGGGTTCTGGAGGAATCATTTGAGAGACAGATGCAAAGATCAGGTGCAGGTGGGAGTGTTTCCTTTCCAATGTGTGTGCGTGTGTGTGTACGGACATGTACAACTATATTTGTGAGGACTGGCTTGAGTTTTAGACCAGCGGGGTGAGGACAAAAAGAGAATTGTGAGTACATTTTGGCCAGTTCTCATTTTCTGAGACCCCTTTAGAAGCTTGTTTGAGGGTCAAGACTTAGCTTTAGGGTCATAGTTATAATTGGGTTTAGGTTTAGGGTAAGGGATCGGGTCAGGCACTTAGCTGTGATGGGTAAGGTTAGGGTAACGAGGGGACAAAATGGCAATATCCGAAATCCTTTCCTTGTGGGGGCATATTTTGGTCCATATGAGGAAAACAGCTTATAAATCATATAAAGTGATGCAAAAATGCAGAAAGTGCGTAGGTTTAGGGGAGAGAAAGTCATTCTAAAATATGAAAACCCAACATTTGTGCATTTATCTTGATTACACTTTTGAAATTTGTGTCGTTTGATTTAATCACATTTAGCAAATGATGATTTAGCAAATAATCACATACAACAACCATTTATTTGACCTATATACAGTTAGTGACATAGTAAAGTTGGCAGACAATAATTGTATAGAAATCATGTCATTTATCATTTTATTTTGTCGACAGCACTAGCTTTCCCAGTGTATAAATGGAATTTTTTTACATGAAAATACAGAATCCAAAAGTTTGAAATGAATTAATATTTGTATTCATCAACATATATTATTTTCCTACTGGATGCATTAAAAAGTTTGTACTTTTTTACTGTATTTTTGTTCAAATAAATGCAGTCTTGTTTAGAAACTCAGAAACGCTAAAAAGAATTGATTTGATATTTTGACTATTAACACCTGAGGGGCTGTAAGAAACACTCTGGGGTCGGTATTTTTAGATCCAAAACACACACTCACGCACACACACACATATATAGACATAACATTCAGCTGAGGGAGAGGGAATCACAAAGCTGGTCCTGTTTTCGCACCTGCTGCTTTGAACGACATTAGGGGCAAAACCAAGACACACACACACACACACCCAGCAAAGTGAACCACCTCACTACATGAAGTTCACACAGTGGTCATGACCGTGTGTGTCACTGAGTTCTGTTAATTGAGGGAAAGGAGAGCGTGATCCTCAGGTGAGCACTGCTCAATGGCGCACCTGTGTCATTGTCAACGTCACCCGCCGTCACCCTCTGAACTCCGACCCCTGACCTGTAACCGTAGAGCTCTCGTTTAGGGTCTCAGATAGACATACAGTCCTTAAGGCCATGGGAATGACATCTGGAAATCCGCTATATCTGTTTACCGCTCATAGATGGCTAACGCAGACGCAACGAAACAAAGCGCTGAACAGTAATGAACTCGGACAATCGCTTCAAAGACGCGTTCGGAGAGAGAAAGAAAGGAAGGAGGTTTCCTACAGCTGTAGAAGTCATCAGGGTGGAAGCGACAGTGTCATTAGCTCAGGGCTGTCAGCGGCCCTTTAAGACCGCCGGAGGTTTATTGTTGTCATAATGAGTGGTGACGGACTAAAAGGGGAGGTGTGTCCAGGGAATAATCCGCTAGTCAACACCCACATTACAACCCTAACAAGCCGTCTCGCACAGTCAAAACACACACATGCATTCTTTGACCTCTGTTTGCACAGAAAGGTGCTAAATGGGCATGTCATGTCCGACGTGTGACTGCGTACGCGGTGTGGTCTCTCCCACTGCTCCCAGTCCAGTCTTACCGGGAGGGTAGAGTTTCCAACCTTTAGTTCGGAGTAATGTAAATATTCTAGAATGAACAGTCAATTATGAGTGGAAGAGAAGGCAAGAAAAAAGAGAGAAAGTCTCAAATTATCTGTCAGTTAAATGCTGTTATTTATAAGGCACAAAAATTATGATAAATCACAACTGGCAATCTGTTTTCAAATGGTCCCTTACTAATAATATCCATATACAATAAAAATGAACATACTCTTTTGGTTTGTTGTTTCCCCAATTCTCATTCCTGTTATACGTACATGTAACAGAAAGAGTATTTATGTTGTACCATTTGTTATCATGCTTTTAATGTATGCAGATCTGAAAAATTAAAATAATAAACTTACTTAATAAAGGATTTTTAAGGATTTTTAAAAAAATACTTAATTGAGAATCATTTTTGAGAGTTATACTTGCAATTTAAACCAAGAAAATAGTGAAATGTCTGGAAGCATCTTTTTCATGCTTTATATTATCATACAGTCGCATGATTTATTAAATCAATTACTTGTATGGCTGATAACTTTAAAGAACTGCCCTTTGTTATGGATATGACGAAAATACCAACAGGATGGAAAGCGAATTAACTGGTAATTAAAATAATATTCCCAAGAAACAAGCTTGATTTGAGACGTTATGATGAGTGAAAATGAATTTGATAAATTGTGCCTTTTATCATGTTAGCACATTAATTGTGTTATTAGAAGGAATAATTCAAACATTTTTCACCCATTCATTCATTCATTCAGTCACTCATTCATTTTCCTTCACTTTTTATTTTGCAAATGTAATATTTCGAATGTATACAGTATAAGGACATAAAACTGTAGTAGGAGTGAAACTAAGTGTATTCATCCAGCCTTTGAATTTTTGTATTTATTTTGTTTAATCAGCATTAAGGCTCATTCACACCAAGAATGATAATTATGATGATAACTATAACAATCAAGTTTTAATAATTGTCCTAATTTGTTCTAATTCTGTAATAATAGGGAAGTCCACACCGCAACTACAACGTTATCATTATCATTGGAATCACTTTCAAGAATGATTTTCTCCAGCTGATGAATGATAAAAACATTCAGCCAATCAAAATCCACCCGCTTGAGCATTTAAAGTGGCAGAAGATGCAAATATAGTGTGTGCTTATAATAAACAAAACATTATCGACCATTGTTGGTCACTAGTTATCGTTATCATTCTTGGTGTGAACGAACCTTTAGTCTCAAATATTTGTCCAAGATGAAACGGGCTCATTTTACTGAAACTTACTGTATGAGTCATAACTATAATTAAATATTTAGAGTACTGATGATATGTAGAGTACAGATGTAATGAAAAGCATTTGGTTGAACATCTTTACTCCATCAAAGCTATTGACTTGTTATATCAAACATATTTACTTATATAAATACGCATATATCTGTACATCAGGTTTCTGTGTGAGTGTGTCTAAATGAATAAGGCAGTCGCTGATAGACATTGATGTTTGTAGCTCTGTTAAATGATCCTTGAGGTTCCACTGTGGGCAATCTCCTCTTGTTAACATTAATCTAAACATGAACTCACAGCGCACACACAGGCAGAGGCCAGCAATCTATGGAAATCACTCAGCACTGGACTGAAAGACAAAAAAAAAGTTAGATATGGCTTCATGTCTACTGCATGTTTCCACTCCTAATCCTGTCACTCAATACTGTGTGTGTGTGTGTGTGTGTGCGTGTGTGCGTGTATGTGGTGTGCTTGGGGTTAAGTGAGTGTATATTTTTCATATCTATCTCATCTGTGTGACACCTTACCTAATCCCTCTATTCCTGCATGGACAAAAAAGATAACTTACCCTTACAAAACAATGCCTTAAAAAAAAAAAAAAAATGTAATACAATAATATTTTTTAAATGTGTTATGGCATGATATACACAATGGTATTATGATGGTAATACCCATGGTATTAGTTGATGAACCATGAAGTACCACATAATTACTATAGTACATGAATAAGGTAATTCAGTATAATGCATATGAAAGTAACAAGGTACCATCAACTGATACCGTCACTGTACCATGGGCCCACCGTAGTACTTTTTTTTTTAAGTATAGCCTTAATGCCTTTTGGTGTTGATCAATTATTTTCCCTTAACTAAAATATATTTCTATCATGAAAACTCTCAGAAGATTAATAGCATGGTAATGTTGTGACAACATTAATGTATTCGGTGTTGGTAGAATAGATCTGCTACGCTGCTGCTGCTGATACTGTTGATTATTGCTGCTGCTGTTGCAGAGCAAGTACAGGAGCCTGTTACTGCCAATACAAACACTTATATGCTGCTGCGGCATGTAAGATACTGCTTTAGCACAAATAGCATAAATAAAATTACACGTAGTAGATTTATACAGGTGGAGCTGGGGAAGGAGGAGGGTTTCAGAGGAACTCTGAAAGCACCCTGCAAACTTACAGTGAATGCTAACCACCTATTCAAAAGTTGAGAAGCAAGCTCATTAGCTATATAAACATGAACAACATGAACCAATCCGCTTGTGCCATGTAGTTAACGATATATCATCAATTGTGTTAAGGACCCATCAGCCTACGCAATCGGTTTCATGACAGAACTTGGTATTTCACCCAAAAATGAAAACGCTTATTATTTATTCACCCACAGGTGATTCAAAACCCATCATTATTTTGCTTTGTTTTTGCGGAACATAAAATGAGAATATTTGAAGAATTTGTTCAGCTCATTTCTACACAGACAACTTTAGGTGACTAAGTGTAAAGTGTCTAAAGCTGCAAAAAAAAGTAATAAATAAATAAATTATTGTTTTAAATTATCATATATTGTCTCGGTCAGACGGAAACCTTGTATATCCAAAAATGCTACTTTTCAGGAAAAAAAAAATTATTTTCAAATAATTAAACAGTATTATCAAAGTTGATATTGTAGTTTTTTATATGGTCAGAGAAATTGCATGCATCATTATATTATTATAATTGTACTAAAATTAAACTCAAATGGGGTTACAGGGTTTCGAATTTCGGACATACGTGTTTTGTCCGTCATTTAAACTCCAGCATCTGAGGCATCACATTACATTTTCATCACTCATATTTTTTCTGTCATTTGGCCAATATCTCATCTTATTAAAGACACACACAGGCTATTTAAGACAGTGCTGGCTATGACTCCATGACAAATGCTAGACTAAGACACTCTTTCAGCCTTTATATATATTTAGAGCTGAAAAGTTTGCTTATGACCTTATTACATATCCATTTGCAGGAGTTTTTTGTTTAATTTTTTTATGTTCTTTAATTTGTGCATCACCAGTAGATCATGCGCAAAACTTGCCACTCCCATCGGAACATTTGTGGAATTGCGCTCTCACGCTTATTTGCCCCGTTTAGTAAATCTGGCCCATAGTGTTTCTAGAGTAAAGAAATGTACTTATTCAAAAACCAGTTCTTTATTTACTTTGCATTGCAAACAAGCAGAGGCAGTCCAAACTGTGTGCACCACGTCATTCATGATGGTGGGATGGAATGGGATGAGATTTTGCAGAAAGTTTGATGATACATTCCGGTGCTGGTCATATAATTAGAATATCATCAAAAAGTTGATTTATTTCACTAATTCCATTCAAAAAGTGAAACTTGTATATTATATTCATTCATTACACACAGACTGATATATTTCAAATGTTTATTTCTTTTAATATTGATGATTATAACTGACAACTAAGGAAAATCCCAAATTCAGTATCTGAATCAGTATCTATAAAATTAGAATATCACTTAAGACCAATACAAAGAAAGGATTTTTAGAAATCTTGGCCAACTGAAAGTATGAACATGAAAAGTATGAGCATGTACAGCACTCAATACTTAGTTGGGGCTCCTTTTGGCTGAATTACTGCAGCAATGCGGCGTGGCATGGAGTCGATCAGTCTGTGGCACTGCTCAGGTGTTATGAGAGCCCAGGTTGCTCTGATAGTGGCCTTCAGCTCTTCTGCATTGTTGGGTCTGGCATATCTTCACAATACCCTGTAGGTTTTCTATGGGGTTAAGGTCAGACGAGTTTGCTGGCCAATTAAGAACAGGGATACCATGGTCCTTAAACCAGGTACTGGTTGCTTTGGCTCTGTGTGCAGGTGCCAAGTCCTGTTGGAAAATGAAATCTGCATCTCCATAAAGTTGGTCAGCAGCAGGAAGCATGAAGTGCTCTAAAACTTCCTGATATACGGCTACATTGACCTTGGACCTCAGAAAACACAGTGGACCAACACCAGCAGATGACATGGCACCCCAAACCATCACTAACTGTGGAAACTTTACACTGGACGTGGATCGGAATCAAGCAACGTGGATTGTGTGCCTCTTGTGTGTTTTGAGTTAATTAGCTGATTAGAGTGTGGCACCAGGTGTCTTCAATATTGAACCTTTTCACAATATTCTAATTTTCTGAGATACTGAATTTGGGATTTTCCTTAGTTGTCAGTTATAATCATCAAAATTAAAAGTAATAAACATTTGAAATATATCAGTCAGTGTGTAATGAATGAATATAATATATAAGTTTCACTTTTTGAATGAAATTAGTTAAAAAAAATCAACTTTTTGATGATTTTCTAAAAAAAAAAAATTATTACAAGGTTTAGCCAATAGCTTTTTTAATTGGTTAAATATTTGCAGAACTCACAGAAAGGTTTAAAAGGTGACCAGTTGTAATTTATAATATATAGTTCAGTTATGAAACTCTGCTGAGCAGCTGATTGGCTCACTTAAAGCCAACTGGTCGAACAATCGTTCTGTTTTGTTCTATCTGCATAATCTATTTATTCCTGACTTCAAATCAGATCAGTTAATTGCAGAGCACCATGGGATTTCACTTGCCCTCCATCTTCCCCAGCACCACCTGCCTAGATCTTCTCTGGGGGGTTCTCCCTATGTTTCCTTGCAGCAGCCTAAATTCACTTCACTGTTTTCATTTGCATGTATTCTCACTCATCCAGCAGCAGCAACAGCGTGGCAGATCTAGTCCGCCAAGACCCAGCCTATGTGCATTCCTTGTTTATTAATAAATGCTGGTTAAAATCATTCCGAGAGTCTCATGATTGAATATATATAAATGAGACATGAGGTTTCCGCCCGACAGAGATGATAATATTGAATTTCAACATTTTCAATACTTATTAGTGTTTCCAAGTCCAATTTCTGTGAACAAACCAAAATATACTTTAAAAAAGTCAGAAAGTGTGTGACTTTCTTGTCCCTTTTTTACGTATTGTAACAGATGTGTTTACTATGAATTTTAAAGCTTCCTCGAATATTCTATTTTTCAGAGAAAAACAGCTATGGAACAACCTGACGGTGAGAAAATAATATCAGAAAGATTCACAGATATTCATATATCCCCCTATTCAGTAGTTTTAATATTGTTCAATGGAAACAGATAGAAAGGGCCAGTCCCTTCTACAGAGGTGCGGGATGTAAAGGCCAAGGCAGCTGTTCGGGGGGGCTTTGGGTGGTGTTAAGGGGAGACCCCTTATGGTCCTGCAAGGTTGTGGTGAGAGACCCCTGGTAACACGTTGCCCTCGCGTGTTGGTGTAAGCCGATATTGAGGTCACATCCCAGCCTCTAGCCCTCCGTCTCTTTTAATAGACTAAACACATATGTCTCCCTCTCACTCTGTCAGTCTCTCTCTCCACTCATAATGGCTCTGTCACTAATATGTGTATCTAATGGCACTAATGGAAAATGACAATATGGAACAGGCACACATAGGCCACCTAACCTCACGGGGATTCCAGGCCCTTGAGGACCCCATCGACTGTCACTTCCCACAAAGATCAAAGATCACTGGGGGAAAATGAGCAGCTACTTCATTTAGAGTAACAAAATGTGAGAAGTCCTTTCCCATGCTAAAGCTCCACGAGCTGATGTGGGTGGTTGCCAGGCTGTTGCTAAGGCGTTATGAATGGTTTTTATAATGCATTCCAGATGAAGTAGAAAGTGAGTTTTGTATATGATGAATGACTGTTTACCTATGCCAGTTATGGCACAAATGTTAAAACGGTAAAAACAAAATTAAAATCTGTAAGTATGTCATGTTAAATATTACATTCAAGATATAGTAAATGATTAAATTATAATATATTGGATATTAATACGTCATCCAGAGCTATTATTAACTAAAACTATTAAAAATTGTTTTTGTTGATTAAAATAAAGCTGAAATAAAATAAAATTAATGATGGAAAAATTTGGACTTAAAAATTATAAATGAAAATTAGAAACTGAAATAAATTTTCAAAAAGTAAATAAAGTTTAACCTGAAGTAAAAAAAAAAAAACTAAAACTGAAATAAATAAATAAATAAATAAATAAATTAAAGCTAAATATACAAATGACAAATCACATAAATTACTAAAACTTAAACTACGAAATTCAAGTGAAATGTGAAAAAAATAAAAATAAAATATTAATAAAATACTATAATAGAATATAAATAATACTAAAATAACACTGCTTCAGGAGCAAGACTTTTTAATTAAGGGCCAAATTCCTTAAAAAATGGCTTTTACTCCATAATTTGGGTATGAAGTAAAATCTTTTGTTTGTTTCCCAACCTTAAAAAAATATTTCTAGGGTTTCTAGGGCTGAAATAATAATGATAAAAAATGTAGCAAACTTATAAGACATGCTGGTGAATGTATCTGCTTTAAAAGGTGTTGCGTTTTCTGATCGGAATGAAAGGTGATCCTGGGGGGCCAGAGTTGTTAAAATGTGATTAAGAGGTTTTGATGGTGGTAATGTGGCCACCGTAAAGCAAACGGGATGTGGCACACACACACACCGCAAGCTGTGCTCCTGACGATGAACTTGGCCTTCCCCTCGCCATGTGGAAACCTAACACTAGCCCAAGCAGACGGTTGAATGACAGAGGGGCTACGAGGGTTCTTGAGGGTCCACGGAGGGGGAGTAGATGGGCTGCTGAGAGGTCTATGGGGACCTAGAGTGCATTTCAAACCCATCAGTGTCACTTATTTCGCTAAGTGGTGACATAACCACCATCACCACGAAAAATCCTGTGGGACCAGTCGAACTGGGCCTAACCAGAGACTGACTATACCGTTCAAGAATGCGGAGACAGAGAAACAAAGAAAAAGAGATGCTACGTTCTACCAATTGGGTGGAAAGAGTACCTCAAAACCATACTTGAGTAAAAGTAAAGACACCTTAAAGCGAAAATGACTCCATTACAAGTTACAAGTCACGAATTCCAATAAGTGTTTTTAACAGTATTTTACTTGTACTGAATGTAGACTCAAAGATGCATGTCCTCAACCCCTAAGAGACTTGCCAGTGAAAAACAAGAAACTGTTGATTGCGAGGAGAGAAAACCAAAATAAAACTGAACTCCTCAATATTGCAATAAATCAAGGTTGACACAACAGCCTCTTAAACATTTACAAACACTCAAGACTCACAAAAAGTGCATAAGAAAACCATTATCTGTCAAAAAGGTAATGTTAAGTAAAATTAAAACTCTCAAAGTTAAAGTCTACTTGCAGCCATGTCCTCATCGCATCTGTATATGAAACACCTGCGATACACAACTACCTGCTACACTCACATTCATGTAAATTAGCCGTGTTGACGTGCGTCAGAGCAAAATCCACAAGATATAGTACATTCAATGCCCTGTGCATGGCAAAGTTAGATGTCATGCAAAATGTATTGGAGTAAAGAATACATTTACTCTCTACTTGACTACAAAAATGTGGTTAAGTATAGAGTAAACGTTGCTAATATCAGTAAAACTGCAAAGTAGCCAAAAAGATATTTAAGTACATACTAAGTACATTCACTCAAGTACTTTACACCACTTTTGGGTATTAAAAAAGTAGGTCCTGGAACTCATTTTATTTTAAAAGGAGACACTTAAGCTTGAGAAAATGTTTTTTTTTTTTTTTTTATATCAACTTGAGAAGATAAAAATTAAGTTTGTCTTTTTTATTGCTGATTCTTTTGTGAGAAGGTTTGGAAAATGTTCAACCCTGTTAACAAAATTTAGGTCTAAATATATATTTAGGACTAGCTATTTTGGGACCAAATGTCACTAGTATTGCTGATAAACTCAGGAAAAAATATTAGTTTAATAACTTTTGTCTTACAATAACACCTGTAACAGGGTTGAATGGCTTGATCAATGCAGCACACACTACAATTTGCATAGAAACTGAGACAAGTGATTGAGATTATTAACTTTTCTCTTTTTTACCCACTATGCTGACAGGGCCCATGTAACTCGGTTCTATCCATCAGTTGTTGACTGAACGCAGGATGAAGGTGAGCTTGAAGTTAACTGCAAGAAAGAGGCGGGGTTTAAGCCAATATAATGATAAATTACATTTTGATTAAAAATTATGGGCTCCAACAAAATTATAAAAGTGAATCGTAAAATAATAAGATGCTTTTAGAATTTGGTGAATCTTCATAACATTTCATATTGATTTAAAGGAATGCTCATTTTGATCACGGGGCAGGAAATGCAGTAACAGGGTTGAACAAAAAAAAATGTGGGTCATAGCTAAATATTATGTTTTTGGTAATTTAAATTAAATTGTTAACTAAAAAACTATTAAAAAAACAGCTTTTTCCATTTACATTCCAAATATTAATATCAAAAACAATTTTTACCAATACCAATTCTAAACATTATCCATTGATGGAAACAATTAAGAAGATTAAGACCCTGGGGAACTGATTTGTGCTTCAAATATATACATACATTTTTATATATATATATATATATATATATATATATATATATATATATATATATATATATATATATATATATATATATATATATATATATATATATTAAAGTGTACCATATTTGTGCTGTTACATGCCTTGATATTTCCTGACTACGACACACACACAAACTCAGAGGAAGTGAAGCAGTAGATCAGAATGACTCGCTGATTGTCCTGTTTGATGAAGGTTTCACTTTGACTTTTCCTCCCCCACGTTACAGAAAAACACGTCGACTTAACTGAGCTCCAAGAATGTTTTTAAATATTTCATTTCACTCCATTCTTGGTATTGAGTGACATGATTCATTTTTATCCTTACTAAATGCCAGCACTGCATCACAAGTAACCACATGCACAAACACAGGTTATTTCACCCAAAAAGTGAGAATGGTATGATTTCCACAACACACCTACACAATGTTCCTCTTTCACAAACTGAAATTTATGAATCAAGCTTTGAACGGTCCTAAATCTATCCTGATTCCAATTTTGCGGCCCTGTCGTAACATCCACAAAATGCTTTCAGGAACTAAATAATGCTTGTAGAACTAAAAAATGCTCTCCAACGTCATCATCAAACTCTTTTTAACTGACATGTATTATAGTACTGAATATTAGGGTACCACTGAGCACTAGATGGCACTAATGAATGTATATATTTGTGTATGAGTGTGTGCATAAATATATATATAATTGTATATATGCCCTAAATATTCCATTAAAATTTGTGAGAACATACAAAAATAGTGTCTGTATCTTAGAGAAGATGTACAGTTAAGCCTTTCTTTTACACTATTTTTTTTTTTTAAATCTGACGTTATAAAAGTTGCTTTAAAACGAACAGACAAATTTAATTTAACAAAAATAAATGATTATGTTTCCTTTCGAGAGAATCTAGACTGCCCACTGGTACTTTTGGTGGTGCAGACAAGATCTGGCGATTATCTGATGGTTCCGTATGTTTCAAGGTGTCCATCTCTCTAGACGCCTTGGGATTTTTTTAATGACATATGTCCTTTGTCTCTAAAGTCACAGCCTGCCTGGGAAGACCACATATGAAGAGGACACGAATACATCATGTGGGGCCATATCTGAGCGGAAAATAACATGAATTCTCTTGTCGTTATTAAAGCCACATAGCAAAGATACAATCAGAGTGCCCATGGCGACAAGTAGCTCGAACCATTCTCACTCGCCTGGCTAATAAAAGAACAAAGATAATCAGATATTGAAGATAGAGAGAGAAAAACAGAAAAGAGAGAAAAAAGGAAAAAGATAGTGTTTATCTCAAGGTGGACAAATCTTTAGACAGTTGCAGACATTGTCCTTTAAGGTCAGCTAGTGAGGTGGACCCTTGATGTGGTTAAGAAAGGACACTAGTTCTGAAAGTGTGTGTGAGTGTGTTTCGCTGCGGCCCGATGTTTTGCTATGCGCGCAGCTTTGTGGTGCAAACCAAAGTCACGAAAGCTTCTGTTTCTCACAGAAGCAAAGCAATGCTTTCTTGACTGATCAAGTTGTTGGAATCCTGCAGATTTTATTGCTCTTTTCTATGTTCTTTTTTTCATTATAAATGAAATTTCGAATGTCAAAGAGCGAGCAATATTTGTTATATACAACGCCTGGTCTATTAGGAAGCAAGCAAGAACTGCAGAGAAGATAAATGTCCAAATTATTTTATTTATTCACATGCTGTATTACTTTGCTAGAAATAAATGATGACGGATATTAAATCATTCTGGTTACACTTTATTTTTTACCGGAATAACGATTACGGTAACGCTTTATTTCGATAGTCCGCTTTAGACTAAGTAACTTCGCAATGTCAACTAACTCTCATTGGAGTATTAGTAGACCGTTAGGTTAGGGTTAGTAGAATTAGTTGACATGAAAAAAAGTGCTAGCAGATATTAATCAGTCTCTAATGAGAGTAAGATTACAAGCAGTTTCAAAGTTATAATATTGTACCATCGCGTTACCGTAATCATTATTCAGGTAACCGTGAGGAAAAAAGTGTTTGATGAGAGAATAAAGGAGTGAACACATACGCTCGCACACACTCTCGAGCTCAAGCTGGAATTTTGCCCATCGCTTTATTTTGCCACAAACCCTCAAAAAATGTTTACAGTCCACAGATAAGATCCCACACACATAGGATGTCTGCTTTCAATATCTGTGGAGGTAAAGCAAGCCAAGCAGGACGTCTACATCACCGGTCCGTATGCAAACCATGCAGAGTCCTTATTCAGAGTCCATTTTAATATAATACACACATTATTGCAACATATTCGTGTCAGATATGCAAAATTAGCTGCTTCTGAAATAACTAAATGAACCTGGAGGGGAACTTAACAGTTCGAGAATAAACTGTGCATTTACGGTAATATTCAATTTAGGTTATTAACGAAGGTTAAACATTTCATAACAGATATTTATCCTCTTGTGAATTTCAGAATTGCATCTGGTATCAGTTTCAACAACTGTGAGATAAGGCCTGGTCTAATGAATAATTTATTACGCTTGCATTATAATTGAACGATTAGGGTTGTTCAGCAACTTATTATTTAATAATTAAATGTCCTAATAGTAAGTAATAATAATGAAAATAAAATAACTCAAAGGTGTCTCATTTAAAGAGTTCAGTCAGTTTGAGGGGAAAAAAAGTGTGGTTAAGTGCAACCTCACAAAAAAGTACATATATTTTAATGCTTCATGAGGTGGAAAGGGCGAGCTGACAAAATCTCAGGTTTTATGAAACAGGAAATATGGTACAATATGTCTCATGCATACTCAGAAATACCTTTTGTCAGTAATTAATTTCATTAGAACTGTACTAAAAAGAGTCATACTGAGAATTACTATCTAGCATGAAAAAAAGCTTAACCTAAAATATCCTTATTTGCTTAATTTATCATCAAAACACAAAGAAAACAAGCAGAATCAACAAAAAAAAAAAGAAAAAGAAAAAAATCACACACTGCCAGGCATTCTATTTAGGTGCACAGGAAACAAAATGTATTTGTAGATAAACCTCTCATGTCCAAAAAAAGATTTGTCGTAAGGTAAGTAAAGCATTTTTTTTTTCCTGTGAACTCAGACACAACAACCACAATATATGCTTTACGTTTTGTACCATACTTTGTAAAAGAAAGTTTAAAAGGAAACTGCCAGCGAACTAAAGTCTGAAGGCACGGGTAGTACATTTTCCGTTGTGGCACACTTCAACAACCAGCCCTTCCGAGCGAATCTTCAAAGAATGCATTTGACTAAAAAAGACTGAGCATTACATTGATTCTTTTTTTTTGTCCATTTAAATTTAGGTTGAAAAAGTTGCATTTTCATTTAAGTGATGAGAAGCTACACAGGTACATAGTCTAAATTAAATGCCAAACATATATGTAAAATTATTAGGGCTGTCAATGTTAATGCGTTAAAGCATTTAAAATCCTTAAAGCTTTAAAATAATTTGACACAAATAAAATTACTGAAGCACGTGAAATGACATCACCTGCAACCCCTGCAACAAGTGTGTGTGCGTGCGTGCGTGTGTGTGCGTGTTTTTGTGATTTGAGGACACAAATTTGTATAATGACACAGGTATTACAACTTAAACGTGAAATATGAGGACATTTCATGTGTTCCCATATTTCAAATATACCTTTGAAAACATACTAAACAATGTTTTATTAAAAATGTGAAAATGCTGAATGTTTTTTGTGATGAGTAGGTTTAGGAGTAGGGGTAGTGTAGGGGGAGAGAAAGTACAGTTTGTACAGTATAAAAACCATTACGCCAATGGAATGTCCTCACTAAGATAGCAAAACAAACCTGTGTGTGTGTGCAATATTATATATATATATATATATATATATATATATATATATATATACTTGTTGCAGGTGGTGTAATTTCACGTGCCTCAGTAACATATATATATATATATATATATATATATATATATATATATATATACACACACACACACACATATATATATATATATATATATATATATCATACATTAATTTACTATTTAAGAAAAAAAACAGCAAGTGATAGCAATGAGAAACTGGACTAAATATGCACACAATATAGTGTAGAATGTTGTTGAGTGGATTTTGTTGGGACTAGGATTAAAATCGCTATAATAAAAGCAATCATTATATTTGTCACTAATGACAAATGGAAGGAAATAGAGTTAGAGAGAAAGAGAGGGGAAATGGGGTGGGGGTGATATTGTCATCCTACGGATTAGTTGGGATTAATCAGACTTGTCTTTCAGAGGGGTGAATGCTCTTTTAACGAGCTACTGCTAAAACGACAGGGATTCTTACCCATTAATTAAACAGGGTCGGCCTAGACACAGAACCACCTATCAAAAACATGTACGCATTCACACACGCTTGCATACGTGGGATGTTTTCGGAATATTAAACCGAACATTTACCGTATCCGTTGGATTGCACCGGCGTGTTACCTTAAACGGGTTACGTCGCAAAAATTTTGCTGCGTCTTGGGTGAAGTGTTCCGTGTGGGTACGGCCTACGATGATGAAACATCCTACAACAAGTAATTTTTAGTAATTACAGAGCTGAGTCAGCTATAATAATGAACGTTTCATTTAGTGCACTACATTCATTTAGGTTCTCAGCCATTTAATAAGCTCGTTGTGAGTGTCAAGTTAAGTTGTGTGTCATAGTTTTGATGCATGTGAGCAAAAGAGCCTGACCACATATCATATCTCGCATCGCTACCCCAAAAGCTCGTCTGATCACTATCACACTATTTTCCATCTATTGAAATCAACTTGTGTGTGAACATTTCAGTGTGCATTAGACTATATCAGACAATCTGCAGCAAATCGCTACATTAACAGGAAGGCTGTGGACGTTTGCATTTATTTAGAAATGTGAAATACAGCCATATTTCAAAATCGTCTCATTTTGATGACTTAAAGTGCAGTGCAAAGTGTCTCATCACGGTCTTTGAGGTTTTTTTTTTTTTTTCTTCAAGCAAAGTGTTTGGTTCATTTTAATAGATGAAATGCTAGTGTGGAGGTTATATATATATAGGGATTGCTTGATTTACTTATGCGAAATTAAAAATATACTTAAAAGAATTTAAATGAATGGTTTAAAGAGAGTTAATAATAACAGGATACATGTGGTAGATTTCTCTTGCAAAAAAATGAATAAATAAATAAATTAGGTGAATGCAGTTAAACTGTTTGTATATATGTGAGACTGCCAAGACTTTCATAAAGAGTTTGGTTAGAGTGGGCTTCCACACATGACAGATATAAACAGTGGCTGAGATCCTGTCAGATAACTGTAGCAGATATAACGATACTTAAAATAAAAATTAAACTCACCATAGGTTTAAAAGATGATCCAAAAATCATAAAAAAGGACTAAAATACATTTAGAATCATTCGTTTTTAAAAGTGTAGCATATAAAATGAAAATATCTGGCATAAAATACTTTAGTCCTTGATGATGTGATATGCAAAAATGGCATTTTGATCATTTGTGTATAATTATGCACGCAGCTTTTATGACCTCATATTATTTGAGACACTATACAATATTTTGCAAATATTATTGACTATTGCAAAGGAACTTGGAACTTGAATGCATTATAAAATCAATGCTCTTGCAACATTAAAATTATTAAGTATAAAACTTAAAAACTTTAAGTTTAAGTAACTTTAAATTGCTTAACTATACACTAAATGTTGATTCTATGACATTCCTCAAACCTCCATGAAAAACAGTTAATTTTGAAATCACCAAAGCTAATCCATTCATGTGGTTTAAATATTAATAAATAAATAAAGACAAGTCTCGACTAAATGTCAAATTAGAAACTGAGAAAGAAATGCTGAAACCTTCTAATCCTGAAGCTGAAAGGCTTTAAATAACAGGGCAGGAGAATAAAAGTGAATTAAAAGGTCAATAGAAAACAGATCCTGATAGAGGGACAGATTCTGCCTTGGAGAGAAAAGAAAGAGCAGAGAGGACGGATAGAAGTTTCTCGAGTTTCTCTCGCTCATTTACGGGGACAAAGAGCAGAGAGGAGTGCAGCCTGGTGGGGCGGGGAGGGGGTGAAGCATCTTTACACGTACCCTGATAGAGACTCCATTTGTGTGTGTGTGTGTGTGTGTGTGTGTTGGGGGGGGATCACTGAGCGCTGGGGTCAGTCGCAATGCCTGACTGGAGAAAGCGGTGATATTCATCTCACCTGTGGGATACGGCGACACCAGCGCACACCTGAGATCCTCCTCTGACTGACAGGCCTTCAGAGAGGAGAGGAGAGGGTCAGGGTGGGGTAAGGTGACCACCTCACACACCAAATGGCAGCACACATTTAGATACCAAAGAATTAAAAGGATAGCATCATTTACTCACCCTCACGTCGTTCCAAACTCATATGTTGTTCATTTTCTTTTTCTGAGAAACACAAAGGTGAATTTTTGATGAATATTCAAACAGCCCTTTTCCACATAAGTAACCACATCTGCTAGCATTTGTCATAATCTTGCTTACCACGCACACACACACACACACACACACACTCAGGTTTGTTTTGCTATCTTAGTGAGGACATTCCATAGGCGTAATGGTTTTTATACTGCACAAACTGTACTTTTTCTCCCCCTAAAACCATAACCTAGTCATGACAGAAAACAATCTGCATTTTCACATTTTAATAAAACATTGTTTAGTATGATTTTAAAGCTATTATAAATTTGAGGACTCATGAAATTTTTAAGTTGTAATACCAGTGTAATACCCATGTCATTATATAAATTTGTGTCCTCATAAGTCACAAAAATGAATACACATACACACACACAATCGTACAGTGTACAAAAGTCAACAGGGTCAATCTTGGGAAAGATTTAAAGCTGAAATGTTAATCTTAAAACTATATAAAACATACATTAATTCTTCTGTTAATTTTTTTTTGAGCTGTTGTCATTATTCCTGTCCTGTTTTAGATGTTTCGTTTTAGGTGTTACATTTTCAAGGCAATAAAATTAGACATGTAACTGTACACAGATAAGATTAGAAGGTGATTTTCTTCTATATGTTTTCTATACTTTTAGTAGTGAGTATTATTGGATATATATTATGGTATTCAAAATTACACTTAAAGGTTACATTAAAAAAGTGGACTTTGTTTGAAATTGCAGGGGTGAACATTTCCCTTAAGTACGCAGTGTGTGTGTGTGTGTGTTTTTTTTTTTTTTCTAATGATATTCCCTTGTTGGCATACATGTGTTTTTGTGAGCAACATTGGAGACAATCGTACTTTTTCTCCTCTTCTTCTTTTTTTTTTTTTTAACAGCTAGATTGGAACTGGATCAGGGCAGAATTTGCCTTTGTAACGTCCTTTGAACGCTAAAGCCAGTGCACTACATCTGATACGTTCATACGGCTCAGATCTGCTGAGATGTCAAAATCACGCTGTTTTATTGTCTCTGTTTGAAGGTGTGACGCAAGAAAATGACTTTTTCTTTCTTTTTTATTTTGTTAATTAATCATAAAAAACTATCAAATATTTTTTTTTCAATTAAAGCTAAGTAAGTTAAAATGATTAAATTGAAGTTTTTTTCTTTCGTTTGGTAATATGACGCATTAGTTCTATCTTATTGTTCTATATTAAGTGACGTATTGATATAGGCCAATTGATGATAACACAAGCACAGAATTACTGACACACAATGGGTTATAAGGCCTGCAGAGCCATCTTACCAATGTCGCAAAACTAGGTCAACAATGACTTCCTGCGATTGAGAACAAAACCCTAAAGATCTTACTGCTATTAGCAGCAAAACCCACCAAGAGTGTGTGGGTGTATAAGTGTGAAATATTTACATTTAAACAACACTATCAGGAGGAGAAGCCATGAGAGACATGAAACGTACATGATCCTACACTTCTTGAAAGAATATTCTTAGAAATAAATTCAAGATACCAAGCAGAAAGCTATAAGCTCATTTGACAGCAAAGTTGATGGTAACTATCAGGAAATGCTATCATTTGTGACTCATTACCAGTGTCTATATGATCGTCAGTCCTTGGGCCTGAGAAGGTCCTGTGATTAAAAGTTTAGCAGAAAATAAAACATGTTTTAACTATAAAAATAATTTCTGCTGTTTTCAAAATTTCAGGACAATCCGATATTAATTTCAAAGTAGTCATAAAATATAAACTTTTTAACACAGCACATTATAACTTTAAAATGAAAAATAAAAACTCAGGCACAAATGGAATCATTGAGAAAGACCCTTAATAAAATAATAAAATAAATAATACAAAATAAAATAAAAAAATATAATATAATATAATATAATAATAAATAAATAAATTAAAAGAAAATCTGTCAAAAATGACACCATCACATAAGATGCATAACAGAAGGACCCTTTAATGAAATAAAATACATTTCAGACATAAATAGCACCATTACTTGTGAAGGACCCATATATTTATACGAAATAGATGCGTCTAAATCAGTTAAACTACATACACAGTTAAACTACAAGTACACAGCTTACCATTTATCTCAGAAATATGAAAATTATGGTGAATCTAACCATATATTAGACATCCAATCTGTTATTTACTCATCCTTTACACACAGAAAAAGCAGTACAACACAACTTGGAGGGTGCACGTTCTACTTTATTCATATTCATCTTCCACACTCAATCTGATACTAATCATCTTTCTATTATGCTGTCAGCTGCACTGAGAACCAAAACTCGAGTGGCTTTATCCAGCTTTCAATAAATGTGTGAAAACTCACTGGCCTACAATGGAGAAAGAATGTGACGAAAACAATAAGTTTGTTAGTTTATAGAAAATGGAACCATGAGAACAATAACAGCTTTTCTAAGTGAGAAGCTGGGAACAGAAAAACTCTCATAGCACTCTCATTCTCACTCTCTTTAAATGATCTAGCATTGTCGATCTGGGCCAGTCAGAATGAGAAAGATTCAAAGAATTCTCAGTATTCACTTTTCTGCTAATTTGACCTCTCAGTCTCCCTAAATGAGCAATAACCTCATCTATATATTCTCACATGTTAAAAACCGAAAAATCAAAGACACTCTCTAAGAATTATGCCCTCCTCAATACGAAGAAACACAGCATGGGGAGGCAGAGCAGCCTCAAAGTTTCCAGCAGGGACTGTCAGCGCAATTTACCACCGATTCTTTTGATGGTGACATTTTGATGATCGGAGGAGAGGTCAGATTGGTTCAAAATCGAAACGGTTCAAAATCGTAGTAGATTGTCAAGATCTCACACATAAACGGAAAGTACGTTGCTCGCAGAACAAAGCGTACGCATGTGGCCTCAGGAAGTCTTTTACCACATCATATGTCTGCCACCAGGAAATGATACACAAAATTGGATGTAAGAAAAACACAGTACAGTAAACGCCAAAGCCAATATGTGATTAAAATCTACACTGAATCATTCTGGTGAAAGTCATATGGCTAATATTTATCTTTGGATATTTTAAAGGCCCCATGAAATCCATAAGCATACTCCGAAAATACGCCTCTGAGTACTAAATTTAGTCATTTTTTGCTGCTTCTTGCACTTAAACAGTCAAAGACGCACAACATAAAGGTCAAAATGCTGGTCTTGCGAGTTTTGACGTAAGCGAACATATAGAGTTGAGAAAGAAAACGCACGTGTAATGGATCCGCACATCAGTCTTAAAGTGACAGCAGCCAAATTTACCTGCTGCCAAATTATTAGGTAATATTACAAATATCGATATGGCAGATTTTCCCCATGCATTCAATGCCAAAATTCTGGGCTGGTGGGGAAAATAGTGGTATCATTGAAATAGTCACTTTAAAAATCAAACCTGTAAACATTGTCATGGAGCGGCAATCCGCTATTTAGCAATTTAAAAAAACAAACAAAAAAAATAGCGAATCAAAAACTCTCTCTGCCTGTCAATCATTCTGTGTGTTCAGGTTTGCTATTAAAGTCATATCGTGCAACCAAAATGCACCAAAACACCCTAAATAACACAAATATTATATCATTAAGAGGATCCGTGAAGATCAATATGTATGTAAAAATGTAATTAAATTTTTTTACTTTTTTATGACAAGGCAAGGCTAGTTCAAGCTGTAAAATGTCATGTGGTGTAACCCCTCACACACACACAAAACGCCCCAATTATTTTATATTATAAAAAACAATACCTCGAAAAAAATATACAAATGTTTAAATAAAACGAAATAAAAATTATTAAGAATTGTACTCTCACATTTATTTAAGGTCCAAGGAAAAATGTTTCGACTTGATGGTTACACTACATGATATTTTAGAATAAAAATAGAAACATTAAACTAATACAAATAGTACGGTTTAAACTATTCTCAGACTTTTATTTAATTTATCAAAGAAACTCTTATTTTTCATTAAACAAAAAAGTGTATCAATGGACATGTATATTAACCATCATATTTTGGGCAAATATAGTCACGGCTAAAGATTGGTGTATGGCTGGAAAAGCATGTTGACCAGTCAGCATCCAGAACGGGAACTATTCATTGCATATGTTGCACAAATCACACAGTTTCTAGTGATATCAGTTTAATATAATAACAACAGAAAGGAAGAAAAAAAATCCAGAGCAGGTGTCGGGTTAAAAAGTCGAGTGTGGGCGTTTTTGCAACTGCTACAAGAGGGCAGGCTCTGATAAAAGCACATACGCACATGCAGTCGGTTGTACCACCGTTCCACCGCACTGAGTCTGGGGGGTTCAGACGCAGAGCTGAGCCCACAGACGGTGCAGAAGAGCTGGGTGTGGTTTGGCCAGTCCAGCACATAAAGCAAGTCTGGGCCTCCCGCAAAAAAACACGTCCTCCAACACATGTGGTTTATACCTGTCTGCCCCTAGCCAGGAGATGTGGTCATCCCTAAACTTCCTGCGCGCCCCCTAGTTACACTGTTTCCACGGGCGACTCTCACCTGCTGTGCACCTGTCAGATATATAACGTGCTGCAACTGCTGTCACATGCCGAAAAAGCGCTGCCGATCCGAGGCTTTTATGTAACCGTTACCAAAGACCTGTCTCTCTCCAACACGCACGCCTCCAGACAACGAGGGGAAATTTAGAGTGAAAAGGACAAAGAGGGGTGAGAACGGCAGAGAGAGAGAGAGAGAGAGAGAGAGAGAGAGAGAGAGAGAGAGAGAGAATGGAGGAAGCAACAGAAAGAGAAAGTAGAGTTGGAAAGTGAACAACTGAAACTCCTGTTTCCAACCCACTCTGGAAAAAAGGGACAAGTGCATGTACACAAACTAACAGAGTACCTCACCTATAAATCTGACCCTCCAGTCAGCATATATAACATACTAAGGGTTAAATAAAAATATACAAAATGCATTATATCCACTATAATGTTGTGACATCACTCCAAAACTATAATAAAGAAAATTAACTATTTTTTTGCATTATCACATTATTTTCATGACGTTTAAGCATTCTGCATACATACATATATATATATATATATATATATATATATATATATATATATATATATAGTTATATAGTTATATATAGTTAGTAATTTATCATTGTAATATATGTTGTACTGTCACTATGCTAGCTTTTGCTATGCGGTACTGTAATAAAGTTAAAATAAATTCTGTAGTAAGCCAATAAAAAATGAAAAAAAGCACTCAAAGATAAAAATGGGAGAAAAAGGTTGGAGGAAATTGTTCTAAATTGTCATTAAAGAAATGTTGATATTATTATTATTATTATTATTATTATTATAAAACAGGTTTAATTTTATTCCTGCAAAATATATAGTTTATTATATTACTCTTTTAATTGACTCTTCGCAAACAGTTTGATTGACAGGTGATCTGACCAATCATAACCCCGAATCGGCCATTTTGTGGCGATAAACTTCTTTAAAAAATTACGATATATTAAATATGAAACTGTTTCATATGTCTGTCGATGCGTTGTCAGTGTCCTCTTTGCTCCGCAATGTATTTTTCACTGCGTGAGAACATGAAGTGTGGCATGAGAGCGCATGGCTTGTCGGACAAAGCAACAGTAACTAAAGGGGGCGGGTCTTCGCGAAGGGTCAATTAGTGAAAAATCCAGAATGTGTGTGTCCTTAATTTGAAAGAAAATACAAATTCACCATGTTTACTCAGACAATACCCCGATGGCATTACTGCATTCTTTGTAGCTTAGAGAACAATTGTATATAAATATGATAATCATTCAGCACCATGACAAACTGATCTGATACCACGTCTAATAGCTACTATAGCGCCATTTGACAACGCTGTGAACACATACTTCCGTAGCATTATAAACTGCATTCTTTCTTTCATCTAGACAAAGACGCACATACTCGCTCAAACTTTACATATCTACACATGTGTCACTTGCAGTCTTTGCTTGAGCCACGTGAGAATTACTTCTCATAATTAGCTCGCAATTACGGCACAGATAATGATCGTACTCATTTCAGTTCAATGTTAGAAACAAGCGAGAAAAGGAACGAAAAGAGGTATGGGCGGACGTCTCCGAGGACAGTGAAACAAAAGGGCCGGAAATAAACGAGAGAGGATGATTTTGCGTTAATGAATTAAACTCATTGCCTCTTATAATTACAAAAGATCAGAAGATTTTGCACCTTTAACACGTCTCCTTCACCGCTTCAACATGCTCTCCTACACACGCACACATAATTCTAGCATTGACTAGACGTACAACTGACACCTTTCCCACACAATGACATGCACATACACAGATTTAAGTAGTGCCAAATGTGCACATACTATAGACTTATGATGAAAAATACAGCAGGTTTTCAGTAGGTTTAGGGTTAGGGGATGTAATATACAGTTTATACAGTATATAAATCATTATGTCCATGAGAAGTCCCCATAAACCATGGAAAAGAGTGCGTGTGTGTGTGTGTTCTGTCTGTTCACAAATAAATTAACACAGGAAATTCAATTTATTTGCAGACATCCTTGAAACTTAGACATAAACACACATTTGCACACAAACACACACACAAATACCAATGCAATGTAAGTGTAAGGTGTGTGTTGTGATATTTTATATTTCAGATCCTCCCACATCTGGGCCTGATATCCGGTTGTGTTAAAGGAAGGCAAGTCACATACACACACACAGAGAAGCAAAATATTTATCCATCTTACAGAGAGATGGTCATGATGTGACACACACACACACACACTCACACACACACTTCAATATTTCAACAAAGACACCATTTGGAATGTAACTATATTTATTTTTGGCTTAAAAAAAATACAATAAATGAAAAACAAAAATACAGGAACACATCTAAACATACTTTTAGATCCTCACAGTGGTCTTTAAAATGAATAAAATTAGCATCCAAAAAAGAAAATCCTGTCATCATTTACTCGCACTCGTGGCATTCCAAATCCTTATGACTTATTTTATTTCATATAAAGCAGAAAGCAGAAAACTTGTTGTACAAAATTGGCACTTCAATTTTTGCGAATTTGCAAATAAAGTAGTGTTTCCATCTTACAAGGAAACAAAACAGTCACTTTTGGAGCAAATTAGTGCAAAATAAAATGGAAATAGAAGTTGTAGCCACTGAGACTCTTGTGAATTGTAAAATAGTACTTGCAGTTTAGTGCGCAGACAAAACATTTTACACTTTTCACAGACAAACTTTATTTGCTAGCAATCATGGAAAATGGCTTATACTGGTGAGCGACAGCATCAGACAGTTCTAGAGAGCAATAAAAGTCATCATTCTGATGACATTTTTAGAGCGTTTCAGAATGACCAGAGTCCTGTTTTCTTTTCTTATTCAAGGAAACTATTCAGTTGCATGACTTGAGACAAATTCACACTTGAGACCCGCATTAAGAATCTATTTGGTAAATGCGTTTCCATGGCAGTTTATGAACATGTCTTTAAGCAAGTGTACTTTTTTGGGCATATTTTAGAAATTTTATTTGCATCTTTCAATCCAGCATTTAAAAATATAAAAGTAATGCATGAAAACCTGCCGCCATACACATGACATGCTATATCTGAATGTGAATGAAATCTGGATGTTATAGAAAAGTGGAAGATTTGGATCCCTTTCTATAAATCATATGAGTTGAAAACAGTGACTTGTGAAAGTTGTATGTTCTACTTATATCATCGCTGTCAAGCTGAAACCTCTTATGTCCAAAAGCGCTACTTTTATTTAGTTACAAGCGCATCTCATTATATTTTCATGAACTTCCAAGTTATAAAGTTTAATGTAACTATGTAGCTGCTCAGTTTTACTGTCATTTGGCCAAAATCTCAAGTTATTAAAGATTAATTAACGCAAAGCCTCTTTTGACATAAAAAAAACTACCGTCAGGATTTACTAAAGACGTGCAGTGATAAAATTAGTGCTGAAAAGGTGTGGAGAGGGTTATTTTCACGGCTGACCTTATTGCACATGCATTTGTAAGAGTTTCCCTTTCAAATGCAAAAATTATGGGAGGAGAGTATTTAAATTAACCATACTAGGTAATTTACTAAGGTTTGCGCTAGTCAATTTACTAGTACTTGTGTCATTATTTAACACCCAACAAAAAAGCAGACGCTAAATTGTGCTGCTTATGGTAGATTGCGTTGGTCAGTATGGAAATGATGTCGTCAGTAGATCATGTGCAGAACTCTCCACTCCCATTTGTGCTTTTTTGGAATTGCTATCTCAGGCTAATTTGCCATGTTTAGTAAATCTGGCCCATATCTCAAGCTCTTTTTAATACTTTTTTAATGGTTAAATATTTACAAAACACATGGGCATACGCAAAGGACGACCAATAGTAATGATTTATGAAGAAAAAAAAATTAAGAAATACAGAGATACAAGGTCCGACAGTGACGATATGGTCATTTTTGAAACTTTAAAGCTGTATGTTTTCATTACAGGGAAAAGAGCAGCACGAACATTCTTAAAAATATTCTATTTTTTGTGCTCATACAGGTTTGGAATAACAGAGTACAATTCATTTTTGAGTGAACCATTCTCTAAACAGTACCAACTTATGCAGGTGTGATTTCTGTTAGCATAGAAACACTGTTCTTTACTGCTGCAATATTTCTTTCTGAGATTAATATCCGGCGTCACATTAATGTTTAACAAGAAGGTCAACAGACTAGTAACTATGATCATTCTTGAAGAAAACTACTGGATCAATGTCAAACTCCATCTACTTCATCCAAATGCTTCTGCATTTGAGCAGATATGAGTTCAATTCATATTTTCTCAGTCTCCTATTTTCTATGAATAATCATTTTAATCTAAATGGATCCATCTCTGAAAGGACACATTGGTTGTGATGATTAATCACCGCACGGTCTGAAATAAATTAATTTACATATCTAGGAACAAAAACATTATTTATTTGAGTTCGGCACACCTGGTCGGTAAACCGCTGCCCACGCCGCAACACACTGCAGGAAAGCGCAATAAAGCCAGGAGAGTTATGATTATCATCTCAGTCATAATGCCTGCGTCAGTAAGATGAATGCAGGCGAGGGAGCGCAGGGACGCCGACTCCTGCTTTTAATAAATCCCACATCACCGCTCGCCAAAGTTCGTCACCGCTGCCATGACAACCGCATTTATTTTAGGACAGTTTGATAAATTAATTTGTTTTTATCGGATAAGAATACATTCACCGCCAAACTGATCTTGACTGAGAAATGAAATACGGCAAAGCAAAGGAAAGCTCTCCGGCTCGCTTTGGTGTTGTGAAGCGGTTTTGAGTCAGGTGTGTGGTAAAATTGTAACTTTTTAATTTTGAGGGTGAAGCAAAAGTCAACTTTAGACATACATATGGCAGATTTCATCCAAGATTGTATTCATATATACATTTTAAGATATGTATTCCTTGAGAATCAACTGAATCATAGTTGTGTCATGCTCTAATATTTTAGTTACATGAAGGCCCAATTTAAAAATGGGCGTAAATAACATCATAAATATATTTAATAAATAAAATAGAAATATATGTGAAAATATTTAATTATATTTTATATATGTATATATATATATATATATATATATATATATATATATATATATATATATATATATGAAATATTTAGTATAACAAGCTGTATGAATGTGTAAATGTACTTCGAACTTATGCAATTTTTTAAATAAATCGACATTTTATGTACAATGAAAAATAGTTTTGCTAATGGTTTATACAGAAATGTATTCTTGTGTTTCATGGACATATTAAATATAAAATATATCAGAAAATATGTCATAACCTTTAAAATTTCCACCTATGACTAACGTTCTTTTCGTCCACATAAAATTTAAATTTTCGCTGTCTAAGGCATTTTAACATCTAGTCAGTTTTTTTAACAAAACTAAGCATTTCCCTCATACATAAGTAGTTGTTTTCGGCCGTCTGTGAGTGTTTGTTCTATACTCTTAAGGAGAAAAAGAGGAAAGCTACTGAGAAAGTGATAAGAGAAAACTCCAGTGTGTTGCAAGAGAGTGAGAGAGCGAAAGAGAGAGAGACATATCTGATATCAAGCCACAGGTCAAGCAGACACACACTCGTGCACAGACACACACTCGAGAAGACAAACTGGAGGAATGTGAGCTGGTGGAACAGCCTGCCTGATGGGTATCAAATGGAGCATCTTAGATAAAGATGCTTCTACCAGACTTCACTTACACACAAACACACAAACCAAAACATCCCCACCAAAACAGGCCGAAGTCGTCACTAGACATGTAGGTACGTGCAAAGGCACACAGAATGCGTCCCCCACAAGGAAGGAGGCACATTTTGACGTATTAGAAACCGGAATTTGCGTACCACAAAAGTGTCGGTAAAGTAATCGGCAAAATCCCCGTGCATGCAAGGATGTTGTTTGTTATCGCAAATCTACACCATATCAAGTTGCGATATACAAATGCTAAACATCGAAGTGGAAATGGTTGTCAGAGTGCTTAGGTGTAGTTAACCTTCTTATCGTAACACAGCGCACTGCAGAATCAATAATAACCGTGCCGCACCAATCTCCATGTCCGCCCAGGCGAGGAGGGAGCCAACATTCCCTTCAAAATGGAGGTAACGTTGAAATGTTTAATCTCTGCGGCAGTATGATAAGATTGCTTCCACCATTTTGGTTCCAATGCATCTGAACCATCTCCCCTGTGCCAGGTCTGTGTGGGATGTGGCGTAGAAGCCATCTTTATCTGCAAACCCAAGAGTATCTCAGCTTTGTATCTCAGGCCCCCACATGAACCGAAGGGGAATGGTGGGTAATCTTCATCATCTCCAATCCAAATGCACTTCTGAATGCTTGCTTGCCTGCTTCATGACTTCAGAAGGTCACCGTCAAGGCCTTTTAGATGGTTGCCTGCTCACTCATACCCAATTAATACTGTTAATGTTGGAAATGTGTTCCTCACATCCATGAAGCTCCCTTCACAACCCTTTAACTTATATAATGTGAAGTATTTGTAACTACACAGACTATTCAATGAAAAACAAGTGAGATTTTTCCTTCTGGAATGAATTAGTGGTCTTGATATAACAATTGGTTGAAGGGTAGGAGCTGAAATGTATATAATTATTTTATTCATGCCAGTTTCATATGGTTTAAATACATGCTGGATCCCCCTTTTCCCTTCAGAACTGCCTTAATTCGTTGAGGCATAGATTCAACAAGGTGCTGGAAACATTCATCCTGATTCTGGATCCATGATGTAAATCTCCCGTTCCACCACATCTCAAAGGTGATCTATTGGATTGAGATCTGAGGAGGCCATTTGAGTGAACTCATTGTCATGTCCAAGAAACCATTTTGAGATGATTTGAGCTTTGTGCCATGGTGAGTTATCCTGCTGGAAGTAGCCATCAGAAGATGAGTACATTGTGGTCATAGAGGGATGGACATGGTCAGCAACAATACTCAGGTAGGTTGTGGCATTTAAGGGGCCCAAAGTGTGCCAAGAAAATATCCCCCACACCATTACACCATGGATGGATCCATTGTTTCATATTGTTTAGCCCAAATTCTGACTCTACCATATGAATGTTGCAGCCGAAATCCAGACTTGGACACAGTAGACACAGACAAAATGATAATACAAGCTTTTGCTCTCGGCACCATCTTTAAAGGTCAGCAAGACATTGGGTTAAGCCTTCGTCCTCCGTTGCACTATTGAAAAGAGTCATGCGATCGGGGTTGGTGTCATTTGCCACCATCGCTTTTTCAATGATGTTCAACTCTTATTGACAGGAAAATATCCGACCTGTCCACTTACATTGCAGACACAAATACGTGTATCTGATTCATATCAGATTTATTTCCACATATGAATGTGGCCAGAAATCGATCTGAGATTATCGTAATCCGTGTGCTTTTTTCCCCACCTTACATGTCTGTGGGTCATATCCAATCTGTGCCACATGGGAGGGAAAAAAAAAATCGGAAATGGGACACTTGAACCATGGGATGTAAATGTGGTCTACAATGCTATAAAACATTTAGCACAGTGTCAAAGTATGACAATTTATAAGAATAACATTGTATTTTTACTCCAAACTCACGCCAAGTGTTCGAAATTATTTTAGATTATTTTCATGTTTGATCAGTCTCTACCTGAACTTTATTCTCTTACCAATAGCTGGTGATGTGTTTGTAAAAGGGATTGGAAGTATTATTCATATTACTCCTATGAGTCTCACTTGTGGACATTTTTGCAGAATCCAAATAACTACCACACTGGCGAGCTAACTTTTTTTGGAGTGCAGGTTAGAATCTCTAATCGGTTAACATGCAGTAGTAGCCGCAAAGCCTTTTTTAAGGAATAATAATTAAGCAATAAAAAGACCATCTCTGGTAGTTGCGCGCCGTCTTCTTCTGTTTTATGACTGGTGGCGAACAGCGTTAAGATGCATCATTGGTATGTCAACCGGTGCGTTTCCCAAATCCAACTATGGTCACAAGTTATGTTGTTATCAACAGAGTTCAACAGAACATGCGACCATAGTTGGGTAACAATGCTTTTGGTAAACACACCCCAGATATTTAATGGCGCTAGATTATTTGCCATATCATATGTGCGCTATTCATTTTTTAAATATCATGGTTAACACCAATACTTCTTAGACATCAAAGACATTTTTCAAGGTAAAAAGTAGAGTCTTCTAGGATAGTTTCTTTTGTTAAAAATAAATTACCACCAACAAAACTTTTGTCTACCAAAAAGTCAATTTGTTTCAGAAGCTCACTTTTTTTTTTTTCTTCATAAAAATGTGCACAGTGGACACACAATAAGACCAGAAATATGTACTAAGTAAACAGGTCCATTTTTATTTCATAAATGAATCATTTCTGATTTTCTTAAAATCATTGAATGATTGCAGTGGAAAGAATGTCAGAAAATGTTAGTAAAAGAGTCCTATTCTACACTGCAGTGTTCAAATCACTGAGGCGACTGCAGGGCCATTAAGTTAACACGCTCTGTAAAATAGCTCACCTCCCACCTCCCCATTCTTAATGTCATCTGAATGCTCTTTGATGGAGGCGTAACCTTATTTCAAACTGTGTTAACCTTGGCTCTTCCTCCTTCCCTTTCGCTCCATCTCGTTTATTTACCCAGGAACTATCTGCAAGCGGGGCGGTTTCGCGCTCTGATGAGCGCTTTATCTCTGAGCCCACCTTTCGCCTGCGTTGGTCTTGCGTTGGGTATCGGTGTTAATTATCTCGCCGTATTCCCCCTCTCCCGCCTATCAGATGGCCTCATCGCCACTACGTAATTATACGCGGCTCACGGCCGCCCGCCCCTCTCTCACGGGACCTGTGGAAGAAGTGTGGAGGGAAAACAGTAGACACTCCATTTCATGGCGTGCAGATTGCCTTGATTTTTCTACAGGAGCAGCTACAAATTGATGAAATATACAATAAGAGAAAATCTAAACGGCTATCTCACATTAACTACTGTTTTAAATTAGTGGTTGTTATTAAGTCAGTTGCAACTCTGAGTATTTTACAATGTAAAATTGTAAGTTGTACCATTTGTGGCGTTATTTTTGTGAACAGTTGGAGTTTTGGCAAGAACTTTTTTTGATGGCCAACCACCACAGCAAATGCACAGCATTTCCAACATAGGCTCATTGGAAAAACATGCCTAAAAAACACGAGTCGCACTAAAAGAGCTAACAGACTTGTAAAAACAAGCTAAAATGGCTCAGTTTCTTGAGCAAATGTGATTTTCTATCACATTTTCTTTAGTTAACACTATCGGCTAGGTTTAGGGTAGGGTTTACCGTAGCAGTACGTAATTTTCAAACAGTATAGAGCATTAACCTTTTAGCTCCACCGTCATGTTACAACAACCAATGTAATAAAACACCTCAAGATTCACATTCATTTGTTCCAGATAAAGCTGAACACACTTTTATCTCCACTAACTGGACATTTCAATTTGAAAGTGTCATGGGAACGTTTTTCCAATGAGCTTGGGTTAACTATTTCAGAGTATTTTATCAACCACATAACAACACCTTAGCAACCATACAGAACACTGGCCTAGCAATACACTAAAAAGCACTCAAAATGCCTTAGCAATTGCATAGCAACACCCTGGCATTGTGGCAGTGAGTTTTCCTCTACACAAGGTTATATGATAACTAAATAAAGACGATTTAATCTCGGTGTGAACCTTTCATCCTCAAATATTTCATATATATTTCAATATTTTGGCCCCAAAGTACATTCTAAGTTTAAAAATGGGCACACACTTGCTTTGTTGTTGTTTGGTTAGTGCTTTAATTGGCACAGGTTTAATTTCATAGTTTCTCTTTCCCATCACCTTTGCTTGTCTCCCAGTTTCCATTCCCCCTCCATTCATTTTGTCTCTCTTTCTTGTAATAAAGCTGTGCTCCATGCCAAAGACTCCATGACCTTCTCTCAACTCTCAGACTCCATTGTAGCAATGAGAGAAGTAATTAATGCGTTATCCTCTCATCTGAGTGTGTCGTCTTTTTAGCGGAGGTGTACGGCTCCCTCTGTTTCTCACACACTCTTAATTAACTTGCGCTCCCCTTCGCCCAATTCTTACCACACAGTCCTTTCTTTTCTCTTCTGACGGACGTTCATTCACAATGAACAATGGTGGATGTGGACTCGCGGTGAGTCACGGATGTACCGTTCCGTTGAAGTTGTCAAGTGAGGGTGAAGAGAAAGTGAATAAGAGTAAAGGAGAAATGATGAAAAAGGGGAGATAAAAGTAGGAGTTTAACGCAAATGTATGTCAGAGTTTAAAAAGGACAGAGAGTATGTTGGGACAAGAGGCAAGAGAAGAATCACTTTACACATTTTGCACAGCAGTTTAAAATGAAATCTCAACCTTGATATTGAGTACAGTAGTATTGTATTAAAAGACTGTTGATTTAGTTGTTTACATCTTAAAAAAATTAAAGTGGACATTAAAGTGCAAAAAGTTTAACACAAATGTATGAACATACAGATGAAGGCTTGTTACTTTATTTTGTTGGAAACGCTTAAGGTATGTTTGCATTTTTAGGTCCATATAACAATTTAGCGATAGACAACAAAGCAATACATTTTGAAAAACATTGGTGTGGATAGTTTTGATACACCAAATATTTTATACTTTGTGTTTTGTTTTTTTTTTGGATCAGACTTGGTATAAAAAGGTATTTGCAGTGAACATACTGTGCAATATATATATATATATATATATATATATATAGTTTTGATGCCAAAAAAATTGCTTGTGAGTTATTTATGATTATTTAGATTACTTGTTTTTTGCATCACTCATGTCTTCGCAGACTTCATCAACACCCAACAACAACAACAACAACATTTCTTTACAGCACCATCCAGAGGCGTACACAACTCGGTGAATTTAAACGTCTTCCCCAGGAATGACAGCTACTTCCAGCGCTACTTAAGATACATATCACTCTTACTAGGTAGTCCAAATTCCTCGCTTACTTTTCTCCAAACTGTCTCCTTTTTTGTCCAGTCTCTGTATGAATAAAAGTTGTTTCATAAAATGTTGGGGTTCCTGCAGTTGGCTTCTATAATGCTCTCCTCTTTTTTCTGATACAACCGGATGTGTCGATAAGCTCTTTGCTGATTGGCTTGCGCAACAACGTGTCATGCTGATTTCCCACTCGAGTTGGAATTTTTCAGCTTGCCAGGAAGACACTTTTGAGGCAATCAGTCGAATTTGCGTCTAGTTGCGTCTTTGCGTTGACTTTTTATGTAATCTACTCACGTAAATAATTAAATTTGATTTTGGTGTGCACACACCATTAGACTTTTGTAGTCGTATCAGACCCAAACAGGCCTTTATACATCATGCATATGTGCTTTTCTGCATGATACCTGACACTCGCCTTTTCTACATATATTCAGCCCTTCCTCATTGTAAGAGGAAATGCAAATCTAGTCTCAGGTCATTGGCAAAGGGCATGCGCCCCCATCGCTAACACATAGCTGCTTCATTTTACCTCACGCTGACCCATCCAGGTGCTTCTCCAACTGTGGACCTGCATTCACTCTCAGTACAACAGTATGAAAGCTGATCTAGGATCAAGTTTCTCAGTGTCCATTTTGATATGGGATTCAACATACAACAATGCTGATCTAATGACAGCTCTCTGAGTCCCTAAGGCCAGTGAAGTTGACTATGAGGTTGGTGTGTCCTCAGAAACCTCAAAATCTTATCCATCCAGACCATTAGTATGCTAAGTGACTGACAGCCTGGTGTTTATATAGGCTTTGTTCAAGTCAAACTGACCCTTGAGGGACCAAACAAGGAGCAGGGGTCTCCGCTAGGTTAAGGGTCAAAATGTGATGACCCTTAGGCTGGCTTTGTCCCCTTTGATTAAAGCACTCAGTGTTTCTGAAAGTACCCTTCATTTCGGTAAAGACAAGATCATCGTTAAGGGGGAGCAACCTGGAACGTTGATGAGAAAGGCCCAGTAAAAGCCTCTATGGGATAGCCTACTCATTGGACCTGGCCAAAAGGGAGCTCACCGATAAAAATATAAATACAAAATATCAAACACACACACTCCCTCACATACACACAGAGCATATATATATATATATATATATATATATATATATATATATATATACAGCTCTGGAAAAAATTAAGAGACCACTGCAAAATTATCAGTTTCTCTGGGTTTACTATTTATAGGTATGTGTTTGGGTAAAATTAACATTTTTGTTTTATTCTATAAACTACTGACATTTTTCCCAAATTCCAAATAAAAATATTGTAATTTAGAGCATTTATTTGCCAAAAGCAACAACTGGTCAAAATAACAAAAAATATGCAGTGGTCTCTTAATTTTTTCCAGAGCTGTATATATATATATATATATATATATATATATATATATATATATATATATATATATGTAGTTGTTAAGTTTAGGTATTGGGTAGGATTAAGAACATAGAATAAGGTCATTCACAGAATAACACATTAATATGTGCTTAATAAGTACTAACAAATAGCCAATATTCTAGCATTATGCATGATAATAAGCAATTAGTTAAAAGACCTTAAAATAAAGTATATACTATTTAAATATAATATATATTATATTAAAAATATATAATATATTTAATATATTTAAATATAAGCTCTTTGCAACTTTGGCTATGGAGTTTGCATGTCATTTCTGACTGAAAAAAGTTGAATAAATTGAGAAAATTAAAATAAAACATTGAATGAAATAATTACTTGTATAGTAATTATAAATTAACTTAAATAAAATGTAATTTACACGATTGTTGGCTAAATTTTGACATTTTGGTTAAGTTTGATTTTTGATGTTTTTTGCTTATTTTTAAAATGTTTTATAAATGCTTATTTGTTTAAATGTTAAAAATCTGACATATGACATGTTGGTTTTGAAGGTACATGTGTATATTTTTGTTTATCTTTAAGTTTTAATAAATATGACATTTTTTGGTCTGAGGAAGTGGTTTTAAGGGTAACGAGTGAGTAAACTAAATAGTGCATTTGTGTTAAAAGGGGGAAAAAAACTTTTTTCCCTCATCATCATCACCATTACTTTCACGGTTGAAATTGTGCTGTTTTAAAACCTAATAGCAGCTAAAACAGCAGAACATGTTTTATTCCGGGTTTTAAGAATTAGAAAAACAATTTAAGAAAAGAGCATTTCAGCACTTGTAAATGTGCTTAAAGAACGGAAAAGAAAGGAGAGAATGTATCCTATAGGGTCATTCACCCTCAGATGTCAAAGATCTCTCGTGTGCATCTTTCTTTTAATTAAAAACTCAGCAGACGAGTGTTTTAGGGTATAGCTATTATAAAAAATCATTCCGACATTAGCCGGGCTGTGTTTGTGACATGGTTTTATTTTGCTTTTTGAACTTAGCAGTAATAAATTACACACTAGTGAAGCAAGGCTGAGCAGCTCCTATCTTTTTAATTTCCTAAATGCAATTCATTGCTCCGAACATGGGCTCAAAACATTAATTAATTTGTATTTGATAATTTGCACATTTTCATAGCATGACATGAGTGAATTTCGCCTCTCTCTTTAAACTTTGCTCTGCCTATACAAGTTTAATTAAGCAGAATCTCTCTACATTATCGACAGCATGAATTGGAAGCTTTTTAAAACATACGAGGTGTGGATGGTGTCATATATATATATTTTTTAATTTGGAAAAGAGAAAGCAGAGGGATTGCTGGAGGTGGTGTACATTTCATCGTAATTTACAGAGAATTGCAGAGACTGAAAAATAAATATAACTTAGAAAATCAGCCACACGCGCACACAATTGTAATTAAACGAGTGTGTGTTTAGCATAAGAGTTGCTCAGCCTTTAGGTACAAAAATTATTAGTCGTAAAAGTGCTTGTTTTCCTGTCAAGAATGTCGGCTTGATATGTTAAGGCGGAAACTTGAGGGGCAGATTGAGTGATGTGCGTAGAAGTTGCATAAAAGTTCGTATATCAATCTTAGCATAATCAGCCTCGTTCCATCAGATTAATGTTCTTCAGCTATAAGACATTGCCTAACTTGTGCACAAACACACACTCCTGTGGTCTGCTTGCTTTTTCAGAACATAATCCATGTTTGATCTCCCATGATCATTTACGCAACACGACAGATGAGCATCTCAGCGCAATGATAAAAACGTTAAATTAATGAAACCAAGATAGCAAGATCTCCCTCTCCATTTCTTCCTCAAATTACTCAGAGAAGAGACACGAGAGTCGTGTAACCCTTGTTTTCTTTACCTTCACCTATCCCAGCATCCTCTGCCTCGCTGTAGGTGGCCAATGAGCTTTTGAAAAAAACTTTTATTTTGTATTTTGAACTTCAGATGTGTAAGAAAGGTGTAACATTATTTATGCAAAAACCCATTAGGAAAAAAGCAAATTTACATACATTTTATACAATATTTTCATAAGTGTGTTTTATTACAAATTTATAAAATTGCAAATTTAGATTAAAATGGATCAAATCTGCAAAAATGGTAACAGCAGACTGTATTATTATGTGAGGTGGGAACTTTACTTATAGTAGAAATTAAACAGTGCAGTTAAAAAAGTACAATAAAAATAAGCTTAATATTTTCTGGAGTTTGAGTAAAAAAGTGTCCAATGAAAAGACTACTAATAGTGTGTTACAACTACAACTTAGGATCTTATTCAGAACAAGCAAAACAAGTCAATGAAGCATGTTTTACAGGGATGTTTTCTCACTATATTGAACAAACAACAGTATTAACAGTACTAATATTAGAGTATTTGAACATTTGCAGAGCTCATACAAAGTTCTTGCGAACTGATTTCAGACCACTGAGAAGAGGATTAAAACTCTTCACATGCGCATTTTCAGAAATGCACTTTATCCAATGCTCTTTATTTTCTTCGTGCTCTTAAGTTTCCTGTTACTGTTGTATGAGTGAGAAACCACTTCTCATAATTGACCCTTCGCTGGCAGTTTGATTGACAGGTGATCTGACCAATCATAACCCCGAATCCGCCATTTTGTCCGAAAAAGCAGTCAGTGGAGTTAGTAGATTAAGGTTGGTGAACTTGAAAAATAGTGTGTACTCACGTCTTTCCGTGCTTGAAAAACAACATTCCTTCTGATGTTCATTCATGTTTATTTGATGCTATAAATGAACTAGTATGAAGAGATGATTGGTTCACGAGCCGCTTGAAGGAGCTACAGCGATCTGTCACGACACATTAAAGAGACACTATACGCTATTTATTGATTAAACTTCTTTAAAAAAATTCAATATTTTAAATATGAAACTGCTTCATATCAAAAGTAACCTGCTCTGTCTTGACTGTCGATGCGTTGTCAGTGTCCTCTTTGCTCCGGGATGTATTTTTCACCTCGTGAGAACATGGCTTGTCAGATATAGCAATAGTAACTATAGGGGGCGAAGGGTCAATTCAGTGAACTGAACAAATAATTAAAACTGATTCAAGAACTGATTAAGACCGTTCTTCCAATTGCTTGATCAGCTCTTTGAAAATAATTGACTGGATTCATTAAAGAATGGAGAATTAAAATAAAGTAACGAGAGGAACATCGACCAGTGTGCCAAAGTACATTTTGTCATTTGTATTTGAGTAAAAGGTACACTGTAAAAAAGACTTTTCTAAGTTGCAAATGGAACAAAGGTTATTTACGAGAAAATACTACTTCAGACTTTAACATTATTCCCCTGGTTTCACAGATAAGGCTTAAGATAGTCCTAGACTTAAATGCATGTTTGAGCTGTTTTAACTGAAAGAAACTTGACATATCTTAAAATATGTCACTGCCATTGTTTTGTCTCAAGATGGACATCAGTGGTGTTTTTTTTTTCCTAGTGTATGTTTAAAAAAGCTACTTAAATATCCTAATTGAATCCTTGCTGAGGCTAAGGCATGTATGTGAAACCAGGTCTAAAAGTTTAGTTTAATGTATTACTTGCAATTACTTTACTTAAATTTACTAGCAATTATTAAGTAAAAATGGTTTCAAAGTAAATCCTACACCCTTTTTTTAGAGTAGCCACCATCAAATTTATTCATTAAGGTACAAATGTAGTGGAGTAAATGATGCTTGATACTACTCGCATATGTGATGCATTAAAAAAACTCTATGGAGAAACCACTGACCTTTATGAACCTGAAGTAGTCCAAAAAAAAGAAAAAAGATTTTACTTTTTAACACTGGGCGATGTTTCTCTCTCAAACTTGGTAAAAATCTACACTTAATTTTTCACACAACTCAACTTGCTTTACACTAAAAAATGTGAACAGTTTATTGGTACTTAAAGTTTGTCTGCTGTTGAAAAGTTGAGGGAATTACCCATCAATCAGATGTGAATGTGTTTACTAGAAAGGGCTAAAGATCTCTAAAACCCCAAACTGATCATGAGGGTTGAGAACCGTTGACGACTCAATAAAACACTGCCAATTTGGCAAACGTTTATACCCAATTCTTAGTCCTGCTTCAACGGACGCTAGACAAATTACCTGTGTGGTGGCGTCAACCACAGAGCTAGTGAGTGGGAACACCCCTTGACACAATGCCCTCTACCCACTATCTCAATTATTCACAAAACCACCCGATAAAGAGAAAAAAAGATTCAAAATGAATTGACCTGACTGACGGGGATTCCTTATTCAGTCAAAGCGCCACAATGGCTCCACCTCACCCCTCCAAGTCTTTCCACCCAACACCTTGATAAAACCTCTATTCTTTCATTTTCTGTCTCTCGTTCCTCTCTTTCATTTGCTCTTCGATCCCGGGCCACCAGGGAACACATGGGTCTTTGTTCGCTGAATTGGTTTTCTGATGTTTCTCTTTCTTGCTTCTCTCTCTTCTCGGCTCGTCTTTTCTTCGGGGAGAGCCTGATTAATATCGTCCGTAACGCGAAGCGGTGACGCGCAAGGCCCCTCTCAGCCATTACCGCGCACAGTCACTGAGCTTAATACCCGAAATATTACAGTCACAGAGTAATGGGATTCCAGCACAGAATATGAAAAGCATGAATTTATGCATTTTTAAATGAAGGCAGAATAACTCAAGCGGCTCATTAATGAGACTCACTGTGTACAGAACTCATATAGGATGTATGATGTGAAGTTCTGATGTACCGTTTCTGATTCATGTTCAAAATTAGCTCAAAACATGAGAGCAAACAGCATGTTGTACTGTTCAAGCTTAGAAAATTATGAATGCTAGATTAAAGGTGGACATAATTATTGTAAAGCCTACAAAATGTAAGCGAAGTTAAACTTTCAACCATTATGAAAAGAATTTGTGTAAGAAAGAGTGAAAGGAGAACATGAGGAGACTGTTAATCAAAAATATAAAGAGCGAGAGGAAAATACTGCCATGGTGCTAACAGCTAACTCATTAGCATTTAGCAAACTGTTTCTAGCTTATTACAAAAGAACTTAAAATACCTTTATGATTAAAATTACTACTTTGTTTAGAAAGTTTAGAGTTGAAAGCCGCTTTACAAGAAAATACTATTTTAGTCGTCAAAATGTGTTACTTGCCGATTTATTTGTGAAACTTCGTAACACCTACTGAGTGAAAATTGTTTCTACACCAAATTCTGTTGACTGTAATATGCTAATATACATAAGTATCATATTGCAAATTTTTATTAGCTATTATTGTAGATGTTTTATCAGTGCCCAATTCTTTTTGAAAGGCTCTTAAATGCATAAAATGTACAATTTTTACCCGTCTGCTACCATCGATGTCACATCACAGCATATTCGCTAATGGGCTCAGGGGATCACATTTGCTAAACATATACATCCAGTGTGTCCTGCGCTAACTAAGCTTTAAGATGAATGTTAATGCTAACAGCTAACAGCTGTCAATGCTAACAACTTCTCCAGATAGTAAAAACTAAAATTTAATAAAAACTATTCGCCTACTTTATTGCTGATAATTTGTGTGAAAAGTTCTGTTTTGTCAGCTAGCTACGTTAGCTAGCTAAAGTAGCCTGAAGAACTGAACTGTCTGCTGTTCACAAACACACTCCCTGACTTTCCCTCTTTACGCTCCCCGTGCCAAAAGGTTTTGATAAATGAGATGGTTTAATTAATACTTTTCCAGTGCTTAGCGCAGAGAGCTTATAATTAGTCCTGGTTTTAAGAGCATAATCTCCTGACATCATTGAGATCTTATCAGACTCACACACACAAACACACTCACACGCTCAGGAGTGGATTGTGTGTGTGTGTGTGTGTGTGTGTCAATCTTAAAAGATTTAAAAGTTGGCCTCCATTGTACAGTTGTTTTAAACAGTAAATCACTGTGGTACGGAGGTAGAAAGAGAGCCAGAATTAGTCACAGTAACAGAAATTTAAAGTATGCTAGTGTTGCTGCAGTATAATCTGCACACAGTATGCTTAGCATGTTAATACTGAAAAATGTCTTAATAAATACATGAAATATCCTGACTTTTAGCAGTGATATAAACCGATTAACTCCTAGATTCATTATTTAATCAGACTATATTTATCATTCAAATAAATTTTATTTTCAAGCTAGCTGGATGGATAGCTTGATGCCATAATGAGGCCATGTGACAAGATATAATATGCATACCATTTCACATGGTAAACATGGAAAAATCATATAAAGTAGGCAGTGTACAGTATATATCCATGCCATACAGTATACCATTTGGAACACAACCAGAGCAAGGAAAATCAAATGCTGTATGTAACCGAATGCTATAATTGTACATATTATCCTTTTACTTAATACAGTTAATATAGGAGAGAATAGAATAAAAAACATTTAGATGAATTTTAGTTTGTTTAGTTTAAGTTAACCTAATATTATTTGAAATCATTTAATATTAAATTTAAATGTGTTATTCTTTAACGCACAAATACACACAAACCGATTTAGCTGCATGTGTCATCTGCAGAAACATTTCGATACTTTAAAAACAGCAGTAAGTAAACCTGCATTGAAAAGAAGAAACTCTGCAACTCTGTATTAATTACAAACTGGTTAGTGGTGGCTTTGTGAAATGCTGTATCATTTAATTGAAAAACTAATGATCCCAATTTCACTAACTTCTAATTAGAAACAGCACAAATGTTATCATTGTCTCACTGATGCGTGCAAACACGCACAAAGGCCGTGCTCACACACTCACTGAGTCAAGTACACACACACGCACATAAAATTCAAAGGTTGCTTCTCGCGGAAGCATTTGTGGATATTTTCTGGGTATCAGTGGCATGTCTTCACAGATAGAGTCAAACACAGCGCCTCACAATGAGAAATCTGATAATACCCTCATATCTCGATACATTGTCTCCATGTTTACACAATCATAACAATGTGAGATTTTATTCCCTCAACACATACAATCAAGCTGTGAGAACATTGTGAAGTTAGAATTTCAGAATAAAACATAAATGAAATATAGAAAACTAGAACAGCTCTTGTGAAAAAGAACCCTTTAGCATCCTTATAAAAGAAAGTGCTTATAATAGAAATAATATACTTTAAAAGAATAATTCATTTTACAGCGTCCTTGTTACACATGCTATGCATAATTAGACAAAACTAAGCCTAAAGTACATGTAGTTAATGATTATTACTCAGTATTTAAATGTATAATTACACTGTAACAATGACACTTTTGTACACCTGTATCAAATCAAGTGTAGCCAAATATACTTAAGTTTGAACTAACATCACAACTATGTTAATTGCTATTAAAAGAAAATGTTTTATAGTTTCAATTTATATTAAATGCAAATAGATGAACTATGTCTCCCAGTTTAAATCTAGATTAAAGACGCATCTCTTTAGCCAAGCATTCACATAATGCATCTCATTGGTTTTACCTTAAATTAATACATTGTTAGCCAACTGTGTGATTAAATATGTACATTTCTGAAATTACATCAACTCTGATAACTCTAAATCACTCTAAATTGTAACGTTGATATGTATTGTGGAAAGCGCTATACAAATAAATGTGAACAAAAGTTTTGACCCTCTTAAGTCATACTTAAACATCTTCTTAGTAATTTCATAATTCTGTTGGCTTTGAAATATGGTTTAAGTGCCAAATGATTAATCTGTATTGAGGAATTTTATGGTACGGTAAAATAAAGCAAGTCACACCCGTGAACTGTTATGTTTAGTTTAGTCCTGTCTAGTTCTGTCATTCTCTGTTCATTTGCCCTCCGTGTGTTTACCTACCTAGTTTATTACCCACACCTGTTTCTATTTTCCTTGATTACGTTATCCACATTATCTTCCCTATATATTCTCCTCGTGTTTGTTCAGTCTCTGTCGATTCTTGTCTATGTATGCTGCGTGTTACCTGCCTGTCTCCTGTTTATCCTGCCCATGGAATTAAAACTACCTATTGGAATTATATTTCTTCGTGTTCGTGAGTTTACCTGCACCGCAGCCTGACACCAAGAAGCCATTGATATCTGTGACTTTTGAACAGCTAAGTGCCATTGCTAGGCACGTAGAACGGAGCTAATTATAATTAAGAATCTAAACTATTTGTTTAATAATACATTTTATTACATTTCATATATTTTATAAAAGTACAAAGTTTTATTTTTATTGTCCATCTACACAAATAAAAGTTGGCATTTCACAGTTTCTGTCAATGTCTAATGCTTGTAAGTATGAACAAAAATGATGTATGTATTTTAAGTCTGTTTTGCTGCAATTTGAGAAAAATCGACTCCCGACTCCTGAGAGTTAATGTGGTTTCTACTGAAACTTGTATGTCATGTATTTAATTATTTTGTTAGTACGCATTTGTTATCGACTGTAATATCAAATAACACACTGCAGTTACAGTAAAAGCTTTAGTATGTTGGTAAAGTGTATTGTGAAGTGTAAAGCACACCAAAAGATTATTAAAACACTTTTATAGAACAGATAGTTACGGCACTTGATTCTGATTGGTTGAGCCACGTTCGAAGCCGTACAGCTGATCGCATTACATAAGTATACAGCATGTGGTGTCTTGTTTTGTTTCAGCACATGCCTTGTGATTTATGTTTGCTTGTCATGTGTTTTCTTGTGCCATGTGCTCTCATGTCTATGGTTTTGACCCCGCCCATCTTGTTACCTGATTATTAGTTCATTTGGCACACCTGTTCTCCCTCATTACTTTCCTTGCTTACTACCCTGTTTATTCTCCTTGTGTTTGCAGTACTGTGCCAGTTTGTTGTCTGATGTTACCAGTCATGTACCTTGCCTGATCCTGCCCTGCCCTGCCCTGCCTTGCCCAGTCTAGTTGCCAGTTGTTTTTGTTGCTTGTTTTTGTTTTATTTTTTACTAAATAAAAGCCCATTCGTTCCTGCAATGAAGTCCTCGCTTTATCCCTTCACCCATATCCTTGACAGTCACAAGCACTTAGTTTCTGTTTTCATGGAGTTTCAGTTTGTTTTCATCAGTCACGTGTTTGTCTTTGTCTTAGTTTCCCATAAGTTTTTCATCTCATTATCACTGTGTATTTAAGTCGCTCTGTTTCCCCCTTCAGTTGTCAGTTGTTGTGTGTGCTTCTGTTGGATAAACTGTTACGCCTTATTGCCTGCATTTGGTTTGAACATTATATGTAAACATTATATGTGTTTTGAATCTGCTTTCGTCTATCTTCATCTCCATGACAGAACAACTGACCAAAGGATGGATTATGCAGCTAAGTTTTATGTGATTACCCAGGATTTTTTTTTTTTTTTCATTTATGTGATTTTTTTTTTTTACTGAAAAATTCTGTCACCTTGCCATCACCAGGCCCTTCGACAACGAGACCATGAAGTCTTTGTACTGGATCGGGGCCAACTACCACCATCCCATAGACCTCCCAGACACCTATGGACTAAACTGGAGGGATGCCATCATCTGGTGTTTGGAGAGTGTCTACCCCCAGTCAAGAATACAACTGAACATGGACAGAGCATGTTTCACCACCTGCGAGCAAGAAATTGTGTGAGCCGTGTGATCCTCACACTGGAAGAGGAGCCCCCCAGTGAGTCTGATCAGGGGTGTGAGCCTGTGACAGCTGTGGCCGAGGGTATACTGTTGGAAATATAGACTGGCTGATGGACTTCAGTATGCAGGTATCATCTTCCACCCTATCCCACCCTGTTTCTCATTCATCATCGCTGTTTCTAGACAGCACAATGGACTGTTTGAAATCTGAATTTATCTTTACCTTCATCCTCCTCTTGGCTGGAGGTTTGAAGTCCTTCGCCATCTCCTGGAATGCCATGTTGTGCCGTTGAGCCTTAGGTCAAGCAACCACCATAAGTGCCTGAGCGTGTGGACTTTGTGGCTTCACCTCTGGGCCTCTGATTACCTCATTCCGTCGACCTGTCAGCTTTGCCTTGGCTCCTCCACCAGACACCCTCGGCCTTTCGACTCCACCGGGTCCCCTCATACGGCTCCCCCTTGATCAGTCATCATCTTCACACTTCTCCTGCAGATAATGCTATTGCTCCAGCTCCTGTTGATGATTTTGATGAGAAGTTTATTGCTTTTCTATCTGCCGAGTGTAATTCTCTGTCTGCTGCTGATGTTTATATTCTGCATGAGCTTATTGCTCTAACCAAACTTCATACACAGATTTTTAATGGTTGGCCTCCTTGAGACAAGGGACTGTATGTTGAGTTGTTTCCATACTATGAACCACATCTGTTAAGGGTTAGGGTTAACTTCGTCTTCCTAAGCTCATGGCCGACTGCACCTGCTGCTCTTCGATCTGTGCTGGTCTCCAAAGTTCACACAGGACATCAGGGAGAGATGAGAACCAAACAACGCCTTTGTGATCTCGATCGTTCCTGCCAAGTGTGTCAGCTCAATGACTAAACGGTCAAGTCACATCCTGCTCCTCTCCAGCCAGTGCTGCTGCCAGATGGACAGAAAGTGGCTGTGGTCCATTTGACACTGCTGCATCCAACTGCAGGTTTGCCGTAACATTAACTGATTGTTACAGCAAAAGGCCTGAGGTCTCCTCTACACCCATGGACCATTGGCTGAACGTCTGATGCATATGGCACACTTATCTGGAAACACTTCAGGAGTTTCGAAGTCGTCCTCTGATTGGTTGAATTCTACAGGATGTCCGGGTGATGTGTGTGTTGCGTTCTTTAACGGTCTGCCTGGAAACAAATTCCGTGATGCCAAACCCCCTCATGGAAGAAGAAGTATGTAAAGTTTGCGGCTCCATTGTTTCAGTAAACTTGCATAATTTATTATATGCACGGCGGTCTGTTTTTGTAGAGACATCGACTTTACATTTTCACGCCCCTAAACATGCCGCGGAATAAAACGAACTGTGATTGGTTGTGTTACGTGTCAGTCATTCGTCCTCTTGGCTGCGATAGAGTCCAGAACTTCTGCTGTCCCTCTGAAGGTCTGGCTCCGCCAGACTACTCATACTGTCACTACAGATTCTGTCTGGAAGGAAGGAATATTCATCACGACTGTTCCTCTCTCAACCACCCATCAGCTCATAGTGCAGTAGAAAGGTTCAACCGTGTGCTCAAACACACTGTCTAATTGGCCATCCAGCAACATCAGAAAACTGTGGTAACTGACTTGTAGGTGTACCATGACATCCCGCATGGTGCAACCGGTACTTTACCCTTTCTGCTCATCTATGGCAGGCCATTTTTGCCATTAACACCAGTTAAGAATGCTTACTACACACACACTCATACCACTAGACCTAAATGTGATGCTTGGAAGCCTATTTGGTTAAATGACTATATCACTTAGATCTAATGTGTTGTTCTGGATCTGATGTGTGGATGTGTTTTCATTGTTGATGCAGCGTTCGGTTATGTTCTTTAAAAAAGGGGATATGTTGTGTCCGTGGGTAGGATTGTATTATTGACTACTACTGTATTTTGAAAGATGAGGTCAGAACTGTTGATATGATGTAATGTGTGTGAAAACAGAAGTGAATGAGTAAACAAGATGGATGAAGTTCACTACTCCAGTCTTGTGTGCTTCATTACTTAACTCCTGACAGATACAACATGTACTTTAAAGTAAAAATTTTAATTTGACATTATTACAAAGTGCACTTATGTGTTAAACCGTCATGGAAGTGTAGTCTCTTTAATTAGACATTATTTAACATCATATTACCTGCTGATTGTTCTATAAAAATATACTAATAAGAATTGCAGTACACTAAAAGTGCGCATTCAATACAATTATGTGCACAAGGAAAGATGTCAAAATAGACTAGATTTTTGCATTTATGATGAAAATGCCTCTTCAGAACTTGCATGACGCTAGGACATTGTGGGTGGTTGCCAGGGTGTTGCCAGGCTGTTGCTGAGGTTTTCATAATGTGTTGCTATGCAGTTACTAGGCTATTCTGCATAGGTTTAGGCACATTGCAAGGGTGTTCTGGGCTGTTGCTAGTAGAAAGTCAAGGGGATTTTTTTGCTCATTTTGATCTAATCTCTTTGATAAGCAAAAGCAAAAACAAACAAAAAACATGGCCAAGCTTAATACTTGTTAGGGTTTTTTTCAAATACAAAACTTTAAATACTTGTACCAATAATAGTGCCTTACTTGCCTAACAAGGAAACAGATGACCATAACATGACTTAAGCATGACTGTATTGACATCTATAGATGAAAACATCTAAACAGGTTCAAGTCAACACAGGTATCACCTTTACAGATGCTCAAAACGTATTGCTGCAAGCCATTTGGCATTCTGTCTAGAAAGGCGGCCAACGCTTTCAATTAAAGATGTGTCTTTTAGCAGGCAATAACTCAGATTTATAGTTTAATGGAATTAATGTATTTGAATGGGAAGATATACATAAGGGCACAGAGTTTGTTTTTTCCCCTTTCGTTCAGCATACATATAAGACTTGCAGTTCATTTCCAAGAGCATTTTTTTTCCTAGAGACCTTATTGATGACAATGCGTATGATTTATTTGATTTGTCTAGACACTCCCTGTGCTTTCCCAAGGCAGAAGAATGCGTGTGTGTTTGTGTGTTCGGCATCTTCTGCCTCAGTGTGTGTGATCTGTATTAACTGACTGTCAGGGTGAGAGGTGAACCCTGCCGTGAAGCAATAAAAGCAGAATTAAATCATAAATACAGAGTTACCACAACAAACTGTCAGCTTTAATAAATTATATCGATGATAACCATGGAAACCAAACAGATCGCATTGTAATACATTGTAAAACAGATAAATATTTTTCTGGCTACTTTACTGTCGTTGACTATTAATTCCCACAAGGGTCTAGACATCTGACCACAATGATGGATTCTCAAACCATGTGCACATTACGGAACAATGTGTCCTTATTGTTTATTTTAACAGTAGTGAGACTCATCCATTTAGAAGATTCTCATTAATATTTGAAAAATCCAAGCAGAGGCTGCAAAATGAAGACAAATGGGTCATTTTCAGGAAGTCGTGTCATATATATATATTCTTAGCTTAGCTATCAAATAGACCAATAGGTATTTTAATGTGTTGACAGCTATCGGTACCAAAAAACGTGCCAATAAAACATTATCTCAACCCTGTTACAATGGAAAAAGTAGTAGAGTTTAAATATTTATTTCAATAAATGGCTAAATTCTTGTTTCTTTCTCTCAGTTTTATGTTGCTTTTAAACACTTGCATTGAAGTTTGCTTTTAAATGGCATTCTCTTTCAAAATTAGTTTTATGTCACATTCAAAGTGTCTGAAAATGACTAATAACTGCAAATAGCATTTCATAACACCACATCATTCACAGTCTACATTCTTTATACTTTTTATGCTTTTTGTACTTTCAAATGACAATATTTTTCTGAGAGAGAAAAAAGATATTTCCCATAACAGAGTTAAAGTTAAAATATAGATAAAAACTGTAAAATAAATGTACCTTTGTTTGAAGTGGTTTAATATTATGGCATCATTAACCATTATTTTTAAAAGGTGGAAATATCAAAGCATAACAGGGATCAACAGAAAAATACAGGTAGATCTCAACTATTATTATAGTTAATATTTTGAACTCTGAAAACGTACTATGAATGGGGGCATTAAAAATTGTCTTATATTTAGTTGAAAAACAAAATTCAAAGTCACATAGTTTGATATGCTTATGCTAAATAAAGGAACCTTTCGGAATATTCTCATGCTTTTACATTACAATGTCTCGGAAAAGTGTCCAAACACACCAGCAAAGAAAAACCTTAGGGTTTTTTTTTTCTCAAGACAAGTGTGTTTGGAAGACACTGCGCAATGGTTTCCTGAAGACGGATTGTCTTGAGATGTCCATTCATTGAAAGTCAGAGAGCTGCAGGAGCTTCTTCTGTGTTTTCAGAGTATGAGATTTGGAAACTAAAAGAGTGAGCTGTCATTCTGATTTATTGGCCGTCATATTCACTGACATCATAATATATTGAGTGTGTTGGTGTTACACAATCCAATCGTTCATAAATCTTAGTTGAATAAATGCACAGGTAAGAGCCATCTGAATTACTCATGCACTTATAAACAAAGAATACAACAGATTCATGACAGTCTTGATGCATTCTCTTTCCAGGTGAAACACAATTGGGCGAGGTGGGTGGTTTGGCAAACAGAGAGATCGTGAACAGAGAGATATTCTTTTTTAAACTGACAATCATTGTATATTAAAGGAATCATGTCATGATTGTTCTCATATTTTATGAAGTAGAGTTTAATATGTCCTCGACCATGGGTCCGTTTCGCTTTCTACAACATAACTCGCTGCTTCATTACCATAATACGATGCATTTTTGAACCAATCAACTAGCTAGTCACGACTGTTTCACGAAACCGTATTGTCGCAAACCTGTCGTTCAGCCACGTTGGCGAATGAGGTTGTGCAGGTGGTGGAGTAATAACTTCTTTAAATGAATCCATTTCAGATCGAATTCGAACATCTGAGGGCTAATTCTCCCTTTTCTCAGTTATTTTGCTTTATTTCCAGATTCAATCATAGCCTTGTTCTTCTGCACTCTGCTTCAAATCTCTTGTAAAAGACTTTTGTATACTTTCAAAATAAAAGATATACACTGTGCTTGATGTCAGCTTGCTTATTTTGCTCAAGATAACGATTTCTTTAGTCCACATTTCATAAAAACAAGAAATTACGCTTGTAACCAGAGCTCGAACGCTGTCGTCCCAACCACACAAGTTTGCGGATGTTCGTTTGAAACAACAAATCGTTGAACTATGTAACTAAGTATCGACGGAACTTGAGATGTTTTTGGGAAACTCACCCCAGAATGTATTCAAATGCTGAAAAATTTTTGTTCTAATGCACATCGAATCACGTATGACCACTACATTTTCAAATCAAAGATGCCTATTCACTGTTTAGGCACTTGGACTGACTAGTGACATTGAGGTAATAAGGAGGAAGTAGGAAGTAAGAACTCGATAATATTAAACATTATTTCAGTCAGTAATGATAAGGGGATGGTGGGGGGCACACACCAAATCTTGTGCTATTATTGGCTGTCACACCTTCCAATTTTCATGTCCTCCCAAAGAATCCAAATGTTAAGAAAAAGTGATTTACGAAGTCCTTAATTGCATTAGTCTCAACTAGACATTTAGATGCATTGCAGGTTTTGCTGTGGCCACCAGGTATTACTTATAATACAATTAATATTTATCATAATATTATTATTGATAAATCAAAATAGCCTAATTTCATTAATACATAAATGCATACAATTATTAGCCTATTTTTTCCCTTTTTGTTTCTTTTTTTATTAAAGAAAACTTTAAAACAGGCATAATTACAACAGAAATACCGATTAAAATGACCCCAATAAGGTTTCTTGTCGTCACTACAGTTTTCTTTTTCATTTCCCTCCCTAGCTCATCTTTCCTCCCTACAAAATAGCCTAAGAAGGAAAAGAGGATGAAGAGGATGATGATGATGATGATGACGAGGAAGACAGAAGAAGTGAGATGGACAGTTAGGGGTGGAGAGACGGGGTGTGTGTGGTGTAACCCTAGCCCCGGGGCAGTGTAAGAGAGCAGAGGGGGACAGTAGGGCTGGCCCGGCTCCAGTCGCCCGGCCTGGCCCCTAATGGGGTCCCTTTCTCTGCCTGCGTGCCACTGTGCTCCCCTAATTGAAGGTAATTGTTGGGAAGAGGCTTCGGCTGCCCAGAGCCACACAGAATTCCCACTGTTCCCCTCTCCCAGACGGGCAGACCCGAAGCGGGAGGGGGCGGCCAATGGGGCGGATCACATTTCCGACTGGCCCAGGTCCCTACTCGATGTCTTACGGCATGCATGGGCTACACACACACATACACACACACACATAAGTATATAATTGTGTCCAACCTAAATGGGCATCCTGTTCTGGAGTGACAGCTCCGAGGGTGGGAGAAGCCCGATGACAGACGGACAGAACGGGAGAATAGAACGTGAAAGAGAGAGACCAATTGTGTTTGTGCTGATTCATCGGTAGAAACCTGTAGTCACCATCCACAGTTAAACGCTCACACACACACGCAGGTGATGAAATAATGCTGAAATGAGGATTGAACGCGCTGAATGAGGAACTGTAACCGTGTGTCAGTACGGGACGCATCGCTGCTGCAGAACTGGGCTCCGTGCCCAACTTCACATTACACCATCCACTGCGAGAAAGAGAGAGAGAAACAAAGAAAGAGAGAGAGAGAGAAAAATTGCCAGTAGAAACGTGGGTCCATCATGCTGAAGCAGGTCTGGATATGAGACGCACTGTATGAAATGAAACCACTGGAATTTTCACAAACACATTGTGCAACTATATATCACAAAACGTGCCTAAACTTCAGCTAATGCTGAACAAATGAACCACAAGCTAAAAAATTTTTTGTTTGCATTTTGCACATTACCTTACGAGTGGTGTTTGATAACGCTAATACATTACACAGTAATAACGTAGTAATTAATTAGTAATTAAATAAATAGTAATTAAAATAATTATTAGCACCACTTTATTTTACAGTCCCGTTCCCCATGTACATACTATGCTCTTATTATAGTAATTGCAATAACGGGGTAATAACTAGGTAATAACCCTGAACCTACCCATATACCTAACCTTACCCCATGTAGTTACCTTATATTACCCAGTACTTTCTTAGGCAAGTACACTGTAAGTGCACATACTGTAAAACAAAGTGGAACCTAGTTATTACTATTATTTAGCTTATGGAATTTGGAACTGTAAAGCACATGAATGATACCTCAAATTTACACTGAAGGAACTAGAGCGCTCTGGAGCAACACCCAGAACACCCTTCTGACTTCAGAGAAATGTGCGAAAAAGCAATCAGGACTGCTTAGCATTACAGTGGATATCTGTCTAACTTCTGTCTAACTTTATCCAGGCTCACAAACACAGAATGGACATCAGTTTACAGGCATTAAGTGGATGCCTTTGAAGCGTATTAACAGGTAGACGTTCTTAACGCTCTTCTAGATAACTTCCCCACCACACCCAACACAATATTATTGATGTCGGCCTGAACATTACACCAAAGTTCTGTGAAATCGGCAAAACGTCATATTTCCCTCCACGCCGGATTTCCGTAGTGTGAGATTCTGTCGAGTGTGCGGAGCACTGGGCTGAAATGAGAATTACCTTCCCGCTCTGCGCGCTCAGAGACACCGCGCTTGGCTGAGTTTAGCCGTACGGATGCAGCCAAGCGGGAAATCCAGATTCCAGCACTATCAGGGAAATGGCACATATGACTGCGGTGCCTAAGTCGGCCCTAATCAGGTCAGCCTAATGGTAACTCACCATCGCCATCATTCCAGCCAGACTGATTGAGCCTCTAAGCCTAAATAGCAATGCTCTTTTCCGCCTAAAGCGATTCCTATATTACTTTTCGCCCTAAACCCAGGAAGAGAGAGCGAGAGAGAGGAGGAGGTTGAGATGGAAAACCGAGCGTCCCGTGCGTCCTTTTCTCGGCAGAGTCAGCAAACATTCTGATTCACTGACTCGCTCAGCCACGGTTGCAAAATCAACAGAGCTATCTCCTCTGTGTGATTGTTCCTCAGCCAAATTCAAAGCAACTTACGATATTCATTTCCACACCGCAGGAAGAGATGATTGCGTTCATTGTGTTAGCAAGAACCGAAAGATCTAATGAAGACAGCGAACCGACGAGTTTTTGTTGCACAAAGAACTTTGGGCCTCTTATTGTCTGACCTCTCTTGCCCAATCGCGCCGTTGGCGTCTCAGATGGCCGCTTCGAACTTCTGCGGCGCCGACATCAGGATGTGATAATTAGTCAGATGAAATGAATTTGGAGTCTTTCTTTTCCATGAGAGATTTCCACCATAATTACTGCGGTTTAATTAAAAGTTCCCGTCAATCTGCCAGATTGCCGACTGGGCCGAATAATGGACGAAGACGACGAAATGAAACCTTAATCCAGAGTCAACGTTAATATCTGATGCCTGCAAAGACAAACCTCTTTTTTAGGGTTTTAGAATCTCTAATAGAGCACTATTATATCTTTTAAAAACTCATTATGGGATCTACAGGAATACTGCATGCGGGATCCTTAGAGGTTGCTGCAGTATTCTGTACCACAATGAATCTGGAGAGGAGAGGTCCCCATCTGGGAGGTGGCATGCAATTAGAGTACACTGGATTAGTTTCATTTTAAAGTTATTTAAACACAATGAGAGCACAGAACACTTCTTTTCCCACTCTTCAACTCGTCAAACTAATCATCTGCATTCTTTGGAAGTGTCTTTTTTTCCCCCTTCTAAGCTCCATCTATCACATGCACTAAGCGTTAAAAGCCTCTGTTTCAAACAGGAGGGTTGAAGACACGTTACAGGTCACAATTTGAGAGGAATTAGCAAAAAACACGGCGCAGAAAGCTCTCAGCGGCACTCTCATTAATGTAAGTGCTGACCTGGGAATTCACAAACTTCACCCGAGAAACTTCCCCCGACACGCATGCTAATAATGAACCTGCGTGAAAACGTTATTACCGGAATTAAATGCCATTGCTCATGACAATGAGGTTGTGTGGATAAATGTGGATGAACATAATATTTTTAGCAAGTGTGAAGGAATTCTTGATTTTTCTCAGTGAAAAGAGAAGGGGGTTGTCAAACAAAGGTTGCTCCCCTTAAAAAAAGTTAACATTTACAGAATTTGACATTAGTACGGTTACATTCTTCATTATAAGGACTGGCCAGAAATTAAGGTTTTATGTTCTTCTTCCTTTTCTCCTTCCATTTCTTGATGGCTTTTAAATGAGAATGTACTGTAAAATGTCACTTTGTATGACCGAAACTGGCTAAATAAACACATCCCTATTGTTTGTTTTCAGTGAGCAAGTTAACCACTTAGCCTGCTAGCTTAGCATAGTACTAAGTGGTTATCCTGCTCGCCTTAGTACGCACAAGATACAACAACACATAATCAGAAATATTTAATGTTAATATCTACTATTAGCCATTACATTTTAATTAGCAAGAACACATTTTTGATCAGGCATTACAAGTACAAATGGCTAGCCAAGTTCTTAGCATAAAAAAGCATAAGTAGTAATACCAGTAAAAGTACATTCAATAACATTTGAACATGACTTATCATAGTTTTAGAAAAAAAATAAAACAAAATGTTGCATATTCTCTCAAAATATTTAAAAGTACAGGTGATTATGTGCTGTTTTAAAAAAAAAATATGAATAAGTGATCTTGTATACTTACCCTTCTTTCACTTTCCTGTCTTATTCAACTCCCTCTATCTTTTTTCCCCCGATTTCTGAGCATCTTTCTTTCATGAGCACTACTGAACCCACGGAGGGATGTTGGATTTGTGAAAATCAAAAGGCCTGCGATCCGTCCAGCTCTTCCATAGCCGCAAGTACATGCGACTTATGATTAAGCGCACAGAATATATTAAATTAAACCATTCTGCCCCCCAAAAAAGGAGAAATTAATGAGGCAGGTAGGAGAAATGCTATGATAATGAGCCGAGTTAAGATGCCCTCCTTGCAAAGATATGTTGAGCGGTAATCCAGACCCCTACATATGAAAGCATATTTAAGCCGAACCAAATTCAAATGATTTAAATGTAAAGTAATCATCAGGTAAGAATCTTATAAAGCAAAGAACCAGAACTAACTACCTTGGCCCTCTGTGACTTCTTTTCATATTTCAGCTTTAATTTTATTTCATTCAACTTTCTCTTAAACACACACACACTTTTCTTTACAAAAGCAAAAGTGAAAACCACAACTGAGATCTCATTTTATCAGTACTAAACACTAATACTAATACTGTATTCGTATTTACACACTAATCGCCAAACCTTTTAACTCTACACTATATTCTCCATACTAGAGCTGGACAATATACTGAATATTAAAAATTATGAACCAAAATTGGTACCCCATAGCTGAGACCACTAAGCTATAAAATGTCCTCTGGCAAGTTTCACATGGCACAAACACACAGTTAAACACACGTTACATACTCAACGCTCATTACTTTTGAACTCAAGGGTAGTAGGGATTCAATGACTGATATCTGAAGACAGACACAACACACACACACACCCTGGTGTCCCACGACCCTCCATCATGGCTGGCAGCCCCTCAGTGCAGTGTTAAGGGCCCATCACTCATTCTGTATCCTAACCAAAACAAAACAGTGCCAACTGGTAGCGCTTAGAACTGTTTACAGTGAAGCTGTTCTATACACTCCCATGATTAATGTAGGCTGCACAGACAGGTAAACAGACTGTGTGTGTGCGCGCGTGTGTGTGTGTGATTAATTTGCGACATGCAGACAGGTAAACAGAAGAATATTTACATGGCTTATCCCCCCTCCCCTATCGACTTAGTTCTTCTAAGCTGCAGATATTTTATCCTTTGAGCTAAAACTGTTTATTTTTTGAGCTATTCTGTGAGGCTCTGACACTTCTTTATTCTCTGTATCCCCCCACCCCCCTTCTCTTTATCTCTCAAATGGAAAGGTCACAAAATAAAACATACAGATGGAAAAAGAGGAAACAGCTGAAAATAAATGTCCAGCCAGTAGCATACAAAAATACTGGGTGACAAATATTTAACGTTATTAAGTATCACTTCCATCATCTTTGGTTAAATAATTTGTGAATTAATGTTTATTTTAAAATTAAACAATTGAAAACTAAGCGGGCCACATACAGAGCCCTGAGGTACTGTTAGGGAATAGGTATATCAGTTTACCTATGATCATGTCATTCTGAAACCATATAGCTTACTTTATTTTGTAATACTAAAATATATAATATAAAATATACACTAAAATATGTCAGAGCTGCAGAAAATCTTACTTTCACAACCATGGCCATGTTTTTTTCCAGAGTCATTGTATGGGAAAGAGCAGCTTGGACAATCTACTATAAATTAGTCATTGTCTGTTTTAAGGAATTAACGAAGTCTTATAGGTTATGAAAGAAATTGCATTGACTATATGATTTGATTTTCATTTTTTGAGTGAACATTTTCTTTAACCTTTGTTTGTATGTTTGCAGCCCTTTTAACAGGGTTTATACACTCTAGTTATAAAATAAATTGAAAAAATGCAAATCATTTTCACATATTAAGATTTTCTAATTGATGCATTCACTGACACTCCTGCCAATTGTCTGCGTTTAAATGTATACCAATTTGGTAAGAAGAACATAAAATAATTAAGGGGAAAATAATTTCAGAATGATTATTAGTGGTAGTAGTATTTAACACAGATTGTTTTGGTCTGTGGGAGCCTAACCATAAAGACAGTGAATATGAAAATAACATAGGGGTTGAAACATAAATCATACTTGCAAATGAACACGTTCTGACAAGTTGAACCATTGTCCTCTTACAGGTGACAAGTTCGAGTCCAGCTTGCGTCATTTCCTGACCTCATTCCCCCAATATTTCCTGTTCTCCTGTCTGATAAAAACAGTAAATATGCCACACATACAAAAAAAGAAAACATAATGTGTCATTTTTTAAATCACCCTAATAGAACTTTTATATATAAACAGGCCAAAGAAAAGTAAATGTCCAAAAGGCCGCTGCATTTGTGAAGAAGACGTGTTCAAACACGTACTAGTGATGTAAAAGTGAACGGATCACCTTATTGTGACCCCATGTGGAATGACAGACATTTGGGTAAAGTACTGAAGACAGGTGGCTGTGAAAGTTCAAACACGTGTTGCATGTCAGACAGCCAAATATGTCTGAAAGCCTGTCCTACTAAGGATGCAGCACAAAGTCACATAGACACCCTCATCCACCTCATGTCAGTCATGTAGAAAATCACATAACTATCATTCCGCAACTGTCACGACACCACAACCATTGTAGCGGCCAACCTGGGGTCAGTGGAAATGAGCTTCCTAGTTATCTGGCCTAGGCAATTTATGTAAAAACACACCATTCATGTACAGAATGCCACAGTAATTTCAGAGCCAGTTAATCTGTGTCTTTATCAGTCACTGTACTTAATATTCAATTATCTCTCTGTTCATCCACTGATCACTCTGAATAATCCCTTTTTTTACTCAGCCATAAAAAATAATGATAATCTCTTCATGTTGCAATCTATGCCGAATTGTGTGTATAAATTGCTGTTTTAAGCTGGGTTAAATAGTATATCTTCATCTTGAGTAGGCTCAGTAGCAGGAGAACGCAAAACAAGAGAGTGATTGGATTTACACGCTTATTAATGCATTTCAGACATTAAATTAGTCCAAAAAAATATGAAATTCATAAAAATATATCAATTAAAGACAATAATAAATAACATATGTTTCTCTATAATCAGCAGAGCATGACACTAGCAACAGCTTAAAAGTTTCGCATACATAATAATAAAAAATAAATATGTAATGATAATAATTAAAAATAGTACGCAGCCTTTAAATTATTAAGTCTCTTTAAGTACTACATACTAATAT